>OX457032.1:26893787-27407289 GCA_949752745.1 Protula sp. h YS-2021
ACCACCTCCCTATTGGGACCACCTGTAATGCGCTCCATAGACTTCAGTGATTAAGGAAACTCCCACTTGAGACCACCTCGAAACGGACCATTTCGGGCCACTTTTTTCGGTCCCAAGCACTCAAAATGCCTGAGATCGGACCACTGTTGGACACAGGGGAAATCACTGTATCTGTATGTATATATATATATATATATATATATATATATATATATATATATATATATATATATATATATATATATATATATATATATATATATATATATAAGTGTCATTCCAGCAATTCGGGGACCTTTTCAGCTAAAAACCACAGTATTAGGAAGACCAAAAATTTAAGGAGAAGAAAAGTAGGTCCCCTTAATTCTTAGCGTGTTTAAACGTTATGAAACTACGCAATAAACAAAAAAGAATTATTCTATAGCATAGTGAATATAATATTTTTTGTTTTAAAATTAAATTTGTGTGTTGCCACTTGATTACAAGCTAAAAAAACATATATTATTTATTCCAAATGGTCTCCCTAAGTGCCATATATAAGGCATGGTCCCCCTATTGCTGGTTGCAGATCTATATATATAAATATATATATATATGTATATATATATATATATATATATATATATATATATATATATATATATATATATATATGGAAAATTCAGTTTTTAAGCCAAAGGAGAACATCTAACGTGTAAAAAAAGCTGATGATGTCAGTGATGGCAACGATCCTTGTGGCAACTAAGCCTACTTGTTGGCGTAATTCGGAATTGCCAATCATTGTTATTTCTAACCTTTGTTGTCTGTTAAGATTAAAAATAATAAAATGTTGGTAATTGTTTATGTGTTGTAGTTTTTGTGCATTATTTTTATATAAACAGATTCAAAGTTAATTCAGGCCTCAACAAATCAGATAGCCACACGTTATCACAACGCATCAGATAGACATATGTAATCACAACCCATCAGATAGTCACACGTAATCACAACCCATCAGATAGTCACAGTTAATCACAACCCATCAAAAAGTCATATGTAATCACAACCAATCAGATAGTCACGCGTCATAACAGCCAATCAGATAGCCACACGTTATCGCAACCAATCAGATAGAAGGGTTCAATCACAACCCATCATATAGTCACACGTCATAACAACCCATCAGACAGTCACACATAATCACAACCTATCAGAGAGCCACAAGTAGTCACAATCCATCAGATGGTCACACGTTATCATAACCCATCAGATAGTCACAGGTCATGATAACCAATCAGAAAGAAACAAACATCCTACTGTCGATCTAAAATATTAGATCGATTGTATTATTAGTTTTCATATTAGTTATGATTGTATTTCGGTTGTGATTGTCAACACAACAGTTCAACACCTTACCAACGTCTTTGACATAACATGGACTAGACGCTATTTTTTGGTCTGGAAAGCTTGCATTTTTTTCTACACAAATATGTTTGAAAAATATGCATGGAAAGCAATGTCATGCACATGTTCCTTGACCGAATGACAAAAGGGTTGGGGGTAGGACCGCCATAGGATGTTTCAACGAACTTCAGTGTGAATTTCCATTGAACTTCGTACCGACTTCAGCGTAAACTCCAACGAACTGTAGTGTAAATTTCCATTGAACTTCCCAATAACTACTCTGTGAAATTCCAATGAGCATTATTGTAAACCTCATGCGAAGTTCCTACGAACGTCACTGTGAATTTCAGGGGAAGTTCCAATAAACTTCAGTGTGAATTTCCATTGAGCTTCCTGCGAATTTCAGTGTAAATTTCAATGAATTTCCAACTAACTTCACTGTGAATTTCAGCCGAAGTTCAAATGAACTTCACTGTGAATTTCCACTGAACCTCCTATTAACTTCAGTGTGAAATTCCATTGAACTTCCTACCAACTTCAGTGCGAATTTTGTACGAAGATCCAAGAACTTTATTGTGAATTTCATACGAAGTTTCAACGAACTTCAGTGTAGATTTACATTGAGCTTCCAACGAACACTTTGAATGTAGACTGAATTTTCTACGAACTTCAGATTGAATTTCTATTGAGCTTTATTGGAACTTTAGTGTAAATTTCCATTGAATTTCCTGGGAACTTCAGTAAATTTCCATTGAAATTCCTGCAAATGCCACTGTGAATTTCATACGAAGTTCCAATGAGCTTTAGTGTGAACTACATACGAAGTTCCAGCGAACTTTAGTATGAATTTCCAATAAACTTCCAATGAACTTGACTGTGAAATTCCATTGAACTTCCTACGAATCTCACTGTGAATTTCATATGATGTTCCAACTATCTTCAGTTTGATTTTACATTGAACTTCCTATGAAATCAACTGTGAATGCCATAGGAACTTCCTACGAACTTCAAGGTGAATTTCATGAGAAGTTCCAATGAACTTCATTGTGATTTTCATAAGAAATTCCAAGGAACTTCAGTGTGAATTTACATTAAACTTCCAATGACCTTCACTGTGAATTTTCCATTGAATTTTCTACGAACTTCAGTGTGACTCTCTATTGAACTTTACTCGACTTTCATTGTGAATTGCATTGAACTTCCTACGAACTTCAATGTGAATTTCATATGAAGTTTCAATGAACTTCAGAGTGTATTTCCAGTGAACTTCCTACGAACGGAAGTATGAACTATAAGTCTACCCTAAGGAGGGGCATAAATAGTTTTCGTTGTATCCCTCCGTACGCCCGTCTGTGTCCGCAGCGATTTCTCATAAACTCACTGGCCCAGTGGCGTAGCTACCGTTTACGCACTTACGCACGTGCGTAACAGTTTTTGTGAGAAAACCCGTTTTATTCCCAATAAAATTTTCTATCTATGAAACAATTGCTACATTTTCAACTCACATTTTGTTTTCGCACAAAACGCTCATATTGTGTCTTTCCATCACACAGCAGAATTTCTATTTTTAGCTTTTGGGAAATTTTGCAAGACTGAAGTAAGCTGACACAGTATGAACTTTGATACTTTGTGGACTATTGATCTCTACTTTAGAGGTGACGTCAGTAAGACCATGGATACTCTGTAGTATACAGTATCTGTGTCGTCAGTTTGAAAACAAAGCAAGAGCAAAATGGCCAAACAATTGAGTTTAAATAAATTTTTTACAAAGAAAAATAGTGGAAGCAGTAATGATGCATTTGCACATAAAACAATACAAACTGACATCTCAGAGCTGCAAATGTGTTTGAAGTGTGAAAAAGCTAATTCGGGGAAACAATGTTATGAGAAAATTTTACCGAATCTTGGCGAGAGTACATCACACTTTAACCCGGATTTACCGACCTATGTGGATGCAGCGGAAATTGATATTGCAAAAGCAGCAGATAATGTTAAATATCAACTCATAATCGGAAAATGGGACTCAGCTAGGAGATACAATTTTCCACCCAGGTTTGTCAATTTTTAGCTACCACAAAAGCCATATATTTTCCCAGCAGGCAAAACGAATTCGTCGGAGATTTGACCTAAACCCGACGTTGGATTTGGGTTTGACCAAAAATTACGTCTTTTGCCTGCCCGATTATTGCGTATAAATTTTAAATATTTTTTTACTAATAGACACAAGTATAAAAAAACACAACAAACAGACTAACGTATATTCAGCATAAATTACGACCATTTATAAGCATAATCAAGTTCAAGTAAAAAGAATTTATTGATAAATTCGCCTTTTTTAAAATTTGAAGTTGGAAAAGTTAGTTGGAATGACGACATTCAATACTTGTAAAATTGTCAAAAAATGATAAATCTGCCAAAACACTAATGTGTGGTGTGTTTGATTTGCTTCCAGACTTCTACATGGTAAAAACAGGAAGTTCAATCCACAACTATTAACCGATTTTTCGTGGTTGCGCTACAGCATTAAGAGTAACGTTGTATATTGTGGCTACTGCGCTGTATTTGGTTATAAATTTGAAGTAAAGGACTGGTCAAACATCACACGGCAGTGTAATCTTCACAATGATTCGACAAACCACAAAACCGCGTTGACACGAACCGATGAATTTGTACAGATAATGAAGCTCCAAAAGCCAAACATTCTTCAGCACATTGATTGTGCTGAAGCAAAATTATTCAAGCGCAATTTTTACATTTTGAAACAAGTTGCAGCGGTTCTAATTTTTTGTGGCAGGCAAAATATAGCCATCAGGTCCCATGATGACACCCAGAGCAATTTCATATCATTATTGTATTTGAAGGCAGAAAATGATGAAATACTTAAAGAACATTTAACCCATTCTAAATCGAATGCAAAGTACACTTCACCAGAAATTCAAAATGAAATTCTTACCATCATTGGTACTTTGCTAGAAGCTCTCGACACTGTTATTCCGGAAGTGTTCCCAAGCATATACAACATATTTCTCATACTGTTATCAATGCCTGTATCAACCGCGACGGCGGAAAGAAGTTTTAGTTCAATGCGGCGCATAAAAACGTATCTACGTTCTACAATGGGCGAAGAGAGGTTTGCAGCACTTGCTTTGCTGCACATTCACAGAGAGACTGAGATCGATCTGGATCTAGTGGTTCATACATTTGCCAGACAGAAAAACAGACGATTACACTTAATATAGACTAGTGAAGTTCTAGATCTCTATGATACATGCGAGTATTTTATCCGTTTGTGTCAAGTTTTAAAATTGACCTTTTTTGGGCACGAGGGGGGGGTGGGGGTGGGGAGGTGGAGTAAAATAGGGGGCAGGGAGAGGTCTGAAAAGTGCTAAGTGCGTAACAAAAAAAAAATCCTGGCTACGCGCCTGCTGGCCGATTTCTTTCAAAACTTACATGCATGTTGGACCTAACAGGCAGGTGTAGCCCAAGACATTGTGTGTTTTTCTTGCTCTTTTGGATCTTGTGCATGTGATATCGTTCATTGGAGTTTATTCAAATCTTAGAGGAAGAAAGACCACGCAGTGTAAATATTTATTGACGTAATATTGTTTATTTTCGTCAAAAAGTCTATTTTTTTGGCGAATTTTAAAATTTTCTTTTTATCTGTCTTGGACTTTGTGCGATATCTCCAGATTTTTCTCTTATCTTGCACGAAGAAGGACCATATAGTGCAGATGTTCATTGAAGGATTTCTTGATATTAAAACTGATGTTGAATGAGTGCAAGAAAATTAATTGTTAATAACCACTTTATGAGACAACAATGCGCCCTGTTAAAAAAGCACATTTATTATTTCACCCGAAGCATTTGCTGCTAAATTGTAGACATTAAACATTGGTTTTTAATTGTTTAAACCTGAAATTATTTTGTGCTATCTAAAATTGAATTAAAGATATCTAAAATGCAGTTTAAGATATCTGAGTCTTCACCTTTTAGTGAAATAGTTGTGAACCCCACTGGGCTTTTAATTTTTTTTCAGATAACATTTCATCCAACAGCAATGATATGCAAACTGAGGTTTATTTTTTATTAATTCTGACACACAGCTTAATGCAGGATTTATGTTTACACAGATTAATTACAATTAATCTTGAAAGTAGTATTGAAATTTTAAAAAAATGATCCTCAGTGGCAGATTTGTCCATTTGGTTGAGCTTGTGCGCATTAAAACCAAATCATGAAGCGCTCATTAAATATACTGCCTTATGCGCACATACTGAGGAGACTCAATTGCTGTCAGATGGAACTGGCGGAGTTCTCCAAGACCTTTTTGTTTGTAGTATTTTTAAATGGTTTCAAAAATAAAGATAAGTAACAGCATGTGTAAGTGTTTAAGAGAAAAAAGACGTCTAAATGTTGGCATTTGATAAATGGAAAGGAAAAGTAAACGTTCTATATCAGGCGTTGGTGTGTGCCCGGGGAGGGGAGTGGTGGTGGTGGGGGGGGGGGGCGTACTCATGCACCAGCTGGTCGATAAATGAACAGGAAAGGCAGACGTTCTAAATCAGCTGTCTGATGTAATCCGCGCACAAAACCAGTCGCTAATTTGTGTCCAAGGATAAGGGGAGAGGGTGAGGGAGTTCACTCATGGATCAGATGGTCGATAAATGAACAGGAAAAAAACAGACGTTCTGCACTGGCTGTCTGATGTGATGCGCGCACAAAACCAGGCATAGATATGTGCCGGGGTCACTTCTGTGTCAACCATGTACCAGGCATGGAACGATCACCTTTTTGAAAACGACCTCTTAACGCAAAGCGCTAATTTATACACAAAGTCCACTTTTTTTAATCAATCGCGGATTTTTGTTCTGGAGGAACCCCCCCCCCCCCTTATCCCCGCCCCTTTTTTAAGGAAAACGGGGAGTCCTCAAAGAAAATCTCTCCATTTCCCTTTTAACGAAGTTGGCACTTCGGTCTCTGGTCTCAAAATTATCCTTACCCCCCTCCCCCTCCTCGGCGTTCACCTTTTCTGCGTTTTTCTACGGGACATGTGCACTTATGACTGTAGTTGTTGTATATATTTGCCTATTGTGCGATCAGCTGTTTTTTCTTAAACAGTTTTTGACGTACAAATGCCACACTTGTTCACTAAAATTTCCGGGGAAATTTCATTCTTGAAAAATGTTTCCCTGCTTAAACTAAAAAAAAACATCCAAGAACTACATCAAGAATCTTGAAATATTTCACCAGTCAGTGCCCATACATGTTAAACATGTGTTAACCCTTATGTAAATCAGAGGATGAAACTTGCTTTCTCTACCCCAGTAAACATTTCGACTTGGGTCGACGTTGGAAAGACGTCGCATCTGGCATGGGGTCATCGTCGGGCTTTGGTTGCTTATGGAAGTCAAAGCAACGTCTATAATCCGTTGCTCGATAAACGCCGATTGGCGGACGTCTAATCAATGTTGTGCAAAGGTAGGAAATGAAAGTCGAAACAACGTCGCCCAAAAATGTATAGATGTCGGGAAGTCGATGTTGTATAGACGTCGGGAAAATAGTTATCTAGAATCGCCCTTTAGATAACCGCAGCCATGCCATAGGTACCCCTACGTCACAATGTTTTCCTTGATACCTTGGGATATCCCATCACGCCGGATATCTATGAAGTCGATTTCCAAGAACAATTATCGAAGTAGGTAGGAATAAACTGTGTGCTCTAGAAAATTCTCACATCTCACATCATCGATTTGGACTATTTTCGAAGTGATCTATGATGGGTATCATTTCAGGTGAGTGATAAAAGAAAAGCTTGTTTTTTTTTTACTGTAATTCCGACGTGCATGCAACATCAATTTTGTTACGTACATCCAACGCCGAATTTCCGACGTCTAATGAACGTTGCACAAATACTTTTATTAGACGTTATAAAAAGTTGCGTTTTGGTTGCGACCAAAAACAACTTCTAACAGCGTTGCTTATACGACTTCTATCTAACGTTGTGTTAAAAATGTTGATAAGATTTTGGTCTGGGTTTGAGACCAATGACAACTAGATTGCAACTAGAGTTAATTCTGTGGTTATGTCGGATTGCAACCTCCAATCGACATTGGATCGACGTTTAAATGTTTACTGGGAGTTACCGGCCAAATGCTTATCAGTAGCTATTTTTATTTACGCATGTCTATAGTTTAATTAATGATATCACCTAATGAATTAGAGATCACAATAAATGGATAAGAGATATCTTATAGTAAATTAGAAATTTCTCCCATTTGATTATAGATAAACGATATTACAGTATATCAGGATATCTCTAAATAGTTATAAATGCAAAAATATCATTGCATAGATTTTAATATTACTCTTCTGAGAGCGTGTGGGACCACCAATGTAGTTCAAAAGTGGTCTACAAGTGGTCCAAAAGCGGTCTAAAAGTGTCTGCAGTTAGAATGTCGAGACGTGTTTTAAGTCATGAGTTAAAGATCTGTAATGTCAAGTTAATTTTGAGAAAGATTTTGCTTTGAAAAAAGGTGAGCTATAAAAACACAGCGGAACCCCAGAAGTACCAGTATTCATTTAACGTCAAAGGTGACCTAACACCAATGGTGACTCAGGGTCAGGGACGTCTAATGTGTCTACTATTTTCGAAGTGGTCTTATTTATGTGGATCATAATGGAATGCAACTAGAACGACACTATTGAGACGTGGTCGTATTAAGTGATGTTGCCCCATCCATGCTGTCATTGGCTGTGACATAGTTCATGTGGTAACATATTGCCTGTTATAGTGCTTCCGCAGCGTTGTATACACACATATTACGTGAGGTTTCCCCATTCATGGTTGGTCTTATCCCTGGTTCTGTTGTATTTTTGTTGGGAATCTTATTTTTTATTCTGTCTTTCTGCTCTCGTTGGTTGTAACATAGTCATATGGTAACACATTGCCTGTTACAATGCTTCTGTTTTTACACATATTTCTTTGGCATTTTCATTTTCTTATAACTTTATATTTTATTGCCTTTCATTTAACAGGTTTTACTTTTGTGTTTAATATTGTTACTTTCGATTGTTAATTGTTTTCTGTTGATATTTTAAACTATTTTGCGCTACAGCATAAAGAGTGCCAAATGTGAAAAAAGGAAAATGTTTCGGCCAGCATCAGCTGCCTCATGTAAACAACTGATGATAAGAAAAGAAGGATAATTAAAAATTAAAGGGAACGTTGCTTTCAACGTAATTATCTCCGGGAATAATCAATCATTGAATGATTTACTGTAAAATTTTGTGATAATGGACAAAATGTCATTTAAAAGAATATTTTTTATGAAATGTGTTTACGCTTTCAGATTTGAAAATGAACTTACTATTCTTCTTCTTCTTCTTCTTCCTCTTCTTCTTCTTCTTCTTCTTCTTCTTCTTCTTATTATTATTATTATTATTATTATTAATATCATATTTTTTTGTATCGTTACATATGCGCATTTTATACTTTTTCACTGTATATATTTTCGGAAGGTTGTGGCTCCCAGTTTCGGATTATTTGGCTGAACAAACTTGAATGAACAAAATGAATATGTTATCCATTCTGTACTATCGGCCCATTTTGGGCCACCTGCCAATTTCCCAATTATTGTTCGATTACAAAATAAAAATATTACGCTGCATCTGTGCCATATATATGATTTTACGTGTAAAATGAGAAAAATGATCTCAAATCACACAACTCCAATGTATGGTCTCTTTGTAAAAGAACGAAGCGGAATTCGTTATATACAAAATACCCAAATCTACAGCTGTATCAGCATTTAAAAAGAATTGACAATCTTTGAAGTTTTACAATCACAAAAAATAGGACGTCACAAGGCTTATATATATAGACTGATTGTGGAATAAAAATAGAATGACTTGACTATTCGCTGGCATAAACACAAAATACCTCTATAGCTGCAGCGGCATTTTAAAATAAATGCAAATTTTCTTCAATTTTTAAGACCAACGGCACGTAACACGCCGCACAGCTCCGATACATGCTCCTTTGTGAAAGAAATGGAATTTTAATGAAAAAGAAATGGAATTTTAATGAAAAATATTCGACACTCATACATATTACCCATTTGGAACTCGACAAGCGTGACGGGATGGTATAGTGGGCAAAGAGAAACGGTCCTATTTGCTGCCGCTCATTCTCATTTGCATTATCTAGACGACAAACGCAAACAACACTCTAAGATCGGGTTATTCAAACAGTAAAACCCACAATTGCGACTGCAAAATTGAGACCGGTGTCCAGAACCGACAAGTGTGCGAAATATCCAGGTTCTCATTACATAGAAAAACATGAAATTAAAATAAACTGAAATATTTTCTCCGAATTAGGGAGTTGTCTAGATTATATAGGTTTGTCTGGGGGCAGGACTCACTGTATTGGTAAATAAATTTATGCATTTATTTTTCATCTCCACAAGAACTAAAAATATCATGTTTACTGTTTTTACTGCTTCACGAATCTGGGCATTCAGCTGACAACCTTTAAGAAATAATTGCAAATGTAACACCCCACAAGAATCACGAGCCAATTAAATGAATTACATAACTTTTTAAACTTGGATATCAGAGGTTCTAAAATATTTGCAAGACATTTTAAGCAATCTTTTATCTTCTTCTAAAAAAGCCAAATCTCGGTTTCTAATTTATCTTTTATATGCAAAATCCTTGGAGAGGCAATATGCCAACAATTATGTATCCATCTCACCTTCCGTAGTTTGGAAGAAGAAAAGTATCAATCAGCTTACCGCAAGTGTCATAGTACTGAAACCGCTCTTATTCGTTTGTTCAATACCCTTTTGACACCGTTTCTGCCGCCTTTGACACCGTAGATCATGAGATCTATCTACGCCAGTTGGAGTGCTCCTTTGGTGTCGGAGGTGGAACCCTTGATTGAATATCATCTTACCTTCGTGATCGCAGTGCCCTTGTTTAGGTCGATAGTGCATTTTCGGACTCTCAATTCTCAATATACCAAGCCATTGGGCTCTCTGATAAAATTGCAACCGCTCATTTTCATGCAGATGACTCTGATCTAGAAAACGCCTTTATTCCACGCTCAGTCTCAGAACAGGGCACAGCCCTTGCTCAAGTTTCTTACGTTATCAAAGATATCGGGTCATGGGTGTCCACTAATAAACTTAAATTGAACAAGGACAAAACTGATCTTTTGGCTATAACAGGTGCACGCAACGAGAAATTTATCAGTGCCCATAGCCTACACGTCGACAATGACGTTGTTAAACGTCCCCGGAGTCTTGGGCGTGCTCGCTGACTCGCATTTAACAATGGAGGCCCATATAAACTCTGTTGTGCTACCTCCGGTGGATACGTGATGTTCGCTCGCGTTTAAACGACGATGCTGCAAAGAGACTCGTGCATGCGTTGGTGATCAGTCGCATTGATTACTGCAGCAGTGTATTAATCGACCTCCCTAAAACGCAGATCAAGCACGCATTGTGAGACCATCTAGTAAAGAAAGTGTTAAGGATAAACTCATGGCTCACAATTGGTTACCAATTGAGCAGCGTGTTGTATTTCAAGTCGCCCTTTTACTCATAAAGCCCTTAACAGTTCAGCACCTGAGTACATTACAGAGCTTCTTTCACCTTATACTCGAGTAGCCTGAGGTCGTTTGATCAGTATCTTCTCCAAGAGCGTCG
Organism: Protula sp. h YS-2021; assembly: GCA_949752745.1. Lineage (NCBI taxonomy): Eukaryota > Metazoa > Annelida > Polychaeta > Sabellida > Serpulidae > Protula > Protula sp. h YS-2021. The sequence continues at coordinate 26,904,881 of OX457032.1, forward strand.
ATCTAATCAGCGCTACGGGGAAAGAGCGTTCCAAAATGCAGCCCACAAATTATGAAACTCTTTACCATTTAGAATAAGACAAGAACGTGATATTTTATCCTTCAGAAAATTACTAAACCTCATCGTTTTAGCCTGTTATACAATAATATGTTAATGTTAATTTTATCCAGTCAATGTTTTTATTATTTCATTTTTAATTTCTTATTAGAATACCTATATTGTTGGCGCTTAGGCTTGTAAGATCGATAAAAATGTGTTAATAATAATAATAATAATAATAATAATAATAATAATCTATCGTTTGAAATATTACAAAAATTTGGCCCCTGGCATGGATAACTTTTATTCATGCCAAGCTAAGCATCTTTATTCGAAGCAGATACCTAAAATCGGACTAAAACAAACATCCTCTGAAAGTTGTTAAGGATTACAGGACTGCCCGTTTTTTCAGATTATAATGATAAAACCACACAAGAGAGTGCTCTAATAACGCCACTCCCGCAGCCTGTACCAATGGTAGCTGGAGCCTGAACCACATGACTGGGTGGACAGATCCGAAAAGTCATCCCGCTGCCTGTGGCACTGATAGGACACACAATCTGTAGTACTGGCAGAATCATTACTACACGCAAATGTGGTTTTATTTTTATTTATTTTTTATTTTTATTAAAAATATATTCCCTTACACATCACATTTTTGCACTCCTTTGCAATGTTTTCGGTCGAGTAATTATGTTGTTATGGCAATGTCAAGTACACACTTTCAGCAGAGTGCAGAGTGACGTTTTCGATATTGCTAGAGGGGTAATAGGGGTATACGTAGCAACGGGGTGTGTGTGCCAGGTAAAATTAAGATTTTGACAACATCCCTGCAATGAAGTGTGAAAAAGTCAGCTGAGATATGTTTTGGCCAAATGGAGCTGTTACACATCATATGACATGGACTCTCGACACACCCCCTAAATTATCATACTATATTATATTCAGTAGACATACCTGAAAGAAAAGAGAGATTCAAAATAAATTTCTAAAAGCTAAATATATTTTAAAAAATTTAATCAAATTAAATAAGGGGTGAACGTTATCGTGTAGTCCCTATTTTAATGCACTTAGCGTAGTTTAGTCAATATATTTAACATCTCTCAGGAAAATTGACTTGAAAGGGGAACTTCTAAACACTGTAGCACTAAATGGATAATTAATATAAAAAGGAAAACACAGAAAGTTCAGTTTTAAGTTTATTTTACTTTTATTAGGATACACTTTCTCACAAAAATGAAGAATCTCTGGATTGTTTTAGCTGCTATTTGTCGACTTTTTCAGTCTGGAGGTAAATACCATTGATTGTGCTTTCAACCGTAATAAATCATCCTGTTTATTTTTCTGATTATAGAATTTCAATGAATTGCTTTATTTTGTTGAAAACAAAAGCTAAAATCCCCAATCCTGTATCACTTTACTTTTGAACCTCCAGCTTCCATATATTAATATGGTATCTTTACAGCACACCGTTGTACAATGTGACATTTTAGAACGTCAGTATTTTTTTTTGGTTTTGCAAATAGAAAAAACAGATATAAAAACTGACAGCCCACTCTCATCTATCCTAACGTAAAGATGCTTTCATTATTTGCTGTAGCAGACCCACCTTGCAAAGTCTGTATGCGTTTCTCTGTGTGTATGTGTTTAGCTGCTCAGTGCAATGGGGAAGGATGGCAGCATGAGTTTGAGGGACACTGTTACTACGTGTCATATAGTGGAGAAGACAGTGAGTTAACATGGCATGAAGCACGTGACCTGTGTCTGAATGGTGGAGGAGAATTGGCAAGCCTGAACAGCTTTGGCGAAGAACAATTTATTCTCAGTATAGTGAGTTTATATTTGACTTGCAATGCATAAAAAGATAAAATTAACGCTCTGTGTCATCAGGAATACAGTAATTATCTTCCTTAACTCATGCACAAAAGTATCTTCTTGTAAAGATAAATATATCATTTGACACACAAGTAAATATCTCATGTTGACACATTCTTGTGTCATAGGTTTCGTACTGCTTGATTCCTAGGAACATTCCACACATGACGTCATCCAATTACAGTTAGCAGATATTGACGTATTTTGAGTCAATATGAAGTATTATTGATCAGTAAGAAAATATTGACCTTAAGGTAAACATCGCATAACTGGTCAATAATATATTCATGTTGACTCGTAATGGGTCAATACATGGTTTGTTGCATGACTCAATTAGCGTTTTGATTAACAAAACTTGAAATATCTAAATATTTTGCGTCTGGTCCACATTGAAAAATTATTGACTAGGGAATCGAACAATCAAATCATAATATTGTCCTAAGTTATATACGAAACACAACTTTAAAGTCTTGGTCATAATAAAAAATGAATTTCACAATGTTTGACACGATGTAAAATACAAGATCATATCAGTAAAATAGTTTTATTAAAACGAATGTAATGCTTATTGATTGTAGGTCGAACAAAGTTGATTTGGAGGTCACCTCTGGATTGGACTGAACAGAATTGATGACTGGCAAAATGACTATGTGTAAGAAAGCCTTATTTTTCTTCACGACTTCTTCCTGTAAAAGAATTTGTATTCAAATATTCAGTGCAGTTTGAACAGCGACAGTTTTTAATATTTCTACTGGACTTCGCTCTCCGACCTCCATGCCTAAGCAGGTTACTTATATCGGGTTGCTCATAAGATTATTAACATCTTTAAAACACTCAAACACATCGCAGTCGTATATTTGGAGTTCACAGAAGGTTACAATCTTATAGATAAGATCACAAAGGGAGTCCTCTTAATATTCAGTGACATCACAATAGCACAGGAAAAGCATCATGTACTTGACAGTCCATATATATAATCTTAATGAAAGGTTCATTGTAAAAAACTAATCATGAAGTGCTGTTGTCTACTTGTACAAAAGGTTGTTATCTGCTTGTATAAAATTTTATTTTCTGCTTGTATAAAATGCTATTGTCAACTTATATAAAATGTTGTTGTCTGCTTGTATTAAATGTTGTTGCCTGCTTGCATAAATGTTGTCTGCTTGTATAAAATATTGTTGTTTGCTTGTATAAGATGCTATTGTGTGCTTGTATAAAATGTTGTTTCTTCTTGTACAAAATGTGGTTGTCTGCTTGTATAAAATGATGTTGTTTGCTTGTATAAAATGTTGTTCTCTGCTTGTATAAGCTGCTATTGTCCGCTTGTAGAAAATGTTGCTGTTTGTTTGTATAAAATGTTGTCTGGATGTGTAAATCATTTCTGCTTACAGTAACAAAAACAAGATTTATTATAGTTTTTTTGTAGTTTTAGTAGTATTACTTTTAAAAGCACACAACTGCTTTATAAACATAAAAGTACATTACTACGTGAAAACAAGTGAAACAACAGCAATGGTAACAGTACATAGAAAATAAAAGTATATTCCAAAATGAAGCACATACAAATACATGACATGAAGCATATAAAACACATGACAACATGAAACACATAAAATACATGACAACATGAAGCACATAAAAATACACGATAACATGAAGCACACAAAAGTACATGACAACACGAAGCACATAAAATACATGGCAATATGAAGCATATAAAAGTACATGACATCGTGAAACACATAAGAGACCCATATTTTTATATGCAAAGGAATGGGGTTTGGGGAAGTGCTGGGATAGCGGAGAATATCAGAAGTTATTTTTGGGCAATGCCACAGGTTAACTTAAGCCAAAACAATGTCACCAAAAAAAAAAAACATTATAAAAAATAAACAGACTTGAATATGTACAGTTTTGAGAGATATTTTTAAAATTCAGACTTTTATATTTCGGAACCGTTTATCTCAGATTTGCACTATGTTCCTGCACGCTCTTTAACATCCTAGCAGCAGCGTCAATGCATCTCTGATTGCAGTTGGTCGGACGGTACGACTGGCACTTATCGGGCCTATGCTGAAGGCGAGCCCGTAGATCCAGAGCTCAAGCAATGCATTTACTTCAAATCAGGCGGATCTAGGGGTAAAAGAATGTTTTTTTCATACTGCTAGTGCTATATTGCTAAGATTTTAGTCCAAGTACAATGACTTTAAAATCTTAATCTAATTCTATGACTTTACTTAAAAGTATTCCTGCAAATGAAATACACATTGTTTCTGGCTTGTTTCCGGTCGTCAAGGAATACTTTGTACTTTTAGATATTCATTTATATTGTTTAATGTCCTCGAACATTTTCATTAAGTTTATTTTTAGTTTATTTTAAGTTTTACTATAACAGACCTCACCAAAACATAACAACAGGAGAATAGCATATGTTTGTAAAACTTCTACATTGATTGACCGATATAGAGTTCTCATGTACTTTATATTATATGATATTACAACATTATTGCATGTTTATGGTAAACTACTTGCCTCAGTTGTGCACACTGCCCCTGGATGATTTTTTTTAAAAAAGCTTCTTGTTATAAAATTGAAAGAAAACAATTTGCTTAGTTCGTCTGTCAGCCTGAAAACTTCACATTTTGAAATACACTCCCATCTTTAAGAAAAATACAAGCAGGAAACAAGTTTCGTATTATAGTATTAGAATAAATTCAAACGTGTTTGCTTAATCGACAATGTACATGACTGTATGTCGGCATGCACCTCTTCTGACTTAATAAAGCCACTCTCAGCACGTTACTACAGCATTTATCGGAAAAAGGAAGAATTTCTGTTATCTGATAAGTTGTTAAATTATCGCATATTTTGAATAAGTTTAAAGTGATGCTAATCCAGATTTTTTTAAAACCTAGTTTTAAAAATTTAATTGATTGACAGTGAATACTTCACATTGGATTGAATATTTATTGAAAAATCGTCCACGTTTTGAAAGAGTTTAATTTTGGGATTCCTCATTGCAGATTGTTTTGATCGCTATGATGGCAAAGACGCTATCGATGATCTGATCAGCTCTCCAGGGGAGGCAGACGGCGTGAACACATTTCACTTCGGGTCACATGACGAGGACCGGACAGGGGTTGACTGGTGCGAGGAGGAATGTCGACAAAAAGAGGGATGCGTCACCTTTACTTTCTATTCAAACTATGACTTTCGTTCTGATTGGAAGGGACACTGCACTGGAAAAACTGATTTTGATGACACGTGGGAAACATATATCTATGCAACATCTGGCAAAAGAGTGCACTGCTACCCTACAAAAGGTATGGCTTGTTATAAAGCTGTCGTCATCAGATAAGGCAAATTAACACGTTTTGATTGGTCCATATCAAGTGAGAATTAACGTGCCACACCAATATGTTACCAATTAAGTTTTTTTCTTCAGTTTTGAGATACAGTCTAGGTATGTGTCTAATCCGTGCTTTGCTAAATACAGTTGAAACATTTAGATCTTATACTCACTTATCGAAATGTGACAGAACATTCAGTAAATAGAAACCTGGTTAATACATTTAAAACTTAAGTATGTGCTGTGGTTACGTCAAAATAGGAGGTTAATGAACGGACATATGTGCACAGATCCAGCAATTTAAAATGAAAATCCCATCTTTACTTTTACTTACATGTCCTGATGTACTGTAATTGAGCTTTATCATTATAACTCTGACCTCACTTGTTTATGCATTAACATTCTAAATCATTTAGATGACGGCATTTCCGGTTTGTGGTTCAGCAGCAACTGTGGACTTCCATTTGGGGTGGCTTGCAAGAAACCGACCGGTTCAGAGGGACCCAACACCCTTCCGCCCACCCCCGTGGAGGAGTCTTATTGTCCCAAAGGCTATTTCAATATCGGAGGAGGTATACATTACTTTCATGAATAGTTGTACTTAAAAAAACTCTTGTTTTCTGTATATGTGATCACTTAATTTTTTTTCCAATAAACTCTTAACCTTGTTAAGTCAAAAGAGAGGTTTTCTTCGTCCTGAGAATTTATATTGATTAGTGCCTGCAACACAGTGTGTAAATCATATGTAAATCATCAGTATGAGAAGCGTTGGTAGGGAGCGTTGTCAATTCCTACTACAGTTCAACTTGCTGAAAGTATACTATATGTACAGGGTTACAGTTCACGAACTGCCCGCTACACTAATCGCTGCAAAGGCAGAAAAGTTGCAAAAAGTCTTTGTGTAAACTCTTTTCAAATCTGTTGCCAGGGAATAAGTGTTACAAGGTGGAAGTGTTTGACAACGACCAGTCCGACGGACCGGGTATGACGTGGGACGAGGCGGTGGATTTCTGTCGAAGCGGTCCTGGATCCAACCGGATCTGGCTAGCATAAGCAGTGACGAGGAAAACAGTATGTAATGACTTCAAATGCAGGAATAGCATCTAGTGTATAGGAAAAAGATTCTGAACTAATAATTATAAAAGATAATAATAATAATAATAATAATAATAATAGTGATAATGATAATAATAATAGTGATACTATTACTACTACTACTACTACTACTACTACTTCTACTACTACTACTACTACTACTACTACTACTACTACTACTACTACTACTACTACTACTACTACTACTACTACTCTTAAGAATAATAAAAATGATAATAATAATAATAATAAGGATTTGTAGGATTTCCACGTTAACAGAAAACCTCACTTATATCTGAGTCATATTCTTAGATACCATCAAACTTGTCTTGTTCAGGTGTGATCATGTCGCAGATCCAGGGCTACAAGTTAGGTGCGTGGATAGGTTTGCATAGAGACCTTAGTGGAAGCTGGATTTGGACAGATAATTCTAATCCGGATTATTTGAACTGGAACACCTCACCAGATGCGGTGCGTGATAACTTAAGCCTTTTATGTTATGTTCTTTCAATATAATATTATGTAATAATAATAATAATTATGGCAATAATAAGAATAATAATAAATAGAGTAGTGGCAGTAATAATAATAGCAGTGATAATATAAGTAGCAGTAATAATAATAGTAGTCGCAGTAATAATATATTATTGAAAATAATAATCATAGTGCAAATAGTACGTAATAATAATAATAATAATAATAATAATAATAATAATCATCATCATCATCATCAACATCATCATCATGATCATCATGATCCTCATCATCATGATCATCATGGGCATGATCATCATCATAATCCTGATCATCATCGTGATCATAATCATCATCATCATCATAATCATCATCATCATCATCATCATCATCATCATCATCATCATCATCATCATCATCATCATCTCACTAAATGAATTTTTAAACTTGAAGGTGTTTTCTAACCATAGGACAAAGACTGTGTAGAGATGCATGTGAATGAGAACGGACCAGGATACGAAGCTGGGAAATGGATAACCCGTGGCTGTACATCTTACAGAGGTTACGCTTGTCAAACTTTCAAAGGTATTATGCCGTGACGCAATACACGGCTGAGAACGGTTTTCTTTTTCTCCTCGAGTTAAACAACACAGCTTTCTGTGAAATTTCTAAGTATTTTTATTTCATTTTTCTCTTTTAGTTGAAAAGATAAGATATTGTGGAAAAAAAGAAATTCCATCCTCGGCAAAAAAAAACAAACAAACAACCTAAAAAAAAACAAAACAAAAAACAAAAATTTTCTTTGTCATCATTTCTCTTTCAGTCAGTTCTAAAATGAATATTTACAAAACTAGGTCATAAAAATGTTTTTGATCGTTTACGTTTTATATTAGATCCGGACAATCCAGTCGCGACGCCGGAAGCCACGACACCCCACGAATGTGCTTCCGGTTGGATACCATACTGGCACTCTTGCTACAAACTCGATACCACCCAACGCAGCTTTGAAGAAGCGAAAGAATACTGTCGATCGCAAGCCTCTACCCTCGCCTCTATTCACACGGCAGCGGAGAACAGTGCTATCCATGCCCACGCACAGGGTCAACTGCCTATATGGATCGGCTTGCAGCAGGTGAACGGCAGTAGAGGCTTCACCTACCCCTCTCCCACCCCAGGGGAATGAAGAGTGGGTACTACGGCTGCGACCGGAGGCTCATAATGATCACTGTGGGAAATTAGAAAGCGTTCAGTTTGTGTTTAATTCTTATAGGTAATTTAGCATTACTTGGTGGGAGAGGTGGATACGTGGTATGCAAATATGGAAAATATAGGTGAGTTTAACGGTCTAGTTCTGGGACATCTGGGAGTGAACATGGCTTCACACACGCTGAAACTATATTTGTATCGTTCTTCCTCTCACGTTTTAGCTTAAGCAGAGAAAATCATAAAAAATGACGTTGTTTCCGTGCGATATTACATATGATTTTTTGAATTTTTTATTTTAGTTTTACTATTACATATTTATTCTTAGCATGAGGATGGTGAATACAGATGGACAGACAACACGGTGATGACGTACATTAACTGGGCGGCAGGGGGCGTGGACAGCGGAGAGGGCTGTGTGCAAATGCTGTCCAATGGAGAGTGGAATGATACAGCATGCTGGCAAAACCTACCATCGCTTTGTGAAATCATGACCGATGGTAAGCGACGACCTCTCCCTCCACAAGCCACTCCACCCCTCCTCCACTCCATTCCTCCACAGCCTCCTGTACCCCCGCTCCTAGCATGACTGGTGGTAAAGGCTGGCCTACCCCCACACTCCACCCACCCTCCTTCTGCTCCACACCTCACTCCACCCTTCCCTCTTTTCCACACCTCACTCCACCCTTCCATCTAATCCATACGTCATTCCACCCCCTCTCTTCCACACCCCACTCCAGCCCTTCCTCTCCCCACACCTCAATCCACCCCTCCCCGTCCTCTACATCCCACTCCACCCCCTCCCTTCCTCCACAACCCACGTCAACCCTCACCCTCCCCCACACCCCACAAAACCCCTCCCGGTCCTGTGGAATTCTTGTGGAATGCTAAGTGTTCTAACAATGTGGATACTTTAGATTCGATCGTGCTGACGACGCCCCCGACCGACCAGGGAGTCTGCCCTTCCGTGGAATGGAAGGAATGGGGAGACCAGTGTTATTATTTCAAGACGGAAGACCAAACCAATAACTGGGATGATGCTCTGGAAGAATGCAAGTACCTGGCGGGCAGAAATTATGAAACAAGCCTTGTCAGTATTCACAGGTGCAGTGCAACACTCCATCTCCATCCCATCTACTGCATCAAACTCCCTCCCTCCTATTTACGGGGTAAAACTGTTTACAATGCGCTCCTATTTATGTGGTGTTCCTGTTTACGGGTTGTTCCTGTTTACGGGATGTTCCTATTTAAAGAGTGTTCCTATTTGCGAAGCATTCCTGTCTGCGGAGTGTTTCTATTTACGAGATATTCCTAATTACAAGGTGTACCTGTTTACGAGGTGTTCCTATTTACGAGGTAATCCTATCTGCGGGGTGTCCCTATTTACAAGGCGTTCCTATTTAAGGAGTATTCCTGTTTAAGGTTCCTACCTCGTGCTTATCCAGTATTTGCTTAAGTTATACTCAAAATATTTTAAAATTGACCTATAATGTCATTGTTAATTCTTTATCTCTATTGTCTTGCCGTTTATTATTCTTTAAGAAGAGACAATATGTAGTATGGGAGCTCTGAATTAAAACCAACGGAGTCTTACTGTGGAAGTGGTCGTGTTTTAAAGATGAATGAGAAGGACCCACACTAAACTGCATGATCTGAATTTAGTGTTGGTCTTAATTCAGAGGTGATCTTATAGAGGCGTGACATTATATGTGATTATCGTACGTAAATGTTGCGAACACAAGAATAGCGGCGTGAGTAATTAAAAAACTTCTAGTCGGACTCTATTTATGGTGGGAAAGAACTAAAAACAATATTGAATTTTAAGCACTAATATGATATATTTTTTACATAAAAGCCAAGCAGAGAATGTCATGTTAGTGGACGAGTTCAAACGGAAACTCGATTCCGACGACGTAGATCTCAGAGTCTGGATTGGACTTGCCAGGGTGTCGAGCTGTAGGTTATGAGACAGAAAAAACTTGTGTCTGAGTGGGGTTCTTGTGGCTTTAAAATCCCGCTTTGGCGCTTCAAATCTTAATTTATATACCTTTTATTATTATGTTATACAAAAGAATTGTTTTTTACACACTGCTTTGTTTTTGATTTCGTCACTTTTGCTTGCAATCATGTGACCGTTTTGTTGGTACATAAACACTAAATCACATCAGTTAAATTTCTTACCATACACCCTGGTATAAAAGCTCACAAACAGAGGCACCAAAGGTTTCACGCAAGTGAAGATATTCCGGAGATAAAAATAGCATTTAAATTGCTCGCTGTTAATTTTTGTTATTCTTTTTCCACAACATTGTCAAAAGTCCCTACTGCATGAGAAGCATAGCTTCTTGATCTTCTAGGGTAAAGTCATATTCTAATGAAAACCACAAAATAACAACTCAAACATAAAGCAGGTACAACGTCAAAAAGCACAAGTCAGAGAGCCAATGAAAACACAGCAACAGTAACGACGTGACCATGTGACCACGTGTTTGTTATGTTTATAATCCGTATAATCCACCCAGAGACGAGTATACTAATAGAAGAAATGCAACAAAGATTACAGAGCGGGCGGAATGGATCGGACTCTCACGTTGGATTGTGTGAAAACAATAACTGTGCTGTTTTTACATGACGGCACGTTTATTCCTGGGATGAAAGTGTATGCGACCAATAATTGACTTTTATAAAGCAATTTGCCAACAATTAGTAGATTTTCCACTTCTGTTTAGACACACACGTTGCAGGGAAAATGCTAGTACTAAGATTTAAGTGGCATTGTTTGGTAGGTTTAAGCTATTTTTGCACGCTCTTCGTCCACGGAATTATTTCAGAACTTGCTCAGGATTCTAAAAATACAGGAGGAGCAATGCTCCATTTTTTTGTAATCAAACCAGCGATGTTGTAAAACAGCTTACCTCTGATAAAATCTATCTGTTGTGTATCGCGGAATCCCAAGTAGATCTGTGGAGAAAACAGGTTTTGTGCACAACAGACCGAACCGTCGTAGAGGTTGGTTGTTGAACAAGAGGATTACAGTCAATCCAAACTTTTAACCCATGTGGGCAACTTCCGGAATGTCCTTCCCATACTTTTTTGGGAATAAATGACCATTTTGAATGTTTATCTAACCGCACGCATTTGTGTTTTATTTTTATAAAGCTTAAGTCTTACAAATAGCATCCTTGAACTTAGAAAATGAAGTTCCTACCGAGCGTATGTCCGCACAAAGCTTGTAGACTACAGTAGACCCACTAAAAACACCATGAACAAAATTAAGATATATGACTAGGAATAAAAATGTATGAAAACGGCTACATTAATTTCTGCAAAATGATCATTAATTTGTCAAAAATTCTCGGATCAAGATTTGTAAGAGGAGTTAAGAAAGTGTTTGAGTTTAACACTCAATGATGTTTTATTTTAAACGTTACATATTAATTATAATAGTGATCGATAAAATAGTGGTAGAAATAAAACAAACGGATGAAACTAAAACAGCACATCTTGGGTAAACCCTGTGTTCTGATTGGTCGACTCAGTAAGTCAATAATTTTTAATGTTCACCAGAACGCAGAAGGTGATAGATATTGCCGTTATTTGCAATTAAAAGCGCTTGATAACTCATCTAACCAGACATATATTGACTTATTTTGAGTTAAGTGTGAATATTTTATTAGCCAGTTCCTAAAATGTTGATCTAAAAGTTAACATTTTATCACAAAAACTACTTCATGTTGACTCGGAATAAGTCAATATCTCCTCAGTGTCTTCAAATCTAGATTTTTTATCCATATTACAAGCTGAGCCCTGGCAGTGGGAGGATGGATCCCTATTCCAATATTCGCTGTGGGCTCCAAATGAGCCGAATGGTGGCTCAGAGCGCATGTGTGTGCGCATGTATATCAACAAATTCGCTGGCTCCTGGGATGACGCCGAATGCGCGGCACAGCAATACTACATCTGCAAGGCAACAAAAAGTGAGTGAGCTGGTGCTCTTAATCGTCTGATAAACCACTCAGGCGCACTAGTGTCATTCAGACCCCCCTCCACCACCTCAGGAAATAATTCCTTCACACAGCAAGGGCTATTTAAAACTGGTTTATGATTTTTAAAGTTTTTAATGTTACGATATGAATTAATTTTTGAGAAGGGAACTGGCATTTTCACTCACATGTTCAAAGGCCTTACAGGACTTCAGACTGGATTTCTGGGTTAAGCTACTTCTTTAAAATATAATTTAGTTTCTCACCGTTTTCACCCTTCAAATTCTGCTCATTCTAATAAGCTTTGAATTTGTTTTTACTGAGTTTTCATTACTATTTTCATTATTATTATTAATATCATAATTATTATTAAAGTTAATATTGTTGCTATTGTTATTATTATTATCATAGTTATTGTTGTTATTATTATAATGGGGGACTCTAAAATAGTGTGTTTTTGCAACTGTAGAGCGGCGCCACTGTTGTCAAGGGTCCAGATGCGTTCTCATCCGGGTTTTTTTTCAGTGTAAACATATGGAATCTTTACTTATAAAAACTACACATTTAATCAAACAAATAAGCGTTTATTTTGGACACTTGACTCTCATACAGTTAAAACAAAATGTCAGAAATGAAAAGTGAGAGTTTCACAGGAAAACGCTCAGTTATTGAGATAAAAATTGGAGCTTTGTTTCAATAGATTAAGATAAAAAGTAACAAGCTACTCTTCTCAGAGTGGCATCTTTTTTATCATATTTTTTACATCATCTCTAGTCCATAAAGCAAAAATCAATTCATAGCAAGAAATGCCACAATAACACATTGCCCTATAAAAAGTTATATAGTTAAAAGTCGATAAGAAAGGGAAGTTTTAGCAGTCTTTTCTAATATCATGTGTATTACAAACTCATCACACGGTCCATGGATAGTGCACGGATTAATCACACTGCAAAATTTCTCTTTTTTCAACACATAGTATGCTTGATCTATGTGTTGGGAATCAGGATTTTAGCATCAGTAATGAGCGCGCTTCACAGCAGTATTCACTGGGACGTGCACCGCAGGCACATATCTGTAGTGTGTTTGGGGTGACGGTCAATAGAGAAATGCAGAAAAATGTGTTTACATTTCTAAAACATGATTTAAGAACTACACTTTTTATTTTCAATCACAGCGTTTACATCATGGAAACTATGTTAATTATAGTTTTATATGAAGACTAGATTTATATATATTTCTTAAGAGATTTCTTGCTAAAAGCAAATGTGATATGCAACTTTCTTCCATGAAGTGAATTTAACAAAAAATACTGTGCTAATTTGGCACAAATTTATGCCACTTAATAAATGTTACCCACACTTTATTTATTTGGACAAGATCTGTGAAATAATGTTTTCAACATTCATAACATTTTGGAATACAAAAACATGTATTGGGCATTATAAATAGGAAAAAATGAAAGTACAACTTTGCATACAAGTGTATGAGAAATACCCGGATGTTTATCTGGATAGGACCCTTATCAACTGCGCATGTCCGAAATTAATGGGTTCTACGGAGTCGCCCATTACTATAAGTATTATTTCTATATTAATAATAATAATTATTATTGTCAATAATTTTATTATTATTATCACTATGATTATTCTTATCACTGTCATTGTTATTACTACGTTTATTATTATGAACATTATTATTATTGTTTTTATTATTATTATTATTATTATTATTATTATTACTATCTTTATAATCATTACTTTTGAAGTCTCTGAGCCAACTGCTGCAACAGTGCCTCCAACTTGGACCCAGAACTGTCCCAGTGCAGAATGGGAGAAGTACGGATCTGACTGCTTCTTGTTCAGACCGGACCACTACAGGACCTGGGGCGAAGCCGTGGCAGAATGCTCTGACCAAACCAACGGTCAAGGTCATTAACAACATTAATCTGCTCTGCCGGGTCACGTGTCACTCAAGTGTTGCTTGCAACCTTTGACAGCCCTCGACCCCCCCCCCCATTTCTATTAACCTTTTGGTACCCCTAGCTCCAGCGTACCCACCGACTTTGCCATTAATTTCTTATATGATACATTCTATTTTTATTCACAAATTGGCATAATATTAATTCGTTTGCCGATATCTTTAAAGGATTTCGAGTCTTTTTCTTTTTAAATTCGATTTTTGAATCAAAACAATCAGTACAAAATAACATAAGTCGAAGATACCATAAATCATTTCAAAATCTGAAAATATGTCAATCTCTAAATGTATAAGTCCGTCACACAAGAAGACTTGAAGTTTTCATGAATTATGGAACGTTCTCACATAGGCACTTTGGCGTCCATACACAGCGGAGCGGAGAACTGGTGGATCCACAGCAGACTTACCGAAACTGCAGCCCAACCGTTGGGGCAAAATTACTGGCTTGGCATGCGCAAAGAAGGACCAATGGAAGGCAAGTACAGCAGGAGCAGTAACAAGAATCCTTGATAAAGTGATCAATCATAAGTATTTTGCAACGATAGATCTTACTTTTTAAATTTCGATCAGGCACCAAAAGGACACGAGTCGGAAAATTTAGTTTTACAAAGCCCGTTTTGTCTTGCAAAAAGGTCATGGTAATTTCTCTGATTTATTTTAATTTTTCGGTAATTTCTCGATTTATTGCATTTGACGTAATGGAAAAAGATATGTTGAGGGAAAATCTAAATTTGCATACATTATAAATTTACCTTGACAACTTACAGACCACCCATACTACTGGATTGATGGGTCACCCATGGATTATGAATACTGGTCCTACGGCGAGCCGAATGACGAGGCAGGGGTGGAGAACTGTGTGGAGATGTGGCAAGATACAGCCGAATGGAATGACCACGAGTACGTCGTTATCGTCAAACTCAGCTCCAAGACTAACGCCCTCCATCCTCCCAATTTTCTAAAAAATATTTTCATTTGATCGCTCGTAGCCTTAATGCCAAAAATAGGAAAAAATGAAACAAACAAACAATATTTAAGTAATTAAAATTGTGGAGCAACGTGAATAATGAATTTCGTTTTTTTTTCAAATGTGCAACCGAAACAAAACAGGTACCTTGTGAGAAAGTTTTCTTAAGCCCTTGCTTTTTTACATAAAGTTAGATGAGGGCACTCGCTCTATTCTACAGTTCCATAGACACAGTACATCCCACTGCCATGCCTCACACCGCCCCCCCGCCCCTGCAACTCAACATCCCAACCCATCTTTAGGCCTCCTGTTTAGATAGATATGTGGATGCAAAGATGCCCCTTGTACGATGCCGTGTCTCCTCTATTCTCTAGTAAAATTGCTGGCTCAGTACTTTACAATTTCAGCTGTAATCTGGCTCGTGGCTATGTGTGCAAGTGGGTGGGCGAGACAGACGTGATCCCTGACACAACTCCAGACACGGGAGATCCGGGTGACGACGGCAGTAGATCAGGCACGTCACGTGTCATTGTAGTCTCATTACCAAATGATATCACCTCTGAGATCTATCTATTATGTATCAACACAGGGCGGATGAATATTTAAAAAGAAGTTCCTATATTTTTTGGGTACTAATTTCAAGGAATACACGGCGCACCGAACCGCCGATAACGTTGACCGTTGCACAGTCAGGTTGACCTTAACGGTTTCTCAACTCAAAATATATTTTAAAGAAGAATTGTTTACTTTTGAGTGTCGAGATTTGTGACACATTGCAGTCATATTATGTCTTTTGGCAACAAAAACCACATAATTTTTATTTAACTCTTATGTGATTGCAGGTAGCGTGAGTGGCGGATTGTTGGCGGGAATAATCATCGGAGTGCTGGTGCTGCTAAAATAAAAACAAGTTGTTGAAATGACACAAAGGCATAGCTGCCTTGTTGAAATGACAAAAATGCCTTTTTGAAAAGAGAAAAAACATAAATGTATCAAAAAATGTCAAAAAATGCCTGGTTGACATGGCAAAAAATGATTTGTTGAAATGACAAAAGACGCGCATGCCTCGTTGAAATGACAAAATTCTTTGTTGAAGTAGCATATATGCCTTGTTGAATTAAAAAAGCCTTTGTTTTAGTCACAAAAAGATAAATGCCTTGGCGAAACGATAAAAAATTTTATGGCTAGCTACAAAAGTGACAGAAATATTAATGCTTTGTTGAAATTGAAAACTGACAGTTACTGTAAATACTAAGTACCAGGCATATTTAAATATATGATAAATTTTGAAATGAACCAATGCATTTTATTTTATTTTTGTTCATTTTAAGCACATGAAAACTTAAGTGTGAATGTGCTATTATAGATATTGAAATTCAAACTAAATCGGACTGTGCAATAAACATTATGTGCAATATGTGTAATGTTTACTTTAATGTGAAAACCAAATTTCATTGTGCAATATACCTTAGAATATATTAGAATGCAAAACATATACCAGATGATGTAATGACAATCAGGCCTAATTTTGCTGTGCTTTTAGAGGAGTGAGTGCCAATACCAGCAATTTGAAATCCCTTAAATTTATGACCCAAACTCTCCCTGAAAAAATGCTCTTTGCACCTCCCCAACCCCTCCCCCCAACCGTAGGCAGCTTCCCAACCCGCAAATTTATTACCCAATTTGTCCCTGAAAAAGTACCACGAATGCTCTTCGCACCTCCCATCCCAAATCCTAGCACCCTCCCAACACGCATATGTATCAGGTTATTCAACACCGAAAAGCAGTACATGGAACTCGAATGGTGGCATTTAGATGCACTAGATTTGCGATTTGGTGTGCAACATGAAAAAAAGAACTCTAACGTTCATAATTTTGACAAACTGCTTTGCTTTAAATGAATATAATAGATCATAAAGCATAAAATTGCTGAATAAGTAATGCATAATAAATTGACAAAGTTGTAGATTTTCCCCAAAAAATGTTTATGTTTGCCTCTGCAAGCGGATTTAATTACGGCATAGCAATCGTGTTATAAATGGCGCATTTAACATATAACATATAACATGAATAAGTAATGCATAATAAATTGACAAAGTTGTAGATTTCCCCCCAAAAATGTTTATGTTTGCCTCTGCAAGCGGATTTAATTACGGCATAGCAATCGTGTTATAAATGGCGCATTATAGAATTAAAGATGTGATTTATTGGAAATAGGCAATAGCTATAAAAGTATATTTAGTCACAAATAATTTATATTTATATGGAAAATTCAATTTTTAAGCTAAACGAATGGGTCGAATTTTAAGAAAAATCTGATGTCGTCAGTGATGGCAACGATCCCTGTGGCAACTAAACTTACTTTCTGGCGCAATTTGGAGTTGCTGATCATTGTTTTTCCTAACCTTTGTTGTCTGTACAGAATAAAACCAATAAAATGTCGGAAATTGCTTCTTTTTTGTTTTTGTGCATTAGTTTTATATAAACAGATTAAAAGTTAATTCAGGCCTCATTATCTCATTTATGTGATGCTCATACGCCATTTCAACCAATCAGATAGCCATATGTAGTCACAACCCATTAGATAGGCATATGTAATCACAACCCAACAGATAGTCACACGTAATCACAACCCATCAGATAGTCACATGTAATCACAACAATCAGATGGTCACAGTAATCAAAACCCATCAGATAGTCACACGGTATCATAACTTATCAGTTGCTCAACACCACAGATCAACTTCTTAACAAAGTCTTTGACACAGCATGGACTCTACGTTGTTTCGACGCTTTTGTTGGTCGCAAGAAAAACACAACTTACTGAGACATCAAAACAATGGAGTAATGTTGAAAAGAAATTCGGAAAATCGACTTTGGAGAGACATCGAAAATCGACGTTGTATAGACGTCAAACTCACAAGCTCAACGAACTCTTTGTGTTATTGCTTAGCGAAAGGAGTAGCCACGACAGACCACTTAGGAAACAGACTAAAACCATATAAAATAGGAGGATTTCAAAGGCGCAAGCATTTTTTTCACACAAATATTTTTGAAAAATATACAGAAATCAATTTCGTCTTTCGTGACTGGATGAGCCAATAAAGGGATATTTTGACGAAGGATGAACACTATGATTATTACTGTCTTGATGGCGATTCTACATTGATATTTTTTCGACGTCTATACAACGTCGGTAGAAAGACGTTTCAACTTCCATTTGCAACCTTTACTCAATGCGGCTTCTGCGTCGAATTTTTTAGACTTCCATAAACAACCACAGACCGACGTTTATTCAACATCTGACATTTAACATCTATTTAACGTTGATCTAACTTTGCAGTGTTTAAAGGGAAGGCATGCGTCATCACAACGAATCAAATAGTCCATCAGTCAGATAATCACATGTAATCAAAATCAATCAGATAATCACACGTCATCCCCAACATTGAACTAGTCACACGTCATCCCAATTGATCTGTTAGACATGTGTAAGTACAACCAATGAAATAGTCACACGTCATTACAGCCATTCACGTGACCTTCATATGGTTAGATTTCCAGTATACACATGTTTGATATTGTAACGCATGTGAAAGGTATTACTAAATTATGATAAAAAAGACAACTTAAGTCTACCCCGACCTTATGCTACAGCTCTTACAATATCGCTCAACACACACACCCTCATAAATATGTGCCAGTTCCTTTCCTCTCGATCACGATTTTCAATCTCTTTGAACAGTTGTTGTTCAACAGCGAACTCCCATGGCAGTACGGTCTGTTGTAATATTTTTTTTACTCCGGAGGCAAACTGAATATTCCACGGAAAAGAACTAATAAAAGAGGGGTAATATTTTTTTTAAATATCCATCCGCTCTGTGTTTATACATATTAGATCTTCGCAGAGGTCATCTGTTTCGTAATAAATTCATATTGGCAAACGGTATATATTGTTCTTTTTATTCCGTGCAAAGTTGTTAGAAACAAGATAAGATTATTTTTAAAAATATTTTATGAAACAGATTTCATTTTGCAGCATCAGACTCGTTAACACATCAGAGCAAATTCGACTCCAAAATTGTAAATTAACAGTTTTTTGTTTGAAAAGAAAACGCAGTGAGAGCTTTCCCAATGTTATTTAAGTTTTGAAATTTTTGTTATAAATTCAAACAAAGGAATAATAAACAAAAGTCAAGTTTTCCCTTAATGCAGACTTACTGACTTTTTGTGAAAGTCATATCAGTGTCATGTCGCACAAACGAGTCACAACGCACGACATGCTGACCACGATCAAACAGGATTAAATGGTCACTAAAAAGTGCACATAAAGCTGACTACGATCAAACAGGATTAAATGGTCACTAAATAGTGCGCAGCATGCTGACTAGGATCAGATAGGATTAAGCGGCATTTGGTTTACACCTCTAAATATTGCACTGCTAGAGTTTTATTTTTTTCAGATATCCCATGTAAGATATCTTGTACAGCGTCATAATACTAATTGATTTCAGATGCATTTTCATCAAGTAAATTATGAGTATCACTGTCTGTTATGTCGTCGACGCTTTGGAATAAACCATCGATTTCTTCGGTTTTGTTTAAGTCTTTGGTATCCTCTGCCGAATCTGCCTTTGCTTTACCTTTCCGATGAGACAAGCGCTTGCCCTGGAAATACCAGTTGTAATAATATTAAACCACGGCCGAGGTATTCATAAAAAGCAACAGCGCAGTTATCCAAGCCCCAAACAGTGAGAAGCAACTTATTTGACTAACTCATGCAATCCCGTTTTAGGTGAATTTTATTGACTGAAGAGAGCAAAAATTGATATACAACTACCGAAATTTCTATGCAGGATGAACAGTTGGCCTAACTAGTGAATTAGGGAATACGGCCCAAGATTATGATCCAATGACAATAACCAAATACATAAGCATATATAAGAATAGACCCGCACATAAACATATGAGAACATGATTGTTTTTTAAGCAGATAACAGCAGGATATCGTTACTTAAACCAGGAGCTCTAACACAAACACCGCACATTCGATCTTAATATGTTAACAGATCGAGTTAGTCATGTGTAGTTACCCTTTTTAAGTCCAGTACAACAGCTATTATAGCAGAGAGAGTAGAACAGAGAGCATTGGCTGTGACGGGGATGAGCACCAGGCGCCATCTTTTGATCGTTTCTTCTTCAGATAAACTTCAACAAGTGAAAATGTGTAATAATCCTTGTAATAAGAAATGGGGAAAAGTTGTAACCAAAGCCAAAAATATTATTCTTCTCAAAGAGTGCGTATGTAATATTTAGCATCAAATGTAAAAGTATGCAAAATTTTGAAGAAAAATGAAAAAAAGGTATTATTATTTAACTATTAACATGGTGTGAAATATAGACAGAGTTAATAATAATAATAATAATAATAATAATAATAATTATAATAATAATAATAATAACAGTAATATAGTGAACAGTGCCTTTAAATTGAGAGATATCTATCTCTATAAGTGATATTTAATCTATATTATCTCCATAACATGCTGTGCTCGCCCCTTTGTCTCCATAATAAATAATACGTTGTGCTCACCTGTTTATCTCCATAATACGTTGTGCTCACCTGTTTGTCTCCATGATACGTTATGCTCACCTGTTTATCTCCATGATACGTTGTGCTCACCTGTTTGTTTCACCAAGGATTGCGCCAATGATTAGATTAGTAAGTCCTATAGAAAATCCGTTGAAAGCTATTGTGAAACCCAATGCCAAACCCATTAATTCCACCGGAACAAGCAGCGCGATGCTTGACCATACTGCCACCTGACGTTTTGAAATCGAACTACACATTGCATTTACTACCATTTTTCAAAGTGGGTAACGGCATGACTATATGCGGTGTTAATTTCAGTTCTGTGATGGCTTAATTAATTAATTAATTAATTAATTGAAATGCTTTTTCGTAGCTGTGGTAATAGGGATGAAAATCAATCCCCAACTGACACTTGCAAAATAAAATATTAGTCATATATGAGAAGTGGTTATTTAGAGCGTTGACCTGGTAAGCCCAAAGGTCCCGAGATTGGGACGGAAAGCAGGGATTTACGTTCGCTTCAACTGCCTTAAATAAGCCAGTGCAGTGGGTTAGATCACGAAATTTAAACATCAGAACTATAAATCTCAATGTGTTCAAACTTTCTTAAACAAGTACGACCTGTTTCTTTACATAAGCATAACTGTAGCGTACCGCTGTGATGGTATAAACGATGCCCATCCATATGGTTATTGCCAGTGGGTGCACTATCGTTAATCCTAACAGCACATAACAAGGAGCTGTCAATATCCCTATTGAGATCGTAAGAGCTGCTCTTCCTCCAAATTTATCCTAACGTTCAAAGTTTTTATCAAGATATGTTGATAATATATGAACTATTAACAGCATTTAGTAATTTATTGATTAGCATTGGTTCCTCTTAACATTATCTCAAAATAAATAATTAATTTACCGTTAAAACTAAGATAAGGGTCACAGGATGAGTCAGTTATGATTAGTGAGTACGATAAGTCAGTACGATAAGCGATAATGACAGGTCAGTACCATAAGTCAGCATGATAAGTGATAAAGACTGGTCAGTACGATAAGTCAGTATGATAAGTGATAATGACAGGTCAGTAAGATAATTCATAATGATAGGTCAGTGCGATAAGGCAGTACTGCAATTCAGTACTATTGGTTAATAAAATAAGTTGGCGCGATTGGTCAGTAAGAATTAAAAATAACAACTAACTATACTTATTATAATTATAACAATTATTATGATATTATTAAGCATTATTGTAATAATAATAATAATTATTTTAAATTATTATTACCACAAGTATCCCGACTATAGGGGAGAGAACAATAGAGACCATGTAGACAGCACCCGAGATATAAGAAGCGTCTGATTTATTTATTCCGTACATGTCATGAATAAACTTTCTGCAATTAAGTAGAAGACATTTAATGTAAAACATGCAACAGTAAGCCACGAAGTGCATTTCAAAGATAAGTAAATAATAAGTGATTTGAATTGTTTTACTTAATACAAAGGTATAGATAATGCGGTTTTGAATGTCTCTGCCAGCAGTGAACATGTATTTAATACTCCAATAAGCAAATATTTTAAATAAAAGTGGTAGGGGTGAGCTTATGACTTACAGACCACAAAAACCATTACTTTTTATGACGTCATCAAGAGCGCTTACACCGAATTCGACATATACGACATGACGCTTGCGTAGAAGAAGGATAGAACCAGCAGTATGAACCAGAACTCGGCACAGAGTTTCTTCACGTCCCGGGCAGATCTCGATTCTTTCAGTTGTTGAACTGTCTCACTCTGTCCAATTTGATTAACGCCCCAAGCATCTAGTAGGGCCACAGAGACTGCAGCGAGAAATCCAATACCGCACAAAATAACGCCAAACCATACCGCTGCACTGATTCCTAACCTGTTAAGCAAAAAATTGAAGCATGTGACAGAAATCACACCAAAGGACTCATTCTGACATTAATGAATAAATAAATGCACGCAAATAGAACCAATAGCAGCTTGTTTTTTTTAAAGAATGTAGTAAGATTTATGTTGGCGAGGAAATGTTTAGCAAAATTCGTGGTATTTGAAAGGTTAGCAGTAAACCGTTTATATTATCGCTATTGATGATCCTCATTAATGAATAGAACAACCATACCTAAAAGATTCCTACAAAATGTGTCTTTGTTTTAATTCTTTTGTGATTAAAAGCAGCAGGTGGCTTCTTGTTTTCTAGCCTGAACTTACTCCGAAGTTACGGTGGGTGTGAGTAAGAAATTTGCCACGCTGCCTATCCTACATGCTGTGATAGAGATACCAAAAGCTGTGGAGAGTTCTTTCCCCTTAAACCAGTAGGCCGTTATTCTGTCCTGTACAACTAGAATGACGAAAAAGGATATTCAAAAGAGATAAAAACCATTAATAGATTATTGAGTAACTCAGCCTCAGTCGTCATTAATTTTTAATTTATATTTGATTGACAGGTATTGGCTTACTACTTAGTGTAAAATTAAGTATATGTGATGGATAATATATGCAAATATATGCTAATATATGCATAAAAATTATGAAATAGAATTCTTAATTTCAGAGGAAGGATGGCTGAAGTATAAACATTGTTTCTAAACCTGTAGGCTTATATTTAGATGAACAAACATACAGAATGACTCACTCTAAAGCTAACATTTCCTACCGTACAATTTTATTTTAAATAAAGACTCAAACTGAAAACAATCTTTCAATGTTATTTGTAAGAATTTCATTAAATAATATTACAGTGAAATACTAGCAACCAACTAATTAGCTTTTAGTATAGGAATATTAACTTTTCACAAACTTCTTGTTGGAAAGTCAGACAATCCCAGAAGCACTCGTCCAATCAGCATCAGCGGAAACATCAAGGCCGTGTGTTTGATTGGTGGCATTGTACTCAACGCAAACAAAGAATTTCCCAGGACAATACCAGTAGAGAAAATAAGCGCAGCAACTGAAAAAATACGACAGGGTCAGATATTGCTGATTGCGGCTTATGAATAGTTTCTGTTTTTGTTGTATTTTTCTTTGTCTTTAAATCGGTTGCGAAAGTAATCTTATTCTTAGTCGAAAGTAAACTTCAACTTACTTTATACAGGTTTCTAGTCAAAGGAAGGGGGTTACTTGAGGGTTAAGCTAAAAAATTACCCAAAGTAGCAATTTCACGAATCAAATTTCTTTATTTCAAAATACGAAGTTTATTCCTCTCTTTTTCATTTTTATTTGGGGAGGAGGGGATTGCAACCTTTAACAATCCTCCTTCTTTTGGATCCGCCACTAAACTTTTGTTTCTTCTACCGTTGAAACAGTGATACTGTGATATAACTTGAGAAAATCATCAATAGTCTCAATTAAAAGAAATAAATATGCATTGTACTAGAGAATTATAAATTTACTCTTTCAAAATTTTATTTCATGAGATTTATAACTCAGACTCTGCCTTGTTGTGATTGATTTCCATTATTTGCAGCAACGGTTGATGACTAAAAGAGTTTGAAAATTGTCTCACTTTTATTGCCCATTCTGTCGATTAGAAATCCAGACACAGCCACGAAAGAACAAGCCCTAGCACAAAAACGAAAGAATCTGAGGTACTCATATTAAATTAGCTATATACGATTATTGCCACGGGGTGCTATGGTCAAACCTAACAGTACAAAATATGGATCTGGCATTATCCTTAGGTCAAAAAGAAAAGATATAAAACTAATATGCTTATATTAAGTTTTCTTTACAATTAATATGGGAATTACAGAGTAAGATTTTAGGCTCAGTCCTCAGATAGGCTGTCAATGCTGGCAAGAAACAAAAGCTATGACACTGGGATGCTTCTAGTTCTTGTGCAACAATTAATAGGTGAGGTACAGTTTAAGAGCATGATTCCATATTTGTTGTTGCAAATTAAACAGTCAACTCTTTTATAAGTGAAATAATGAACATAAAACAATATAATATAGATTTTCATTTTATCTAACTTTTGTCGTGTAAAAACCAAAAGAAAACACTGCAAATTTGTATCATTTACTGGAGATGAAGCTTTCAGAAATTATTTATATGAAAAGAAAGTACTAAGTAATTTTGTTTACTATTACGGTTTTACAATAGCTAGTATATTTACGTCCAGGCACGTGTAGCGAACAGTATATTGAACTGCTCTGGTGTCAGCCCCAAGCAGTCCTCACAACAGCTCGTGTTTCCTGTGCTAGCATTGGTCCAATTACAGTGTATGTTCTAAAGTAAAAGAGAACTTTTAAGCAAAAAACACCACTCCTCAGATATGATAATGAGAGTATTAACTTTTCTTTCTGTTTGCCTCACGGTTAATTTTTGCTGGATTAAGTATACAGAGGTACGTAATTTTTGAAAATATAAATTATTGTGAATTCCTCTAGTTCATTACATCTTTGATGTACTGGAAATTTTAATGCATTAAATGTCAGATTTTGTTGAAAACAAATTGGTCAGTCCTTTAGTTGTAGAAGTACTTTCAAGCTGAATAATTAATAATTGCTTAAAGGAGAGGACCTTAAATGCCCAGACAAGGATGGCAGGGGCATATTCAAAACGTAAACTTGCGCACAGAATAGCCAGGAAGATACGGAAGATGCGTCGCACAATATTTGATAATTATATTTGTGGTTAAATAGATGTGCGAATTTTCAGACTTTGAGACCAACACAGAAACCCTTAATCGTGTCTTTTTGTTTGCAAAACAGCAGGTCAGGAAACAGAAAAAAACTTTCCTCTGCCTTAGGCAATATAGGGCAGCAGGTAAATCAACATTGGAACCTTATGCCTGCCTCTGATTTTGTAAAGCATCAAGTAAATCAACACAGAAACCTTATCCTTGACTTTGATTTTGTAAAGCAGCAGGTAAATTAACACTGAAACCTGACCTCTGACTTCGATTTTGTAAGGCAACACGGAAATCAACACTGGAAACTTACCCCTTACATTAGCTTTGTGAAACTTAAATAATTTAATAAGAATAATTATTCGCGGCACGATAGTAGGTACATCGAACAGAATCAATATCCTATGAATTTAATTTTATGAAAAAAAATAAACAGTTCAGTAAAACAGAAGTTCCAGGCCTTGCGCTGTGTAACTAATTGTCAGTAAAATGTCTTACCCCTTGCATTTGGTTTTGCAAAACAGTAGGTAAGTCAATGCAGAAGTAGCTGCCGAGAGTCATGAAACAGGCGACACTCAGCAGAAAGAAGCGGAACAGCCCTGTAACAGAGTCATGTGACATTCCAGATATATGCGCAATACTTAAATACATGTACTGAGGTCTTACAATTGCAATGATCTAACTGACAAAGTATGATGCTGAGCAAAAGCTGTATAATATCGGAAAGGGGTGAAATGCTGTGGTTTATTGCATTATCTGTCATATTGCGAATTTGATAATAAACTCCATGCAAAAGAAACATTTGACTTTTGCATCGATTTTCCAGCAAATGCCTCAAGTATTTTACAAATAAAACTCGTGTACAGCATAGTTTTTACTTACAACAGAGGCCACCGATTTACAATATAAAATTGCGGTTTAGCTTTAACAGACACGCTTCAGAAACGAGGCATACACATTCATGAAGGCTTCCACGTATACATGCGTCCGTGCAAGCGCGGCTATCTTCAAGCTGCTTCAATGCACTTACTAGAATTTGCATCCATGTCAAAAGGTGTCAATAATCCATTATAAAATTCGAGTTTTACTTTAAATGAATTGAATTCGCGATGTACATGAACTTCTCCATATCGGATACTTGTACATATAAGGTCGCTAAGTGCAGTCACAAGACTCTAGGTACTTATCCACGGCAAAAACAAGCTTATCTATTAATAAGACAAAGGCTATTCGCATTTAAAGCTTTATGTTTTATATGATGTTCCAACATCGTGTTTTGAACTACAGAAAGAAAATTTTTTCTAAGGTTAGCATAAGGTTGAAAAATTAATGATTAATAAACGTACATAAATTGACATAAATTTTTCTCATAAAAACAGGTGACTGAATGACTCTAAGGGCATGGATGCATACCAGGTGTTCTGCCTCATTGTATTCTCCTAGCTGAGGTAATGGGAGCAACGTTCTAACCACTAACCAACTGAGCAAGGCGCTTAGCCTCCTAAATATTGCTGCACAGGTTATAGACAATTCATAACCGAGGCTTGGAAATGCAGATATGGTATAAACAACCCAATATAACTGAAGATACAAGTACAGTTAGCGCATTATCGTTATATTGTGGGATCATAAACTGTTGATAAGTATGCTACACAATAACGTGTTGCAATAACGCGCTATAATAACGCTACAATAACGTGCCATGTAATGCTTCTCTTATAGCACTTTAACCTGAGGGCGTTTCTACACTCAGCGATAACGACAATATAAGACAAGATAACAAATGTACGATATTAGAAATGTAATGATCTTTCCTAGTTACATTAAACAGGACTTATATGATGTCAATACGACTATATCCTTCCGTCTGTTCCATCTCTGACTCTCGTCATAGAATGCATTGAAAATCGAATCCTGGTACACGCAACATTTATTGGCAGTATTGTGTAATGTAACATTGTGGATCTTGAAAGCATTTTAAGCAATTGTTTTAAACAATTATGTTTTCAAGATAAGATATATCAATTCTAAACAAATGTTTATTTTTATATTAGGATGATTTCAGGAATGTGTTCCTGTGTATGTTCATATGAGCACCAATATTGGTTTCATTGTTGTAAGAAAAACCTTTTCCTCCGATTTTATATTGAACACAAATACATTGACCTTTTTCTCCGAATTTATTATGAACACAACTACGTTGATTTAAGACATTGGTTTCAATTTTATTAAAACAAAAATACACTTCAAGGGCAAATCACAATGACAATTTTGTAAAACATTAATTGCCTTCAAAGATAAATTTTATACAGGTGAAATAGGTCACGTCAGGTATTTTGACGCTTGATGAAGAGGGGTATATTTCATGAAAAGATTCTCTCACATATACGACCCGTGCATAACGATTGCTTTTATAGTAGTGTCTACGGATCGTTTTCTTTTTATTTCAGCCATTTTTCCATATTATCTACCCTTCTAGTATCAAAAACGTCACATTAAACGTCTCATTAAACATCATGTTAAGATGTATTTGACATCTCCACAACAATGAGAGAAAATATTTGGGAAGAGTACAAGACTGTGTCATTTATAAGAGATTATAAATATACAATATACAATTATAAATATAAAAAAAATCATGAAATAATAAACTCTTACACACTGTTTCGGATTAATCATACTCCCACTCCCCTCTCTGGCTTGTGCACTCTTCGCACTCGCCTTTGTCGTGCAATGTATCAGCGCTGTACACTGAGGGAGGAGTTTTTCGGTCTGTAATGTGATTTGGTCATTATAATTTATGGAAGATGGTTTTAAGCCTACGAGGATTCTCGCGTACATTACTGACAATCTGATGATATTCTCTATCTCTATTTACATAATGTTTAAACCCAAGATCTTCTGAAACAAAGTCGAATAAGTCGTTTCGCATTTTATCTATAAAGATATGTTCTAAAGCATAAAACTGGCATGTTACAGTTTTTGAAGTTTTGCTTTTCTCCAAGCAGTTGGTAATTATTCGTAGATGCCTCAACACGTGACTTTTAATGACGTCCATATCTGCCAGACCGTAATAATCAATACAGTATCGCATCATATCCATGGCAACACCACCTTCAATACCTGTTCCAAACGACATCGCTATCACATGCTCATCTGGGATTCCGCGTGTACCGAAGATAGCATTCAAACGATCGCCTAATAGAAGAGGGATATTTGACAAAAAACTTGGCCCAATGCCAAAACTTTGACTATCTCTTACAACAATGTCACTTGGGAATAACAATTTTCTTGAAATATTGTCCCGAAATATAAATTCAAGCTCTGAGGCACCAATTTCTTCTAAAATGTGGCGATCAAAGTCTCTGTAATTTAATTGGAATTTGTTGCATTTCAAAGTGGCAAAATAATCCAGTTTTGGAAAATTCCAGATTAATTCTGAAAGGTTCTGTAACAAAATAAGAGAACAATTAATTATACAAAGAATACATGGCTCTTGTGGCCTTTGATACCTTAGATACCAGAAATACAATACCTGTACTGCTACAAACTTAACCGTGATATCTTTTTTCTTTAAGTTATCTATTATTATTTTCTAAATGATTCAACTATTATACAAGAAATTGAACAGCATTTCGATTTACGTTCTGAATATGTTTAGACGGCTCAGGGGAACTTTTGTTTATATAGCCATTTTTTCTTTCAGTAGACAATGGTCTTCTTTTTAAATAATAACAACAACAGTATAAACAAATATAATAAAGATGAAAAATGTTGCATCGTCATGGATTTAACAATATCCACATATTTCATAATAATAAGTGGTCCTTATCCTCCAAGTTGTTTTTGTATTACAATACTCACTCTCATTGAGCGCGGAACGATATCAAACAAATACCGCTTCCGTTCTGACACTTCTACTCCTCCTGTCACAACCCGGATTCGCTCTAAATGAGGCCATTTTGGCAAAACTCCTTCGTTAATAACTGCATTTCGTACTATTTGATAGAGACCCAAGTCACGGAATTCAGGATGCGTTCTGGAGCCTTCAGGTTCAAATACTGTGCCATTATCAATCACTCGTCCCCCGGTAAAAGTTACCTGTAAAAACAGAACAATTCATGAAACAGAGCGACAATGTAAGCTGTGTGCCAACCTATTTCATAAAGCCGAGCGACAATGTAATCTGTGTGCCAACCTATTTCGTAAAGCAGAGTGACAATGTAACCTGTGTACCAACCTATTTCATAAAGCCGAGCGACAATGCAATCTGTGTGCCAACCTATTCCGTAAGGCAGAGCGACAATGTAACCTGTGAGTCAACCTACTTCATAAAACCGAACGAACAATGTAAAGCCAAAGTGTTTTGCTTTACCTTATCAATTATCTTGCCTTTTGTTCTGTTATTGTAATACTGTAAGTACTTTTTTAATTTATTAAAAGTTGCACAGACAAGTCAAACTATTGAGTACACTATAAATTGTATTGTTATGTCACCTTTAAAGCTAAAAAGCAATAATGCAAAATAATCCAGATCCAAATCTCTTTGGCTCTTGCTTACCACTTGGTTTTGATAGACGGCCACATAAAATACCCTGTTTGGGTCCTTTAGGTGATCAAAGTACACTGCTGGTACAAAATCAGTACCCCAGTAGATACCGTCACTGATTTTAAGTACACCTTCATAGTCTTCTTCACGGGCAGGTCGGATAATAACTTCTGAGAGCCTTGGTGACATATCTTTTACAACAAAAACAAGAGAAATGCAAGGCATATGGATCCATAAATTTTTAAATTTTGTCAATCTGGATTTTGTTCCTTGCACCATTAATAACGAGAAAAATTAAATAATTAAATTTAAATTAAAGATTCAATTTAAATTAAAAATTATAAATGAAAGTAATATGCAACGAAGATATTTAGCATTTGAGATTGCAAAAGTTAAAGCTAGGTTTTAAATATCTTAAGGAACCAACCACTTAATGTCATTGCAGTGTCGCGAAGCTAGTCCTGTTTACAGCTTTGGTTGTTGTGTATCCTATAGCAACACCAGGGTCAGAATAATAAGTGTAACTAGCGATGTAACTTACTTTGCGTTTTGGGAGGAAGGGTCAATTAATCCAAGTTATGATCAGTTTTAAAACAATGATTTAGCATTATTTTGCAATAAAGTCAAGCGAAAGGAGGTCAAAAAGCTAGTAAGGTACACGGCTTTTTACCATGCAGAATTCTTATGATTTTCTTGCAGTTTTTTTTAGATTTGTTATTTTTGGTACGGTATGTAGGTAAAGTGTGAGGTAACAAGATGATAATCATAAGTACATGGTGAAGCCTCTGATAAGGATTGTCTGCATGTGCTGTGAGCTTTCTGAGGTAGATGGGTACATCATTATCGAGTTCGATAATCATCGCAATATTAGTCAAGGAAAGGGGGTCCCCATGGTATCGTTTAC
This sequence comes from Protula sp. h YS-2021, assembly GCA_949752745.1. Classification (NCBI taxonomy): domain Eukaryota; kingdom Metazoa; phylum Annelida; class Polychaeta; order Sabellida; family Serpulidae; genus Protula; species Protula sp. h YS-2021. Next base: position 26,935,538 of record OX457032.1, read on the forward strand.
AATTTAAATCTTTTTGTGAAAACACGACGCTTAACATTTCAATTTGTGGTCGTATTTAGGGGATATGCAGACTTCGTACAATTTTCTGGTCGACCGGGCACAAAAGTTAGTCGCCCGGCGCAAGTTTTGCAAAATTTACCTGAAAATACTGAGAAAAAAGTTGGTCGCCACGTGCGACCGGGCGACCGCGAAATCTCAACCCTGGATATGCGATTGCCAACCCTAAGAATCCCCCTGATAATCCGCTACTGAGCGTACGACAGGGCCGCTCCGAAGAATCGTCCACTTATATTGTGACCTTGCTATGATTAGATCATCGCTAAAGTTATTTCAAGAGCATTAAACAAGAACATTATCACGGCAATTTTATCAATACTTGCATACAGCTGAGGCAACTTTTGAGAACTTATTTCGATTACTAGAGTTTGTTCTTGACTTAACTAATAAAACTATTCTTCTCAATTTCTAAAATCTGTAAAATTTTACTGATAAAGCTAATATGTTATATTATATTGCCAAAACAGTTTTTGTTAGAAATGGCAAATAAAATATAACATACATGCAAGGCAACTAATTTAATTATTTTTATGTTGTATCCCCGCCAATTAAATTTTTATTTTGAAATTTGAAAGAATTATGTAGTTGCGATCTAAATCCTGGGAGTCACATGTTAATCTTTGATATAGGTTAGCATTTCGTGTCATTGGTAGCCCTTAATATGTCACTACAAGAAATTGTACTCTCTTAAAGGCTTAGAATCACAGAAAAGGGTAATTTATTTGCACTTAAAATTTGATATAGTTTAACATTTTGTTTCATTGCTAGCCCTTAATATGTCACTACAAGAAGGTATACTTTCTTGAAGGCTTAGAATCACAGAAAAAGGTAATTTTTTGCACTTCAAAATTTGATATAGGTTAACATTTTGTGTCATTGGTAGCCCTTAACATGTCACTTCAAGAAATTATAACTTTCTTAAAAGCTTCGAATTACAGAAAATGGTAATTTGTTTGCGCTTCAAAATTCATTTTAAATTGGTTATAATGAAGTAAATTCTTATTTTTCGTCAAGCTTCTTGTTAGCTATGGAATGCCATTTTAACATTTAATGCTAATTTTGATATCAAAATATAATTAAGGATATCAATAAATCAATTCAATTCAAATCTCTTTAATTGCTATTTTGCTCTCAATGATTATATTTGCGATGGCAAATTTTATTTTTGAGATAAAAAATCAACTTTAAATATTTAAAAAGTCTTAAGAGAGGCATACATTTATAAGATTTTGGAGAAAAAAAGTTAAATATTGATATCAAAAATGACAACAGAATTTTTGCGTTGAAGAATTGCTTCTTTTTGTGCAGAAAAAAAATTAAAAAAATATTCGTTGGCTTCTAAATTTTAGATACAAAACATAGACTGATATTTTGATATCTAAACCATTTTTGACATTAAAAGATCATTTCAGATTTCAAAATGTAAACTTATAAAGTCTCATTCTGCAATAATGCTTTCTAAAATAAGTTCTTGATATAAAATAAAAGGAATATAAATTATTGAGCTCAGAATTAAGATTTTGCTATGAAATATTTCATTTTTGCTATCTAGAATTGAATTTTTGATCCTTAAAATTCAATTTCAGAAATTACTAATTATTTCTGATATCAGTAATTATTTCTAGATATCACTAATTATTTATTGATATCAATAATTATTTTTTGAGATCAAGAATACATTTAGAGATGTCAAAAAATATCAATGCAGATAGCACAAGTTATTCATGACATCAAAAGTGAATTTTTGAGGTCGAAAGTTATTGTTTTATATAAAAAAACTTTGTGTGATCATTAATTAATGACATCAAAAGTGAATTTTTGAGGTCGAAAGTTACTCTTTTATATAAAAAAATTTGTGTGATCAAAAATCAGTAATTGCCTTATTAATATGAAAACGGTATTTCACAGGTAGTCGGTTGCAAACATTTATTTACCTCTTTTTACAGCTTTAAAGATGAGTATAACATTACAAACGTCAACTAGAGTAACCCACATGGAACTAAATAAATGTTAGAGCTCTTCTGACAGAAGTAAAATCATTAAGTTATAACTCAGAACATCCAAGACTATTAAGCATTGAAAAAGCCACTGCTGTGGCAAACGTTTGGAAGATTTATGTGGTTAAAACATGCTTAGTAACATTACGTTGAGCAGTGATCCTTAAAAATATCAATGTATGATTCTGAAAATTTATTTGTTTTTTTTGTGAGCATTATGCGGATTGATCAATTGAAGCCCAATGCCACTTAAAGAGAAATTTCCTGTCAAAAAAGTTAGATCGTGTGCACAGCAAAACATGTGATGCCATGTGCAAAGCAAAACGCATGAAACCAAAGGAAAGCACAAGAGTCTGTGTGCAATAGAAACGCGCTAAGCCACGTGCAAAGAAATGGACATAATGCTGTGTGCAAATGAAAGCACACGAGGCTGTCTACAATAGAAACACATTTGGTAATGTGCACAGCAAAACATATGGAACCACGTGTGAAGAAAAGAACTTAAGACTGCATGGAAAAGAGAACACACTAGACCATGGCAAAGCAAAAAAAAAAAAAAAAAGCCATGCCCAAAAGAAAGCACACCAGGTTCTATGTAAGAGAAAGAACATTGGTCGGTGTGAAGCAAAACACTTGATGCGACGTGCAAAAGGAAGCAAGCGAAAATGGGTGCAAACAAAAACACAGTATGTCTCGCGCAAAGGAAACACTTGAGCGCGTGTGCAAAATATAACCCACCATGCAGCGTGCAAAAGAAATCATTGATCCAAGTGCAAAGTTCACAAATCTATTTGCAAAAGTAATGATTTAAAAAGAAACATCGCCTAAAGTTAAAACGAACACTATTTTAGGCTTGTTTTTTTACAATTAGTGACAATTTGCACATGGATATTTTAAATGTTTAAAATGACAGCGTGTGAAAAAAATAGTCTAAGTGCAGGATCTGCATTAACATTTATCATCTTATGTATGCTTGCAATCTTTGAAGTAATGTTAGTAGTAGGGAAATGGTGGTTCGAAAACAGGAAGTGACGTCATCAGACCCCCTATCCCCCTACCCCCTACCCCCTACCCCCTACTCCCCTACCCCACTTCCCCCTACCCCCTACCCCCTAGGGGTCGACTGTCACCGGTAAGAAAATTTTGCGATTTCAGCATAGTTATCCTTTTCAAACGATTCTAAACAACTTTGGTTTTTATGACCCCCCCCCCCCCCCCCCAGGGGTCGATTGCCACCGGTAAGAAAGTTTTGCGATTTTAGCATAGTTATCCGTTTCAAACGATTCTAAACAACTTTGGTTTTTATGACCCCCCTCCCCCCACCCCCGACAGGGGTCGACTTTCACGGGTATAAACATTTTGCGATTTGAGCCAGTTTGACGAAGTCTGAGTGGTATAAAAGGGGATGTATGAGAACATATTTCAACCATTTCACTTCAAGCAATTTTTGTGACAGCAACAATGGCTGATAGTTCAAACTCACGAGTCTTCTGTCATGAGTGTTATGCAACATTTCCACCAGGGGAATTGTTGGAGTCGCATACATGCACTCAAGATGAGATGAGAACTATCGTGAAACGTGCTATTGAAGAGCTTGATCGACAGAATGAAGCAAAGAGACGAAAGATGGAGCAAGATGGCATTTTCATACCGAGTTCAGTTCTCTGTCATGGATGTAATGTAGTACTTCCCTCAATGGATGTGTTTGATGTGCATACATGCACTCCACCTCAGGAAGAACAAACTGTAAAGAGGCGAAAGACGGGACAAGTAGGGAAAGGCAGAAGGGTTAGTCTTGGTGAAAACGCACAGGAGAAACGGTTTGAGCCCGACAATGGAACGGATTTACTGCTTGAAATGCGACAGCAAGAGAACCGTATCAAGACACATTTGCTGGAGACCTTAGAGCATGGAATGAAATGGTACATTGTAGTACATGCTCGCTTCAAGAAACTGACGGCGAATGCTGAAGGTGTTATGGTAGAACAAGTGGATAATGCATTTATCAGCAGTTCAGCGTATGCAGCGTACAATCCAGCGGATATTGATCAGGACTTACCAACAGCCTATAAAGAATTGTTTACCAAGTTTGATGAACATGAGCGACAAGGCTCTGGCTGGGTGTTAGATAATATACTGTACACTGAAGTACATACAGCTACGTTAGCACCTCTGGAAGCGAACAGTTTTATCCCACTGCCGAAGAAAGTAAAGAAAACAGAGGGCGTGATAAACATTAAGAATGATGACAGCAAGTGCTTCTTATGGTCTGTATTGGCTCATCTTCACCCTTGCAAGAGCAATCCAAATCGCGTGAATCATTACAAGCCATTTGAGAAGGAATTGAAGGTGGAAGGCATGACATTTCCAACGCCGATTACGGACATTCCAAAATTTGAAAAGGAGAATGATGTGTCTATCAATGTGTTTGGATATGAACATGATGTAGTTGTTCCGATACAACAGCGCGAGAGAAATCAACTTACTTTTGATTATCAGTGGTAATAAACGGCATTACTGCTTGATTAAGAATTTCAGCAGACTTATGGCTTATCGATCAAAGCATCAGAATGCGGCATTTTATTGTTTCAACTGTCTTCACGGGTTTATACAACAAGATCTTTTAAATAAGCATCGTGAAGTGTGTGGCAAGCATGGAGCGCAACGTCTATCATTTCCCAAGGAACCTTTCATCAAGTTCAAGAATGTGGCTAAACAACAGCGAGCACCGTTTGTAATTTATGCTGACTTTGAATGTTTCACGCAAAAGCATGAAGGAGACAAGTATCAACATCATCGTCCAAACAGCTTTGTCTATGTGGTTGTCAGCCAGTACGAAAAACGCGCACCAGTCGTGTATCGAGGAGACAATGCCGTGAAAGTCTTTTTAGACCATATGGTCAACGAGCGTGACCATATTGTGCGTGGTTTAGAGCTGCCGGTAGATATGGTGGTGACTCATGAGGATCAAGAGAATCTTAAGAACGCCATCGATTGCTACATTTGTCATGAGCCTCTAGGAGCAGATCGTGTGAGAGATCATGATCATATCAATGGTAAATATCGCGGAGCAGCGCATAATGAATGTAACCTGCAATTTCGACTTAGAAAGGATAAGCAGGGGGATAAAGATTCTTTTATCATTCCTGTATTTTTCCACAATTTGCGAGGCTATGACAGTCACCTAGTCATGGAGGAAATTGGGAAATTCAAAAATGAAACGATTACGGTCATTCCCAACACCATTGAGAAATATATTGCATTCACCATGAGCAATCTGAAATTTACAGAGAGCTTTCAGTTTATGAGTATCTCTCTACAGAAGTTAGTATCCAACCTTGCGGCAGAAGGGAAAGACAATTTCTACAACATGACGTCTTACATTCACGATAGCGACCGACAAGATTTACTACTGAGAAAGGGAGTGTACCCCTATGATTATGTGGACGAACCATCCAAGTTTACTGAAACACAGCTCCCGTCAAAGGACAACTTTTACAGTCTGCTCAGTGAAGAAGACATTAGCGACGAGGATTATGCGCATGCGCAGAAGGTGTGGGATACATTCAAGTGTACCACATTCGGTGAATACCATGACCTGTACCTGAAATCAGATGTGTTGCTGCTGGCTGATGTGTTTGAAAACTTTCGTCAAGTATGCCTTAACACGTATGAATTGGATCCTGCCCATTATTATACAGCGCCAGGACTGTCGTGGGATGCTATGCTAAAAGTGACGAAGGTGAAGTTGGAATTAATCACTGGCATTGATATGTACCAAATGGTTGAACAAGGCCTACGTAGAGGAATATCTGTGATCACGCACAAGTACGCGAAAGCAAATAATCCCTACGTGCCAAATTACAATTCTGAGATGCCAAGCAACTACCTGATGTATTTGGACGCAAACAACCTGTATGGCTGGGCCATGTCGCAAAGCATGCCGCGACGTGGATTTATGTGGGTGAGCGAGCCTGAATCCCTCGACTTCATGGATGTGACTGAAGATGACGACATTGGGTACATTTTAGAAGTGGATTTAGAATACCCACATTCAATCCATGATTGTCATAATCACTACCCAGTGGCTCCAGAACGGAAATGCGTCAAAGTGGAAGAATTGTCCGAGTACAGTCAGAAGTTACGGAAAGATCTGAACATGAAAGGCAAACCTGGTGAATAACTCATACCTAACCTATACAACAAGAAGAAATATGTGCTTCATTATAGGAATTTGCAACAGTATGTCTCACTGGGGTTGAAAGTTACCAAAGTGCACCGTGCTATTATGTTTGAACAGAGCAAATGGTTGGAGAAATACATTACCTTGAACACGGAAAAGAGAAAATTGGCCAAGAACCCATTAGAGAAAGACTTCTTCAAACTCATGAATAATTCTGTGTTTGGCAAAACCATGGAAAATGTGAGAAAGCGAATCAATGTCGAACTTGTTCACAAAGAAAAGCGGTTCAAGAAACTCGTGGCTAAACCTTCTTTCCACAAATTTAAAATTTTCAACGAAGATTTGACCGCCGTACATTTACGCAAAGTGGATTTGCTTCTTGATAAGCCCATTCAAGTTGGTTGCACCATTCTCGATCTCAGCAAAGTGCTTATGTTCGACTTTCATTACAACTACATCATGGTCAAGTATCCCAATGCCAAGTTGTTGTTCAGCGACACCGACAGTCTATGCTATGACATAGAAACGGAAGATATCTACAAAGATATGCAGCGAGATGCTGACCTGTTTGACACAAGTGACTATCCGTCAGATCATTTCCTACATTCCAACGTGAACAAAAAAGTGCTTGGGAAAATGAAGGATGAGACGGCGGGCATCCCAATTGAAGAATTTGTTGGACTCAGACCGAAAATGTGTACAGTTTAATGTATGGTGGGAAAGAAAAACGTACGGCCAAAGGCATCACTCGAGCTTGTCAAAGCTTGTCAACATGTACAGTATAGAGACAGTTTACTCAACCAAACTCAATCGATGGCTACAGGACAAATTATTCGAAGTCATGACCACCAGCTTTTTTCGGAGAAGTTGAAGAAAGTAGCCCTCTCTCCATATGACGACAAGCGGTACGTGCTGAATGACGGCTATTCCACCTTGGCGCATGGACATTACAAGACGACATTATAAAAGGGGGAGACACTTCAACATAAGTTATTTGAGGTGTGGGTACTGAAGCGTTAACATGGAAGTCACAAATGGTAAGAGATCTGCAACTGATATGGATACTCTTGCAGATACAGTGAAAGACTTAAAAGTGAAAAATCCTACAACTACCATCAAGAAATTGAAAATGGAGACGGCACTAACACCACAGTCGTGGGATGGAATGCTTTCTCTAGGAAATGGAAAGTATATCAAGATTATGAAACAAAGCAATGAAGGAGTGGTAAACATTCGCAAATACCTCAGAGATGAGGGGACTGGAAGAAACCGTCCTACGAAAAAGGGTATTTTGCTGACAATACCTGAATGGAAAATGTTGAAGAAGCAGGTGAAAGAAGTGGATAAAAGGCTTCGAAGACAAGAAGATGACGCATAACAAGGTATTATCATCATGAATGCACTCGTGTTTAACGGTGGTGCTTACCTTGCTGTAAATGATAGGAATGAAGTGATAATAAGTTCTGCTTATCGGTTTGAACCTGAAGTGTGGAAAGACTTTAAAAACATACCGCTTAAACCTGGATTTAAACGTAGACTGGGAAATAAAGTTGAAGTATTAGTGATTGGACATGATTCTGACATAAGTGTTAGATTCTGGAGAAATCTTTTACAGGATTATCCAGAGAATTATGATGGAGATGTACCAGATACTCCATATTCGGATTTGATTGACTTTGATATGAAGAATTGGCGCGCAGTCTTACGATTCCTAGAAGCTGCTCACTCTTCACCATCTTGCGAGCACAAAAATACCTTCGCAGACTAGGAGACAGCTCATAGTTGATCTTACTGTTGAACGAGATGGAAGACTTTTTATCGGATTATGAACCTATTACAGATGGCTTCTCATATATGAGAAACTTATGTGATGACATTGTGTTAAAACATTTTGGAAAGTATATCATTCTATCACCTGACGAACAATCCGTGTTGAAAGACCATCTAGAGAAGTTGAGGATACCTGGATTCTTCTAAAACTCTCAGAGGATTTAGAAGTGCGTGTGACTGAGAACTCTCTAGACGTGTTTGTACGATTTCGTCAGTATGACGAGCTTGCAGAACGATACGACTACATCACCCTCAACACAGTGGAATGGTACGCTCTGTTACAAGCATTGGATTGGAAAGAACCTGACGCTTGAATTCAAAGAGGAAGGAGTGCAAATCATGCGGGGCACCAAGTCCATTGAGCTGACACATCCCATGTGTGTAATGGTGATGGACATTGACATAAATGATCATGGATATGAAATGAAACTGTCTGAAGACGAAGATGTTGAAATGATAAAGTTTGGTAATGGACAGTGTTATGCTAGTTTTCATAGCATTTACAAACGTGGATGTAATGTCTATGATACATATATTAATTTAGATTGGTATGAATGGCATTTGTTTAACGATGTATTGAATGTGTTTGTAAAATAAGTGTTTTGAAATGTAACTAATTCCTCATGCTATGTGTTGAATAAAGAAGAATGTAAAATAATGTATAACACAATAAAAAGAAAACTTGTATAGAACTGTCTTGTTTTTATTCATAATAAATGAACATTGACAATTACCACACTTTAACTAATACAACATCATTAAAATAATGTCTATATACAAAATCCTTTACCTGTTATGAATGACAATTACCACACCTTAACTAGTACAACATCATTAAAATAATGTCTATATGCAAAATCCTTTACCTGTTATGAATGACAATTACCACACCTTAACTAATACAACATCATTAAAATAATGTCTATATACAAAATCCTTTACCTGTTATGAATGACAATTACCACACCTTAACTAATACAACATCATTAAAATAATGTCTATATACAAAATCCTTTACCTGTTATGAATGACATTTACCACACCTTAACTAATACAACATAGTGATCTATATACATCAATAAAATAATGGTTTATAATGTCTATATACAAAATCTTTGACTACAAAATCACCATCACTTGTTCTTAATACATCAATGATTTCAAAAGGACTATGTCCTCGAGCTCTTTGAATTATATAATACACACAATAAAATCCACATGTAGATGATATCGGTGTTTGTAATGGAACTGAATTATACATGAAATTAAACTTTAAAAACTTATTCAAACGACTGTCTATAGGTAAAAGACCATAAGAGTCAAAATATTCTGCAGGGTCTTTGTCATAATATACTGCCACCCAGTGCTCTCCTGGCTCATCATGATCGTCTGTGTAGATGACATAGGCACCACGTTGTAAAGATGGTAACTGGTCCATGGAAAACACACCTTGAAACAAGTCTTTTGTCGCGGCATCATGGGATAGGATGGTTTCTATCTGCTTCGTGTTCATGACTGGTAGTCGAATTGAATGCTACGATTTGCACTTATTTCAACAATGTTATCAAATTCAGCATACACTATAACATTGACTGTGTTTTGCAAGACACCAGCAGAATTCATTTCTAGTCGCAAATTTCCATGCTTGATAAGGGCATAATGATCATCACCATCATAATCAGGTGTTAAGTCAAACGAAAATAAAGCATAACCTCTAGGCCAATCTTCCCGTTTTATAATGGAACTTTTCTCACCATTCAATCTATCAAAAGATTTGTAAAGCGTTTCAAAAGCATCAAGATATTTGCCTCGATTTATATCAAGTTTGAGAGGTATAGATAGGACTGGTTCACCATCCGTGTAAAGCTGCATATAGTTAAGAAGAAAATGATCAAAATTGTATGGATTTCTCATTACTGTTCCAGCAAAGGCTTCATTATGAACCAGTCCAATGACAATACGTTTGGGTAATTGGCCTAAAAAGATGTTAATTTTTACAAAAGATTGAAATCCAGCTGGAATAGCTAACACTTTACACTCTTTTCTAGTAATAATAAACTTAGCAGGACTTTTCATCAATGCATCGGCATGTCCTAACTGAATACCTGGACTAACCCTCACTTTGCGAAAGGTTAAAAACGCATCTCTCACTTCTACTTTATAACCATTAATTGCAGCCACTAATACATATTTATCTTTTTGTCTATGTATACGTAATTTCATACTAATACCATTTGGAAGATAGCGTTCTTGCTCAAACAAATCTACCCTTAAACCGCCTGTAAGCGTAAACTCACGGCTTTGACGTGTATACAAATAACGATTATGTAAACCATTATTTTCCTGCAGAGCTACATCACCACCCTCAACATTTACACGAAAACCTGCTACATATCTTTCAGGATTAGCTCTTTTCACCTCATGACTATTCATTGACCCAGCAGTATCTTGATAGATGAGACGCAGAGAGCGCTCAGAATGGAGACTTTCTTCCGAGTCCTCAATGAGATGAGATATGATGCTGGTATAACCATGGGTATTGTTACTATGTGATACCAAACGATCATTTAGAAACAATTCAATATTGGACCATAACCCATTAAACAAATCATTGATACATGATACATTATCATCGACATCGCATGGTGTTCCATCAGCTTTTACAATGCGACATACAATATGAAGTCTACTGTTCTTTAAATCTAAATATTCTTCTGTACTCGCAGGAATGTAGAATTCTATTGGAGCGCCCTCTCTAATGGTAGTGAGTGGTTGATAGTCCACATTATAACTTTTTTCTACAGCAGTTTGCGTTGGTGGTATGTGAAACCATTCTAATGGAGAAAGACTACATTCACAAGAATGATTATGAATTAAAGACATGATTAAAAATATCTTTCTTATATTTTGTTGATGTTATCCGTTTGGCTGCCTTTCGCCTTCTGACAGGTTTTGCAGGTTGTGCTCTCTTTTGTCCTCCTAACACATCACCAATCACACGTTGTGCTACTCGGCCTGTAACATCTTTCGCGACATCTTTCGCAGCCTTTTTAAGATGTGGTGCTACGATATTAGCCCCTGCCTTAAGCAGTGGAATAGCTTTGCGAGCCAATGATCCAAATATTGAACAAATACCATCTCCATATTGTATTCGTGCTCCTTTAAATCCTGGTAATTCCCCGCCCACTTGACGAAGAAAATGGTTGCGATATGCTGACGGATCGTGTGTATATGCTTTCATAATGCTTTTGGTCGAAAATGAAGTTTACATATCACTTTCCCAGTTTGAAATGACACATTATGACCTGTGTCATCCTTAATATTCATTTTTATTGTGTCAAATTTGGATGTGTTTACAGTGACGTAATGAGGTTCTTCATAAGTTTTCATAATAATATCACCATCATGCCCTTCAATGGGAACAGAACGTAGTAAAGGAACATAATAATCTCCAAATACCTGTGGCTCACAAATACTACAGTACACATAAAGTGTATAAAATCCATGTTTCACATCGGATTAATGTTCAGCAGGACCGGATTCTTTATACCATCTATCTGGTTTAAATCAGGGCTGGTATGAAATATTTCCAATGAAATATTTCTTGAAATATTTCATGAAATATTTCACTGTAAAAATTTCAAAAATTTCACATGTTTTGAAATTTTTAAATAAGAAATAAACTGCACATCAAGAATACCACATACTGACTGATACCTATCAACGGATATCCATCTTAAGTTGTCAGTTAACACACTGCGTTGTCATAAGTCTACCAGTAAACAATGCAACCACAGAAATCCTGCGCAGTCTATGACTTTCGAGTAACAAAGCTAGCAGTTGCTGGCCTAAAGCACAGTTGACACATCTACTCCGGGTATCTGAGTGGGTGTTTCTAAGGGGTGGGGAAGGAGGCAGGAGGGTTTATAGTAACTGCTGAAAGGGGGCTCACTGTTAACAGCACAGGAGAAAGAGGTCGGATATGTACACAACAGGTCAAAAATATAGCAGACAATATATTAGCTAAACAAACAGGGAGCAACTCATGCCCGTTTACCACTGTTTGAATAGTTACTCCTAATTCTGCAATTAAGCGGTGTTTCCCATCTGAACGAGAAAAAGCTTTGCCTTTATCCGCTTTTACGATAAAGCGGTATGCAATTATAAGGTTAAAAATACACATAATTTTATGCAATCAACCGATGTATGCGTTTAACCGGTATGCGATTCAGTCATTTTATCTCTGTATGCATTTTGACGGTGGTATTTGTTAAATTAAACGGAACAGATATTACGCACAGCCTGGAAATGTGTGTTTTTTTCTAAGTGCTTTGACAGATTTCAAAAATTTCAATATTTCTGAAATATTTCAAAAATTTCAAATTTCATGAAATTTTTAAAAATTTTGAAATTTTTACCAGCCCTGGTTTAAATCCTAAAATCTCAGCTAATCCAGTAGAAAAGACAATATCATAATCATCTCTTAAAATAAGAGAAACTTTTCGACTAATTTTATCATACTTTAACCTAATAGGGTTTGATTTAATAGATTTTTGTAATTCTGCATTTATTGCAGTACATAGTTCAGGTATGGATCTGTAGTAACCATATGGAATATAAACTGGATAAAATACATCTGATGATGATCGATAATGAAGAGTATAGTCTATTCCTGGCCTCATTGTCGTCCATGTGTGTGGGTATTGAATTTCAGCTAAGGCTACTTCATATTTTCCGTTCAAATATATTGTACGAGGTAAACGAATTTAATAAGTAGACGCCTTATTAGTAGGATAATAGCTCAAACTAACATTGCTAGGTAAAGTTATATAAAAACTTGTTGACTCCATGATGACTAAATCGTTAATGTGATGTGGATAGACTGAATGTGTATATACATTATGTCTGGCTCACGTCGTCTTCACTGTTTCCATGATCTATATTGCTGTCTACTACTTCTCCTTGACAACAAGCACTTACACACCTAATTTTTACAGGAATATTATTTTTATTTTCATTGTCTTTACAACAACACCATAACTCTTTAAACCATGTTAAAAAGTTTCCCATCCTTCTGGAAACAACCTTTGTTGACGCTGTTTTATCTCTGTTGCAATATCTTCACGAGTTGTCTTTTTGCCAAAAACAGCTTTTGGGATATTAGCGTCTACAATTTCCTCAATAAACTGCTTCCAGCCCTGCGGCGGTTCTCGTCGTTCTTTTCATCTTGTAGCAACCAATGCTTCTTTCAACAAATCAATAATGTTGGAATTCTCAATGATATCTCCAGTTTTCAATACATGTTCATTTTTATCTGTCCATCTCGTACCACGATTCTTCAGTTCTGCCAGAAGTTGTGTTAGTTTTCCATGATATATAGGTTGAAAATAGCTTAGAAACTGTGGCGACTTTTCTGATTTTGCTGAACCAGATGATGTAGCAGACTTTCGTTGATGTGACTGAATTGTTCGTAAATGACGACCAAGAAGTTGAGACATTTCCATTGCCTTCTCACGAGTTCGTTTCCCACGTAAAAGTTTATTCACTTTCGATTTGATTTCACCATCTTTTCCCTTCTTTTCCAACAACATTTTATATTCATATTCAGGAATGAGGACCATTTTCAAAGTATGTTTCATTTTAGCAGCAACTGAGCTAACAAAGGTAATGCAAATTTGGCAATAGCTCCAATGAATCCTCCTTTCTGATTAACCAACTTCTTTTTTCTTTGAAGTGATATCTTCTTATCTGCTAGAGTGCGAAGGGTATGACGCTCACGCTTGAATTCCTTATACCTTTTTGAGCTTAAGGGTAAATGTCCTCGCAATATATTCAAACAAATTTCAAACCAGCCAGTTAATTCCTCCTTAGTAGCTTGTTGTAACAAGGATTTACGTCGTTTAGGTCCACTGCGTGCGAGCAAATGAAGAAAAGGTTGATTCGCTTGAATACGTTTAGACATCTTGGCTGCGAATGGTCAAGTGACTTGATTCTTGTTCATACGCTACTTTATCAACATATACGTAATGTGTATCTTTTGGTAAAATGCCTGTACGAATACGTAGTTGATCATTTGTCTTTGGCTTCAAGTCAATGAATAAATAACCATGAGGTTTGCTCGTAGCATCTTGATAGGCTTCTATGAGAAAATGAGATTTTCCAGGATACATTTGTCGCGCTAATGTACTTATTTGTTGACTGTCTCTAGGATTTTTAAACAGAATGATGTAATGTGTATTGAAACTAATATTTTGCATTTCTCTACCATGATGAAACAAATTACAATAAAAATAATGCTGAGATTTTGATGGCTGCTGCCAACACTAAAGAGGCGTGTCATACGCTCATCACTATAACATTTAGTCATTAAGTCATCTATGAGTAAGTTTGGTTTTTTCGGGTTAAAGCGCTCTTCAATGTCATCTGGAATGCCTTGGTAAAATTCTACACACTTCATTCCCTTGTATAAAGGCTGATCTGCTGCATAGAGCCATAAAATGATTTTTGGAGAGGGTTTAATTAACTTTTGTTCTAGAATTTCCTTCACCAGAGAAGTTTTACCACTGCCTGTAGGTCCAGAGACCAAACATGTGAATGGATGCTTCATTTTTGAATGTCTGTTTCTTTTACCCAACTGTTAAATTTCCTTGGCCAGCCTAACCACTTGACAAATAATTCTTTTACACCTCGTCTTTTTCGTGTTTTCAAGACCTGTTCAATTCTGTAGATGGATTCAATATCTTTTGTAACAGCTTGCAATTCTTCTTCATAGAAATGACCATCAATATCTTCGTCTAAAAAGTCTTTCACACGATACAAGTGTATTCCTTGCTTCTTATAACGATGTGTGATAATGAACACTTCTTGTGTCCATTTTATATGATAATCTCGTTGAAACATGTATTTCAAGTGAGAAATGCGAACACGTTGACAAATTTTAAATTTGTAAGGTTTTTTCTTCTTCTTTGGTTTCAATTTCAATTTGTCTGCATACATATACTTCCACACTTTAGATTCATTTTCCTTTCGAATATCTGCAGGAGCATACTTATTAGGGAGAGAGCCATGTGGTCTATGGTTGTAATTGTATACCAATTCTTGAAGGATGTCTGCATACCGATAAGTTTGATTGTGTAGAAAATATCGATACATCATTCCCTTTGGAGTAGGAATGACTCTTTCAGCAAAGTTGGCTTTAATTTCATTCTTTGTCGTATAAGCATGAATTCCCTCATTCTTCAAAAATGCTTTTACCCATCTGTTTTTAAATTCAGTTCCCTTATCTGACCTTAGAGTTCGTGGTCTTCGACGTGTTTCATGAAAAATCTTCTGGAAAGCTTGTATGACGCTGGTATATGATTTGTTAGGTATTGGCTGCACCCACAAATATTTCGAAAACACATCAATGACAACTAATAAGAAGCGGGTGTCATCGTTAGAAGAGGCTATGTTTCCCATGTCAGCTAAATCAATATCCCACATGTCATCAATACCGCGTGTAATGACACGTTGCCTTTTAAACCTATATTTTACAGGTTGTAGTAAACTGAATGCATCTTGATTCTGTAACCATGTTTTCACTTTGGAATGAATAATTGGTTGATCATGTTTTTTTAATATGTGATAAAGTTTGTAAGGACCAGCAAATGCACCGGGTTGACCAGGTTTAAAGTAAATATTGGTTAAGTATTCCTTCCACGTTGACATGTTAACACTAAATGAAAACCACTTGTACACATACCTTACATTTTATTTCATCTCATGCCTCAATCAACATATCTTACATTTTATTTCGTTGTCCAATCAACACATCTTACAGGTTTTTATAAATCAAGTATAGACACAATGGTGTGAATAATTGGTGTCCATTGATCTTCAATGCACACTAGCCAACTACTTAATTCATCAAATGTTACAGCATTTAACCCGTACTTCTCACAACGTTTATTGGAATTGTCTAACACTTTATCTAAATGAATATAATATTTAGCTTCATTCCAATATGTATAGACACTTACGAAATGGCAAGTATGTTCTTCACACTCTTCATTTTGACAAGCAGGACATAACAAACATGCAATTTTTTTACAGCTAATAACATTTCTTCACAATATGTTTTTTGCACAATATACTGTTTCAATGTAATGTCCGCCATTATACTGCAATATATATTAACCACTCTCTCACTTCATCAAACAGTCTTGGATCAAATCGAGCAAAGTGAAATGCTGCTTCCACATCAAAATCCTCAGCTCCGTCAATGCCTGAAAGCGCACACTCTTTGATGAAATCCTCGCGTAAGTTTGACAAGTTCAGCGCTAAATGAGCAAGTTCCCAAAACGTTGCTAAAGTGTTGTAGTTGTTGTTGAACAGACCTAAAACGTTCCAGTTCAGTTAACATGTAGTCCACATACTTCTCCTTAAAACACGTTTCTACATCCATCCTACATGTTCATATGACACGTCTGCACACTATGACGGCTGGCGAGTAAATGATTTTCAAAAAGGTGATACCGTTAGCGAACCACACTTGATACA
This sequence comes from Protula sp. h YS-2021, assembly GCA_949752745.1. Classification (NCBI taxonomy): domain Eukaryota; kingdom Metazoa; phylum Annelida; class Polychaeta; order Sabellida; family Serpulidae; genus Protula; species Protula sp. h YS-2021. Next base: position 26,952,143 of record OX457032.1, read on the forward strand.
GAAGCTGTCTGGTTCACACATCTTACAATTGTACTTGTGACAGTGACAATCATAATCACTGGCATATCCACAAGCGCCGCAATATTCACACGTAAGTTCAAGCTGATTTTGCACGTTCATATTCTCCAATTCAACTTCAGCCAGTCTTTTCTTGGATAGTTTTGATACCTTCATCCGATTATCCTTTAGCAGTCTGATGACAGTTTTCACACCATGGCATTCTGTACATGGCTCAGGTTTGGCGAATAAGACTGAGTTGATGTTATCCAACTCCTGAAGCAGGGTCTCCCATTCACCGTCATTCATGTTGATGTAATACTTGTATTCTTTCCCTTCAAACAGCGATGTGCGCACAAAACTCACATAGCGCATGTCTCGGTATGAAATGACTTCAAGCCACTTCGTCTGCGTTAAGTACAGTTTGAAGTCAATGTCACGTAAATTTTTCAAGTTTTGACATAATATTTAACAAAGATGGCGATAAAGCAAGCCATTTCTCTCCACGTTTGATTCGAAGAAATGGCTCAAATTCTCCATGCTCCACAGTAATGCCTAAGTTGGCACTAATTTTAAAGCTGCTTGTCTTCTCCATGGCTGCACAATGTAATGATGACTTTGAGTCCACTCCTTTTATACCAAACTATCTGCTGAGCTAGCTCCCTTTTCAAACATCTTGCAAAGTTTTGAATTCACTTCAACTCGCCCATGGTTGAAGCGAACAAGTTCTGATACATTCGTCGTCAATGGAACGTCATCATCATAATGTAAAATAATTCTAGCAGCTACAACTAGCATGAGTTCAGCTGTCCAAATCGTATTGGCGTTGATAAATGCTGTTTCAATGTCATAGGTGTTTCCTGGTAAATTCAGGTCTTCACATTCACTCAGAAATGAGTGGATGAAACGATCTCTTGGAATTACCATTCCAGTCGCTTCCCAATTTTTATGCAAATTCTTCACTTGTAAAATCCAATCCCATTCAAAATTAGGAAGTTTTGTAAACACATAATCAGTATAGTTCACTTGGAAGACCTCATCCAATGTCTCTGTGAAGAAGGAATGTCGACATTGTTTACTCACACAATCCAACACGTGAAATGACAATATATGTTCTCGCTCATCCCATTTATACCCTCCAGGTTTTCCCGTCTTCCAAGTTCCTTGTCAGATGTAAAACTCAATTCTAATATATCTAAACATATATGTTATAATAATGGGTGTGGCGAGAAATGTATGGGCGCATGTTTGAATGAGCTAGCCATTCGAGCACATGTTTGAATAAGCTGTCCATTCGAACACACCTTGTGAATGGGCTTGTCATTCGAACGCATTTTGTGAATGGGTAGAACTTCTCATTCAAACACACCATTGAGTGATGTGTTAAAAAAACTTACTTACTGTGGATCTAACACTTCGCTTTCAACGTGGCGCAAATGCCTGACAGATAACACCAATGTAAAATTTTCCAAGGAAAAACAGAAAGGTCTGCTCTCGTCTTTGAATGATGTCTGTGCCTGTTCAACTACACAGTGTTACATGATAGGGCGGGTGGGGGGAGGGGGGTGGGGAGGGGTCCTCACACGGCGGCTACCCATTCAAGCGCACCTTGTGACTGTTTGTCATTCGAACACATCTTTAAATGACGTATTCAGCTGTTTCAATCGTACAATGCAAAAAAACTCTGCAGTTTTCCTTTGTTACAAGTAACAAAGACGGGTGTGACAAATATTTCTGCTAACCGGCATAGGCATCTGGGAGGAAATTTAATTGCTCGATACGCGGTGAATCTTTGTTCTAGCCGTCTGTCCGAACATCAGAGGCTTCTCGCACTCACGTCTTCTCACATTTTCTCAAAGCATAGAGTTTAAAGAGGAATTCAAACAGAAATATCTCTTCACTGAGTTGGATATGTATCTCTTTAAATAAAACTTTGCAGGTTAGTTTTTTTTCATAACCACATCAAATATATACAGATTCTAGCATCTTTCTACATAAAGAAAATTAAGCAGACTGACTTACGTGACTCACTTAGATAACTTTTCTATAAGCTTTTTTTCCCTCGTTCATTTCCTACATATTGTGCCTGATGTTAATAACTTGATTAGAATGTATTCCATTATTGTTACCTACCATATTTTTAGATACTTCGAAGGGAGTTTACTTGTCAAGTACATATAAGTACAAAAAACACATATGTGCAAAGGTTTACGTCATGAGGCTGCATGACTAATGTAAACAGAGCTTTGTCTAACAAAAACATACTAAATCACTTCCCTATTCCTCGTAACTGATAAAAACTCAGTTATATATTTATGCCAAGGCCGTCTGTCGCTAATACTTTATGCGTCTGTTGTGTATAGAATAGGTATATCTAGGCCAACTGTCACTTCACGCGTATTGCCTCACATAATGGCTTGAAATTTGACCTGGAAAAACTAGAGTGATTTTTTTTTAAAATAGCTGAAACATACACTTCAAAAAAAAAAAAAGAATAAAAAGAATAAAAAAGTAGGGGGAAAAAGAGTTTTCTACGCCAGTCAGAAAATGCCATCCTTGAAAAAAAAAACAAAAAAAAATGTATATAATTTCATCCAAATTGTCTCTTTAGCGTTTAATAGAAGATTTATCTAAACATTCGTGAAAGGTGGTTTTATAGGGTTTTTTCCTATCCAACTCCCATTCTTCTGAAGTGTGAGCATCCTTTAAATGTCTTTTAAGATTTTGCAACTTGTTGAATGGACTGCTCATTCGAACACGTGTTTGAATGGGCTTGCCATTTGAACACATGTTCGAATGAGTGCGGTCTTCCTACATCACCAATCAGCGAAATATACATATAAAAACCAAAGTTCTTTAGAATCGTCTGAAACGGAGAACTATGCTGAAATCGCAAAATGTTCTTATCGGTGACAGTCGATCCCTAGGGGGGGGGGGGGGGGGGGTCATAAAAACCAAAGTTGTTCAGAATCGTCTGAAATGGATAATTATGCTGAAATCGCAAAATTTTCTTACCCCTAGGTAGAGGTGTGACGGTTCGTACCGAAAACCGAGAACCGAGAAAAGGCTTCGGTTCGGTTCGAACAGAAAACCGAAAAGTCCAATCACGGTTTCGGTTCGGTTTTGTTTTTACTATTCATAACAAGATAACGCATTGATTTGGTAATGTTATTTTATATATATATCACATGAAACAAATCAACACATATTTCACACACTTTTTTATTATTGTTATGAACACATTTATATCGCACTTACAATGGTAAAACCCTAAGCGTCAACAATATAGGTATTCTAATAAGAAATTGAAAATTGAAAATTAAAAAAATAAAAACATTGACTAGATAAAATTGACATTAATTGTATGCCAGTCTAAAAAGTTTTTAGTAATTTTCTGAAAACTGAAATATCACGTTCCTGTCTTATTCTAAATGGTAAAGAGTTCCATAATTTGGGGGATGCATTTTGGAACGCTGTTTCCCCGTAGCGCTGATTAGATCGACGCTCTTGGAGAAGATACTGATCAGACCTCAGGCTACGCGATGGAGTATAAGGTGAAAGGAGCTCTGTAATGTACTCAAGTGCTGAATTGTTGAGGGCTTTATGAGTCAAAAGGGCGACTTTAAACACAATACGTCGCTCAATCGGTAACCAATGGAGAGCCATGAGTTTATCCTTAACACTTTCTTCACGATATGGTCTCACAATGCTTGCAGAGTGATTAAGCATGCGCTGCAGCCGCTTGATCTGCGTTTTAGGGAGGTTGATTAATACACTGTTGCAGTAATCGATGCGACTGATCACCAACGCATGCACGAGCGTCTTTGCAGCATCGTCGTTCAAACGCGAACGAACATCACGTATCCACCTTAGGTTGTAGTTGCACGTTCGAACAACAGAGTTTATATGTGCCTCCGTTGTTAAATGCGAGTCAGCGAGCACTCCCAAGACTCGAGCAACGTGGGAGCGTTTAACAACGTCAGGTGTAGGCTATGGGTACGGATAAATTTCTCGTTGCGTGCACCTGTTATAACCAAAAATCAGTTTTGTCTTTGTTCCATTTAAGTTTATTAGCGGTCTTCCAGGACCCGATATCTTTGATGGCGTCAGAAACTTGAGCAAGGGCAGCGCCCTGTTCTGAGACTGAGCGTGGATTGAAGAAATTTTTTCTAGACCAGAATCATCCGCATAAAATGATACAGTAGTCCGTGTATTTTATCAGAGAATCCAATGTCTTGGTTTATTGAGAATATCTTAGTGGTCCAATTTTGGAACCTTGGGGTAGGGCGCAATCCAAGGTAGTAGAGTCCGAAAGTGCACTATCGACCTTAACGCGTGCACTGCGACCATGAAGGTATGATGATATCCAATCAAGGGATTAACCTTCGACACCAAAGGAGCACTCCAACCGGCGTAGATAGATCTCATGATCTACGGTGTCAAAGGCGGCAGAAAGGTCGAGTAATTTGAGAAACACAGCTTGGATCAAAAGGTTATCGAACAAAGGTTATCGAACAAAGGAGTAAGGGCAGTTTCAGTACTATGATACTTGTGGTAAGCTGATTGATACTTTCTTCCAAACTATGGGAGGTGAGATGGAAATTTAATTGTTGGCATATTGCCTCTTCAAGGATTTTGGATATAAAGGATAAATTGGTAACCGGGCGATAGTTCTTCGGAATAGCATCGAGATTTGACTTTTTTAGAAGAGGATAAACGATTACTTGCTTGAAAGAGGCCGGAAAAGTGTAAGTAGAAATTGATAAGTTCATTATTCTGCAAATGATAGGAAGGAGTTCACCGATACACTGTTTGACAAGCAGGTTGAGATTGGTTCGCTATCGCAAGACTTGGGGGATGAAGACATTATTATTTTTCTAACGCTTTCCTCGTCGAGCGGTCTAAAATTAATGAAGTAACTTGATTGGATTCTACTTAGCTAGTAGCTACATGTATTTTATTTAGGATATTAAATAGTGTGAATTACCAAACGTAAATCTTGATGTAATTTGCGAATTATTTGTTAAAACAATATTTTAGAATAAATTGTTTGTTAAAACAGTATTTCAGAATAAATTGTTAGATGCTCAATAACAGTGTAAATTCTTGTGTAAGTAAGCTTTGAGGTAATAAATATAAAACATTACAGTTATACGCTAGGTTTTGTATTTGTTCTAAGGTAAAGATAAATATCTGATTAAGTGCAGGCAATTATAAATAGATAAAAAATAAATAAACAGGCACTATATATATATATATATATATATATATATATATATATATATATATATATATATATATATATATATATATATATATATATTTGAAAAACAACTAAAAGCTACCGGTTGGTTTTGCTGAACCGAACCGAAAAAAACCGAACCGAACCGAAGATTTTTGTTGAACCGAATCGAACCGAACCGAACCGAGCCGGAGGTGAACCGTCACACCTCTACCCCTAGGGGAGGGAGGGGTGGGAGGGGGGTCATAAAAACCAAAGTTGCTCAGAATCGTCTGAAACGGATAACTATGCTGAAATCGCAAAATTTTCTTACCGGTGACAGTCGACCCCTGGGGGGGTAGGGGGATAGGGGTAGGGGGATGGGAGTAGGGATAGGGAGGTGGGGGTGGGGGTAGGGGGTAGGGGGGTAGGGGGGTAGGGGGGTCCGATGACGTCACTTCCTGTTTTCGAACCACCATTTCCCTACTACTAATGTTCTTCCAAGTGGATACAAAAGTTCTTGAAAAGTAAGTAATGATTCTATTAAATAGGTCAGCAAGTCTATAGAAGTAAGTGCTTGCAATATTTTTTGTTTCTTTCCTGTCGTGCGAAGCTGAAACGAATGCTAAATTTTAATTAAATACACTTAAAATGTAGTATTGATCTGATTTCGTTAAGAATTGCATCACATAATACGGAAGACAGGTTGATATTGTCGTCTTCGTATCATTAATTTGTTTATGAATATAAGTATTTTTCATACTGTTGCCAAACACGGATTAGTTGTCGGTATTTAAAAAGCGCTTAAGCTTTTGATTTTGTTGAAATTCTCACTTTCCCGCCATGCTGGTATGCCAATTTTTTTTTAAAGTCCCCGCATCCTGGCACAATCGTAACAGCGGACCCAACTTGGGGATGGTAGTCTGGTCACCTTCATCATTGCGACAGCACTTGGAGCAACTGTTCGGCACCACGCCACAACATGGCAGCTGGAGGTTGCGTACGCACAAGCTTGCGCTACTTTTTCTTATTCAACAGATGGATCGAAAATGAACTTGTGTTTGCTGGGAATCAAAAGCGATTATCTTTACTGCTCGACCAAGCAGGAAGGTCTCTGAAAGTGAAAACACAGTTATATAAATGATATGAGATTTTAAGCTTAAAGTTACATAGAACCGATAAATTATAAAAGTACACAGATGGTAGCTTGTAGAATCAATTTTTATTTATTTTAGTACACGCTTAAATAGCACGTAACAACAACAACAATTAATATTTATGTTTTTATAGAAAAAGAGTCGAAAGTTTACACATGGCAGGAAATGAAAGCAAGGCTCATTCGGACCTTAAAAGAGGAGTAACACTGTGCACAATGGCTCACAGAATGCAGTACCTGAGGAGCAACTGTGACAAAAATAACCACAAAATCCCATCGTAAGTAACCACAAAATCGCATTGTAAGTAACTACAAAATCCATCATAAGTAGCTACAAAATCCTATCATAAGTAGCCAAAAAATCCCATAGTAAGAAGCGAGAAAATCTCTTCGTCAGTAACCACAAGATGCAGTCGTAACTAACCACAAATTCCACCTTAAGTAACCAGTACATTCGGTCGTAAGTAATCACAGAATCCCTTCGGCAGTTCATTAGTGTCAGAATCTCTTTGCAAAACCTATAAACAAAATAGTTAATTCTACAAATGCGGAAATTCATCCTCTTATCTTGGATTTGAAATATCACCTTGCTGTTTTAGTGTTTTTAAAGGCAAACTCTAATATATTTCTACAATAATATCCTGTAGATTTCTTGTGGATCACGACCGCCGGATTGCGTACCATCCAATACTGAAGACAGCGTGTTCTACGTTTAAGATTGTCATGGCAAACAATACAAAGAATAAACGCTTTCCTGTTCTCACTGACAAAGGCTATATACACAATATGATAGGAAGTTTTGGGATCACTACTGAGAGATATACATCAGCACTTGAGAACTATACCAAATTTTTGGTGATAAGACATCCATTTGATAGGCTTCTCTCTGCATATCATGATAAAGCTTTTCCTCACATAAGGTACAAGGCGAAAAGACCGCATGTGTTTTACTTCAATATAAGGGATTACGCACTTTTACACTTTAACCACACCTCGTTGACTGTTGCAGAACGTAAGAAGTACATTGCAACATTTCGCGAATTTGTACAATATATCAAGCAGCATTGTAACAGACACTGGGGTAATTATGAACAAAACACAAACCCATGTCTTGTTAGGTATGACTACATCATACGCCTAGACACTATAGTTCGTGATTCCCATTTATTTCTTTCAAACGTCTATCCAACCGTTGAGTCCCTTGAATCGGCAAACGCTTATCGTGAACAAAACACTCACAATATCAATAAATTTTTTCCCAAGTTGCTGAAAAAATTTAGATCAATGGATAGCAATGACATTCAATTACTTCTTGATCAATTCAAAACGGAGTTTCAACTTTTTGGTTATAGTTTTGACCCTAAATCACTTAGGACAACGTGCGAAATGACACTCGCGAATGGCTCGACTTGTTGCTAACATGCTTCCTTTTAAACCACATTAAACTTAGAAAAAGATAAAATATTCATACACGTCTTTTAAATGCTTACCGTGTTAAACAATGTTAAATGTGCCTTGTTGAGTTAATAAACTGCAACAGAAAACAGTAGTATTTTACCCCGTAGCCTACAGAGATGCTAATTTTTTAACATAAGTCTGTTACATTTATGTGTATATATTTTATATGTATGCATTTATTTATTCATATGCAATTTTTATGTTTATGTGTATGTATTTTTATCTCTGTGATTAATGGATTTATGGATTTATTTCATTTATATATATATATATATATATATATATATATATATATATATATATATATATATATATATATATATATATATATATATATATATATATATATATATAAATATTTATCTTCATCTATGTATCTATCTATTTTCCTTTCTGTATACTTACCTGTATCTCTTTTTTGTTTTTACATGTCACATTCCCCAAGCTTCATCTTTGAAAAATTCCGTCTAGTTTCTGAGAAACTTACTGTGTGGTATTTCTTTTTCATAAGTTAATTATTATGAAAAACTGTAATATTGCACTGTTTTATTCTAGGTTTAGCAAAATAATTACAATGAATAGCTTCCATTTTTGTACTGCGTTTTATGTAATTTAAATTAATTAATCAATTAAGTAATTACAATAAATTTTACAGTTTGAATTCCCATACAGTATTTACCAACAAGTTCAAGGGATGACAAATAGGTGACGCATTTTAATTTTGTTGCAGTTTAATGAATGAAAATATATATTAACAATAACTCTACTTTGCAGTTCTCTTGGTATCAACAAACTTCATAAGCTTTAAATAGACACGGAATGTCAAGAACTGTTTCTATATTTAGCAGTGTTTCTATGTACCTGTGTAATTTATTGAAATAGACATGAAGATTTTAGCAATAGATAGTAGGCTATAAGTACACGGCGTTATGTCGGTAATAGGCAATTTGACAAAGATATATCAACAATCAATTGACCAATACTAACGATTAATTATTCGAACATTTCCCTCTCTTCATGGTTTGATTAAAACCTTTAAATGTTATTTTTAAATATTTTCGAGATGAATTTTCTATCAAAGCGTGTATGGATTTTGCATTAGTAACGGTCAATTTCAATATCACTGCACAATTTGCAGAAAAACACAAACAATATTTTTTTCTTTAATGTGTTTAACACAATTGCTAGGTAATGATTCACCACGGTTAATAGTTGCTGATTTGCTCAAATTACTACTTCATAGCATAGCTTAAACCGAAACTCAAAACGGATTTTGGATATGTGAAATTATTTATTTTAATTAATTTTATTAATAGCAGAACAGATAACACCTACAAGCAAAATTTCAATATAAAAAAAAGACAGATAAACAGGATTTTACATGAGCAAAGATGTCGTTTAGCAAGTGAATCAGATGGTTGTTTTAATTGTAAATATTTACTGCCGATATTAAAGATAAAAAAGCTGATGCAAATGAATTCTTTTACGGATAAGAATGAAACCAGTTCAGTGAACAAAGGATTTGCACTGGTGTTAGTTCTCGTGTGCCTGCTATTTACAGTAACATTGCAATTCAGAGAGATGGATTCAGTTATTCTCAACAAGTAAGAAACGGTTATTATAATATAATTAGCGGTCCTTCACGGATAATTCGAAGTACTCGAATTTTCCGTTATCAGATTAATCATATTAATTGAAACACTATGCTTCATTTTGAGAACATACCTCACATATGCTGTATTTTGAAATTTTTTTGTTATCTCTCTAAGTCACGTTTAATTAAGTTATTTATTTCTTTTTTATTTGATCAAATTTATTTTATTTGACAAAAAGTCAAATAAAACCAAAAAGCCATACAATAAACCGTAATATGATACACAGCCAAATTTCTTATATTACACAAATCTGACCACTGATTTGCCATTGATATCAGCAACTAATTAACGACTGATTTGTCATTGATCTCAGCCATGAATCTAGCAACTGATTTATCGTTGATCTCAGCAAGGAATCTAGCTACTGATTTGTTTGATATCAGCAACTAATTAACCACTGATTTGCCATTGATCTCAACCACAAATCTAAGCATTGTAAACAGATTATGACAAGAAATGTAAGTCTCACACAAATAAGGTATTGATATTTGTGTCCACCAAATGTACTTAAATTTAAGCGCAGATTTCACAATTCGCACTTCGAATTATCCGTAGTAACATTCACTTGAAAGTGCCTAATGGTGCTTTATATTTGATCAAGCAGTCAAGCAGTCAAGCGGTTAGATTTTATTGTACATAAATGTAATAAATTTATAGTTGATTTTCATAATATTAGGAAAGAAGTTTCATACTCGCCTTGATTAATCTGTTAAAATACATTATTTATAACATTGCGAAAACAAATAAGTAACTGTCAATAAAAAATGATCAGAAAAACATAACTGCAAGAGATTGTATATTGAATTATCATAATATTAAATAAGTTTACGCCTTCATTGATCTGATATCAGTATGGTTAAGCACTGTTTATCTCCAGAAACCTCATGCCCGAGCCTCCGCACGTCAAAGTGGGAAAGCAGAATATTCAGCACGGGTTGCCCATTTGCACAATGGCTCAAAGGATGCAATATATCAGAAGTAAATGTGATAACAGCAATAAAAAGACACCAACGTAAGTGAATGAATTTGAATTGGATTGGTTTATTTTCGAAAATAAACATAAGTTTGCACAAGAAGTTACGAACTGAAAGCAGACTTCAGAAAGGGACAAGCTGAAAGCTTTCCTTATAAGCATGCTTGCCCGTTATGTACATATTTATCCAATTATGAAAAAAAACACTTTGATTATGTTAACAGTATTGAATGGTTTATGAATATAAGAATAACACTGAAAGTTTCGAACTAGCGTAACATACCCTTGTTTATCTATCTACCTATTATCTGGCATTAACTATCAAACAATTCCTTCATAACCTGCAATGTACATTTTTTAATGCTGTTGTAAGACTGAATCACCATGCCAATAAGCAGCAGGTCAATAAGAAGCCTTATTGTTTCCATCACCGCTACAGCATCTAACCCATACATTACAAAAGAAAATTTTGAAGAATATGATATGAATTGATATTATGGCTGTGACTTTATTTCATGCAATAATCTCAATAAATATATTTTTCTTAACAAAGTTAATTATGACATTTGATTATAAAGTGTATATAAAGCAATGTGTATAGTCAAATTTTCTTACAAAATGAGTATTATTATAAATACATATATATCCTAAGAAGCATGCCAGTTATTAAAATTTCAAAATAAAAAAGGTAAATTATATTTTGTTGCAGTTTTCACGTGGACCACGATCGTAAAGTCGCATACCACGCGATATTAAAAACCGCTTGCAGCACCTGGAAAATTCTTATGGCGAATAACACAAAACATAAACACATTCCTCTACTCACGGATAAAGGATACATACACAGCCGTGTAGAGCAGTTCGGCATTGTTAAACAGCAATACGACGCATCTCTAAGTAACTACACAAAATTCGTTGTGATACGAAATCCGTTTGATAGGTTACTATCTGCATATCACGATAAGGCTTATCCACATGTTAGATACAATAGTAAAAAACCTCAATCGTTTAACACGAGAATACGAGACTATGCACTGAAACGATTCAATCATACGTCACTGAATGCAACGGAGAGAAAGCATTATATCGCATCTTTTCCAGAGTTCATTCAGTACGTCAAAAGTCACAGAAATCCGCACTGGTGTAACTATGCACAAAACACTAACCCTTGTCTCGTAGCGTACGACTATGTAATACGATTGGAAAGTATTAATCATGATTCACATTCATTCCTGTCGTCTGTTTATCCTTCAGTGCATGTACTGCCGTCGGCTAATGCATATCGCAAACACGGTGCGCCTGAAATTGCCAGAATATTTCCTAAATCGCTTGACGAATTTAAAGCCGTAGCTGTGAGTGATATTCAGTTACTCATGGAAAGATACAGAGAGGAGTTTGAAGTATTTGGTTATGGATTTGACACGGTGACGTCACAAGCATTTTGCAGAATCGAACTAGCGGACGGCACTGTTTGTTGCTAGGCTGTGTTTCATTTTGTGCTTTATTTTCACTCTGCAATTCATGCCAGCTGTGCAAACAGGGAAGATCATATAAACAAAAAACAGGCTACTAGTTCCGGAAGTTACATTTGTATCAATGAATGGAGTAAAATACCAAAATCGCTTTTTCTTTTAGTTTTAAATGCCTTTGGCGAAATTCTGTAAATGAATTTTTTTCACACCATATAGGAGGGTAGATTATGCCTCAAACTAAAACTTTATGGTGTACAAAAAGCTTGAATTCGTTTTATTTTCATGCTCCTTTTAAGGTTTGCTTCTCTAAAAACCTTAGAGATTAAAATCAGAAAATGCGCACTATGAAGTGTAATCAGATAGATTTTTAAAATCTTTTTAAATCAATGCATTCAAATTTTTTTATCTGTTATATAAAACACTGTTAGTTTAAACACAATGTTAAAATTTGATCTAAAGTGCACCATTGATGCTGTATTTGTGATTAAATTATTAATTAGCATTATGGGTAATAGCGCGGTTTTAACTTCTCTTCACACAAGCGATTTTATGAAATACACAGGTCTTCAAATCTGGTTAACTAGAAAGCGTTTTTTCTGGGTAAGATCAGGTATAGATTGTACTACGGTTGATGCATTTTGAGTCATTTAACATTGATTATTTACGAATCCATATTTTATCTATTATCTGACAGACATATTGGTAGAAAATTATATCATAATGTTTGTTATTGATTTCAAATATTTTGTTAGAATACGGTTCAAAATAGTAAAAATAACAAATGTTAAGAAATAAACGGATTCGCTCAAGTAGAAGAAATTGCTTTTAAGATGCTCTAGTAACTCTTTTACTTCAAAATTACATGGAGAAAAGAAACTCTCAACTTGCATGATATCCCTGAAAGTTAATGTACTAAATCTTGATTCTTTGAGTACTATTGGAGTTGTTTTAAACATGGGTTCTGAAATTTTAAAAGAGTACTTTATGTGTTCTGCTACTTGATTACACTTTCGTTTATAAAATACATCATTACCACCACTTCTCCTACATGTGCAAGGGCGCCATTGAAGTATACGTTATGACACTAACATTTAAAGAACCCGTGTATTTATTCCAAATACGTATACTATGCATGATTTTTCACACGTAGATTTTTATAAAATCGTTTCGAGATCATCTCAGATATCCCTAATTTTGGGAATATAATATTACATATATAAATTTCGCAAAGTATTCGATCTTACTTTTTCTGCACAAGTATGGTTTGCACTTTTGACTTATGTGTCTTCCATTTTCAGAACAAAGAATTATACAATACAATTAATGGAAGTTAGTTGTTTGACTTTGCACATCACAGCACGAATTATGGAGAGCTTACCACCAGTTTTGTTTGTTTTTTCAGTCTAAGCCCACTTTTCATCAATTCAATAACAAGTATTCTCGCTCAAATTGTTGAAGAACATAGTTAATGCATATTTTTATGCTTCGGCTCTTTTCATCAAGATCATATACTTGGTCTTGAAGCATTCAATGACAATCTCATTAAATAACATTTAAAGATGAGCTTGGTATTTGACCAAGTTGCTATCATCGGCAAACGACCTCAGAATCATTACATATTTCAAATTAAACATTAAAACAGTACAGGAGCTAAACTTGAACCTTGTGTACACCACGTAATTTTTCAAGACGCTCCTAATTTAACACTTCTACCTAAACATATTGAAAGAGAGCTACAATCAAATCATTTCAATTCAAAAGTATTCAATAAATCCCCCACCTATGTGTATTTTTACCAACATCACCAATATCATTGCTTTGCTCTTCAGTAAGTCCAAAAGCACCAGCGATTTTGGATGATTTAAATTCACATTGGCTGTTTGTGAACAGTTCACATTTGTCAATAAATAAAAACGAGTGCCATCGTTTTTGGTCAGAATTCTTCAGAGCTGTGACAAGGTAGAGAGCGGTATATATTGGTGAAGCTACCCTTGTTTCCTGATTTATAGGGCAGTATAATTGTTTTCATTTTAGCTATTGACATAAAAATACACAATAGACATAATACATATATATGAGAATGGTTTGATAGTGTGATAAAGCACATCTTTAACGAATTTCGTATAGATATCATTGCAGTCTGATCATATTTTATCTTTATATATCGGTTAAGTGTTCTGTAAGTCATCCTCATCTAATCATTTAAATACGTCGTACCGGGAATATCCATGCAGCGTATTGCGGTATTTTTCTTCCTAGCTTTGGATCTAAATTCATAAAAATATAATTTTTAATATTATTATACCTTTGACTATTTTAGCATGCTAAATAACATAATGGGAATGATGTTTCTGTTCAGGATTTTCTATTATTTCAATCATAATATTCCATTTTTTTCTGTTTTCTTTCGGAGATACAGTCTTTCTTTCTTTGATTAATTTGAATTGACGAGTTTTTTTCAAAAGTGAATCATTTTATGCAAAGATTAAACAGATCTTGTGTTGGGTATTTCTTCCAAAGTTGAATCTATTATAAAGTCAAAATCTGGATCAACCTTCTTAGCTTTCCTCTTATTATAATCTGCATGAATTTGCATGGCCAAGTCGCTTTTAATATATAACAAAAACAGGACATGGGAAGGCATAAACCAAAGTGAGCAAAGAGAACTACAGCTTCAGTGTCCTTGTATTAAAATAGCTGCACACATAGTTAAATTTCTACGCACACATAATTTAAACATCTAATCAGCATTTAAATTAAATGCTGATTAAATTGTTTTAAATCAATTTAAAGTTAATCAAATAAAGTGAAACAATGGATAAACGTAGCAAAGAATACATTTTATCACTTGTTGTCTTATTTACTTCTCTGTTTATCAGTGAAATTAATAGGTAAGTGACTGACTGATTAGTAGTCATTAGAATTACAAGAAAAGTTTTATTTATATTTATCCTCTTATTCAATTTGGAGAATTTTGCATACAATTAAAACCTTTTTCAGGTATTTTGATTGTTATTTTCCTTAACTGTTGAACTATGAAAATGTGATTAGGTTTTTATATTAAAATTATTTTCAAGTGATGTTTAAAAGTTTTGGAGTTGATATGACAAAAGTTGTTTTGTTTTAATTTTCAACATGTCTTTTTCAATTAATCATTCCTATGTTTAGATTTTTCGCACAGATTTTTAATCAAATCAGAAAAATGATGTCAGTACGTATTAGAAACTAGAGTAAGTCTTTCTGCATGTAACAGAATTTCGTTTCACTGCTTAAATCCACCTTTTTACAATGCTACGTTCACTCACAAAAGACGAGTAATGGTTGCGAGCGAAATTGGAAAAGAAAATCTTAAGTATTTTGAATCAAAGAAGACGTTTGATTTCGTATAAAAATTTTGAATGTTGACTTAAGTTGGGTCTCCGTAAGGCAATGTGTGATCTTTGAGTGAGTCATATCTTTTATCTTTTTCATATTTTTTTATCCAAAATCGCATAGCATGTCTCGGATTGCTTTACATAAGATGCTTATGTAAATCACCAGATAATAACCTGATATTGATGATATTGACTATAGATACTGAAAAGGCTGAAAACATAAACGATTTTAATTTTAGTGAAAAGGTGAAATCTAAATCAAGTATTAGCGCGAGCAGTCTCTTAAGAAAGTAACCCCTACTCATCCTTTTTTGCTTTAATACCAGTAGTCTTTGCCCAGTTGAAAAACAAATCATTATTGAATATGAGCAATCCGGACACCCGGCTCATATGACTTGTTGTATGTTAATTAGACATCAAAAAGTTTTGCAGATAACAGGTCCAACTAAAACTATTAAGCCACAAAATATTAACAATATTAACAATATTCTTGCTTAAGCAAAGATATATTAATTTATAGTGTATTGGTTGAATGACAGAATATTTGTATATTAGTTTTATTAAATGCGGTTTATTCATTTATGATTAGACGCTGAGGTGCTAAAAAATTA
The DNA here is from genome assembly GCA_949752745.1 of Protula sp. h YS-2021. Lineage (NCBI taxonomy): Eukaryota > Metazoa > Annelida > Polychaeta > Sabellida > Serpulidae > Protula > Protula sp. h YS-2021. Next base: position 26,968,060 of record OX457032.1, read on the forward strand.
ATGCATGCACTATAGGAATGCCGGATAGAATATAGCACCAACAGTTAGTGTTTATTTACTTCAAAAGCAAGCCTAAAGGAAAATAAACAGAGTAAATATTGATGTAATATGTTATGGCGTAGTCGTGGTGTTAAGGCACAAAATTTACTTCCCTGTTCTATTTTGAGTTATTTGGATATTTGGCATTGTTGGACTTTTTTTAAAGGATGACCAAAAGTTTCGGTGGGAGTTAATTTTGAATTCCGTGATAATTGATCTAACCCACTACATTCACTTAGATAAGGCAACTGAAGCAAACGTTAGTCTCTTGCTTACTACATGATTCGAACCCTTGGGATTATCATACTAACGCTCTAATCAACTGAGCTAACCGTCGCCCCCTCAACAAATCCCTGTCAAGTCTCTAAAATCGAACTTTTACATACTTCATTCTGTATGGGCAGAACTGATTTTCTTTTGTATGAAGCCGAAGGCTGAAGTACGAACCGACCCAGAAGGATGAGATCCATACGTGTCCGCATGCTGAAGGCACAAAATATTCTACACATATAGAATGCCGTATTAATTTTATTACATCCGTCACCTCAGTTATGCTTTTGGCTTAATTTCTTGACTTCACTTCGCCCATTTGCAGGTGGCATTGAATAACACAGCCGTTAATGAGGTGAAGTAAAAAAAGTAATAAAAGTATGAATTGCAATTACATATGTATTTTCCACCGTTACCGATACTGAATCAGATTTGCATATGACAAAAGAAAAAGAAAAATTCAGGGAGTATAATATTTCGTTACAGACAAAAAACGAATACTTTTTATAGCGTCATTTCTGCAAACTGGTTTTCTCCTAAAGTTTTAGACAGATCGCTTTAGAATATTATCCGAATTAATCTCTCTGGCTGTGGCTTGATAATAGCTGTACGTGAGCAACTTGGGTATCCCACCAATTGATCTACCGACAGTTTGTCTAACGTCCATTGATCTACCGAAACTGGTACAAATGGGCAGAAGATGATAATTTATCTATTTTCTCAAAATCCTGTTTTTGTCTGTTTGTGTGAAAAATGGATATAAATTCTCACTTTAATTTTCGTTTAAGCCGTTTCAATCCCACTGCAATATAAGATTTTAATGTTCCGTTCTTAAGTTTTTTAAAGTACCTTTCAATTCAGATTTCAAAGCACCTTTCAAAGACATGCACAGCTAGTTCACATAGCGTATTGCTCTGCTAAAAGGATAATCATGTATCTGTTACTACTGCCTTACTTATAGAAACTACTGGGTGATTATTCGCAGTTCATATTAAATCCTGCTACACAAGTTGACAGAATTCATTGCACAAATTTAAGTCCCTTTACTGTCTTTCATTTGATAAGGGTTTTCTTATCTATCGTAACTGGGTTACTACTGGGATGGTAATTCCAAGTTCATATACAGGTTCTCCATACAAAATCACAGAGTTGAATGCTTTGCAAAAATGTGAATCCCTTTTGATTTGTCTTAGTGCCAAGGGCTGTCTTAGTTACTGAATCAGTAATTCTTGCACTTACACAAAAAAGTGTTTTGAGAATTGAGATTTGATGCAGTACCCTTCCCATTTAGAACAATTGTTGCTGGATCAGATGTCGTGGATTCAAACAAATTATGGCACGACTTTGCCCATTCATTGCAACGAATTATAGCACGACTTTTCCCATCATTGAAACGAATTATAACACGACTTTACCCATTCATTGAAACAAATTGTAGCACGACTTTACCCATTCATTGAAACAAATCATAGCAGGACTTTACCCATTCATTGAAACAAATCATAGCAGGACTTTACCCATTCATTGAAACAAATCATAGCACGACTTTACCCATTCATTGAAACAAATCATAGCAGGACTTTACCCATTCACGACCTGACTTGAATCCAACTTCATCTTGGTCTACTTGACTTTAACCAGCTTTCCCCACAACAATTAACTGAAATAGTTCGGAGCATTATTTTTATTTTTTCATTTCAATGATTTGAATCTAATGTTTTACAGTCCTCTCTGAGTTTCATGGGTTATCTGTTATTTGGGAACAATATTTCTATTCATTGAGAATCCTTGCCTAGTTTTCCAGCAAGGGAATTCCCGCAAAGAAGCACTATAAAATTCAAGGAATACGGGCATTCTTTGAAATTCTAAGGAAATCGCGTATACCCTAACGCCTAGAGTGAATCAGCGAATTCCCTGCCTGAAATTTCACGGAATATATGTATTCCTGATCAGACCAATTCCGCAGAACAAATTCACAACATTTAATGGGTCGTTGAATACATTTGTGAAATCCTGTCCTCTATAATCGGCCACTTATTGTGTGAAACGCGGAGCACTGAATACAAAAAAATGTCACTTTAACGAAATTTGGATTCCAGGCGAACAGCACTCCACCCCAAAATACAGGATCCTGTCAACGAATTATTGTTGGAAGCGTGTTGTAACAGTATTTTGCAGTAATGTGACAGTAACAGTAAAAGTGTTAACAGTATTTTGTGGTAATGGAAAATTTGTGTAACATCATGATACTTTTAAACACAGAATTTGTTACACCACCTTTCAGCTTAATCCTATTCCATACCAAGAATCTGTTCTGTTTGATAGCGATTTTTGGAAATGCTTACCAAAAGGTAGAAATAAAAGAGATAAAGAATTACAACTTTCCCATGGACTGCTATTCGTTTCACTACTCACCTTTGTTGGTATACATTGTGCTGTGAATCCCTGAAATAGCCAACCCTTTTCAAAATTGATTATGCTTATTAAGCTATACTTGAAAAGATTTAAGTCTGGCATTCATTTTTATATACCAGAGAATTACGTGAATATCCCGAATCACGCATATATAGATCCATGTCATTTAGTTTAATACCATTTCTCTTTTTGAAAACAAGCCAAACGTCCAGATCCAGCCGTTCTCTTTTGAATTAGAGTGTTCATTTTGTAGCACTGTGTGCACCAGGCTGGTGACTTCCCAGATAACAAGCCGAGGTAGCAGGTCCACCAGCTGCTCATAGTGGGGAATGTGAGTTCTTCTTGGCCTCATTTTAATTTCAGCTGATTTGTAGACAGTTTGTTTTTGATTTATAATTTTTACATTTCTAAAAATTTTTTTATTAATCTCCACCAATTGCTCGTGTCTATGTAAAGATAAAACACAAGCTGTCATAATAGCATAATGTCGCACTGATGCTTTACAGACTAGATCCATTATTAGAATAAATTATATATTTAAACTATATATATATATATATATATATATATATATATATATATATATATATTATAGTATTTAATATATAATAGTAACAATAACAATATTTATTTACAGTCGATGTACCACTTATTACACCGCATATTCCCTTGCTTACACAACTGAGACGTACTGCTGCCCAGGATGGACGGGCCACGTTTCGTCCGGTTGTACTATGCGTAAGTTATACAGCATTGCACATCAGTGCTGCCTAAAGTGATACAGAGAGCGAGTGAGTGAGAGAGAGAGAGAGATGTACAGGAAGAGAAAGAGAAAGCGAGAGCAAGAGAGAGAGAGTGACAGAGAGAGAGAAGATGGAGATAAAAAGAAAGAAACAGAAAGAGAGAGAGAGAGAGAGAGAGGGTACAGAAAGAGAAAAAAGCGAGAACAAGAGAGAGAGAGAGAGAGAGAGAGAGAGAGAGAGAGAGAGAGAGAGAGAGAGAGAGAGAGAGAGAGTGACACAGAGAGAGAAGATGGAGATAAAAAGAGATAAACAGAAAGAGATAGAAAGAGAGAAAGAAAGAAAAGTATCTTTCATCGACTTCTTTCTTACATATTTCATTGTTCTTGAAAAAGAATTACATATGATTTTAGTTTATATTGTCTAACTCAAGAAACCCTTCGTACATAACTCCTAAGCACCAGGCAGAAGATATGCAATTGAAGATTATAGAGCAATGAAATAAAAAAACAATTCGAGGAGTTTTCACAATCCTCAAAGCTCTTAATGTAACTTAAAAGCTTAAGAGCATCTCTTGTGCAATTACACACACACACACACACACACACACACACACACACACACACACACACACACACACACACACACACACACACACACACACACACACACATACATACATACATACATACATGCAAGTTAATATGTATATTCACAATACAGGGATAGTGGCTCGAAAATACGACTATTTCACAAACACCTTCTCAATAGTACCGTTCTATTCCCTTTCCATTATAAGAACTACACTAATAGGACCAAGGACCAATAAGAACTCCACTAATAGGACCAAGATGCACCACTTAAGTTCAACCCCACAAGTAGATCTATTTCTAGGGGTTACACTATAATCACCTTTATTCTTTCATCAAGTGCTTGTTTAAAAGTTCTTGTCAGACAGTGCTAAGAAGTGCTAACAGACGTAATGACTTTAGTGTGTTTGCAAGCAAAAATGGATGAAACTGAGCAACAACTTCGATATTTGGAAAAGGTGTCATAAAAAATTATGTACATTGTATTTACCCTTATTTGTAAACATTTACTTATCTTAATTATTAACAGATTGAATGCAACCATTGCAAAAAGAATGTTTAGCTATATGATTTCAGTCATCTCATTATATGTTCTGTGGAGACAGGAAGGCTTATAGAGTTGGAATGGCAATTTGTTTTCATTTAGTAACCTTAACATTTAGCAAATTCTTAGTATACTATATTGAATATAATTCATAACTATTATATCTTATCTTAGCTGTCTGTGGCCCTCCATGCTTAAGTAATGGCGTGTGTTATGACGTGAACCGATGTTTTTGCCAACATGGTACACGAGGAGGGACATGCGCAGAGCCTGGTACATATATTCAGGGGAGAGAGAGAGGGAGGGACGGGGAGCGAGGGAAAGGGAGGGAGGGACGGGGAGGGAAGATGGTGGGCAGGCAGGGACGGAGGGTAGTCGGATCGGTAGGAGAGATAAAAGTTGAGGGGAAGGAGGGAGGGAGGGACGATGGTAGGGAGGGAGGGTGGGAGGGAGGGAGGGAGGGAGGGAGGGTGGGTGTCCGGATCTGTAGGAGGCAGGAAGGGTTAGAGGAAGGATAAATGAGGAAGGGAGGGAAGGAGGGAGGGAGGGAGGGATGGAGGGAAGGTCGGACGAACGGATGGACGGAATGGAGGTGTTGTATTAGGGAAGGAGGATTGGAGGGGAATGGATGTGAAAGGAAGGAAGGGTTGTGCGAAGGTAAGTTGTGTGTTAAGGAAGGAGGGTGGGAGAAAGGGTGGATGTTGAAGGAGAAGGTGTTGCAGGAAGGGAAGCAGTGTGTGAGGCAAGGAGGGGAGGAGGTAGGGTGGATGAAGAAGGAAGAGAGGGTTGAAGGAAGGGAAGTAGTGTGTTAGGGAAGGTAGGATGGACGAAGAGAACAGAGGCATTAAATGAATGGAGAGTCCGAGTAATGAAGATTCTAAATAGATACAGCACAGGCATTGAAATGGGATGCACGTAGGAGTAGGAAACGGATTTTTGTGTAAAATGCTGTTTCCTATGTAATGCATAAATGTCTTGGGATATCTTTATGAAATTGTTTCAAGGATACCTCCAAAAGATATGTAAAATGCCAGAAACAATCAGTAGAAGAAGAGAAATAAACTAAGTTCACTAAAATGCCGAGCAGCGTACGCTACGTCGGCATTTCATGAACACGTAATAATACTGATATTTTAATTCAATGCATTTCGTAATGTGATTAATAAAATTATATATGCCTTCTTGGGACTAATGAATACCATTCAAATTCCATCTTAATCATATTAGAGAAAACAAAAATTCACAAAAAAATGAAATTCCACAACTTTGAGTTGTTTTTTTTTAACGATGTAAGGCTGTTATATTCAAACGTTATTTCTGATACTATTCTTGGCAATTTCAACCATTTTTTGCTTCTATGATAGACATACAATAGAAATTTCTAAGCCGGTTGCCCTCAAACTAATATACTTTTGTATAAATTCATCCCAAAACAAATTGAAAAAAAAAACAGTAGTATAGCCGCTTAAGAGAAGTGCATGCCTATATACAAGTAGGTCGCAATGACTTGAGTACAGCAGATCTTAAAAAAATAATGAGGTCAATTAAATTATCCGTAGACTACTGGATCAAAAGTTGGAAGTATTCTAGAATTTCGAGTGGGCAGGAAAAAGGAAGAGCAAATACTATGAAACAATGCAGAGATAAAGGTTACTGGGGCTGCAAAAATGCCAATGCATGGCAGATATTGTCACATAATCAGAAAGGCCAAAGGTGAAAGAAAAACAATATTTAATTTGGATTTACGCCAAATGTGAGTAAATATGCTCGATAACGTATGATTACATAGGATCCATTTAGATTTGAGCTTGTTTATCCTCCTCTGAGTGCAAAAATGCAAGAAAAGAAATTGTCTATACGGAATCAATGATATCTACTCTTTAAATGCATAAAAACGTCGCAAATTGCATGGTTTATGGTTAATGTAAATTTTTACACGATCTGCTATATAAATAGTTTATTTTAAACGTTTAATGAACAATGCACTCAAGGATTCTAAGTACGGCGCCTTTAAAAGTCGAGATTCTTCCTCAATTAATCGACACTCTTGAGGCTTCTCGTAGAACATTGGTCTATCTACAGGATTTTCCTTTTCACTATGAATAGACTACAAGTTAAGATTCACTTATTTCATCATTTCCGGGCATATCATTCCACTGTTACTCTTTTTTCTTGGTGAAAGCTTTCGTTCTCTTGTATCTCCCTGTAGACCTGTAGACGGAGCGCCCCAAAGAGAGGCTTTCGTAAGCCGGAAATCAACACGTACGCTTCTGCCCGAGCGTGGAGATCTTTACCCTCGTCCACTTCTCTTATGAGCCAGAAATTCAATGCGATGTACTGTACATAATACAGTTAATACTGACTGTCCGACAGCCTACACCAGAGTTCATTTAATGGTACATCACTGTCTGCCCCGCAGACTGATGACTGTGGAAATGCTTTCCTCCTACGCGCATGTTTTTACTGCAAACAGAGCGAAAATCCTGGTTAACACTTCTCTCTATATGGTCTACTGATTGCCGTGTTTCGTCATTCGATAGAGAATATCCCAGATCAAAGCTGTTAACTCGGCCTGTAAATAAAGGCTGTAGCTGACGTGCGATACAGGAAATAGAGAAACCCCTTTTGCTCCAGCCAATCCATATGCTTGCTAGTCAGGTGATTATCTTGCTATACACCTAAGCGGGAATGGAAGGCCACTCCTAGGACGAGGCGTCTCCCTCGATATGCTGGGGGAGATTTAACAGAGGAGCCCTTGGACATCTGCTCTCTGACGTCTCAACACTGTAGATCAGTGATGGCTCTTGATTGGATGGAGACATTTTCTGGGTCCCCTCTTCAAAATCTATGCTATTCTGATCTGCCCTTGAAACCTTCTGTACTGACTCTTGCCCAAGGGATCGTTTCCTCTGTTGCAACTAACAGGCTTAGCAGGGATTCCATTTTGGAATTGTTCATAGAGTGGGTTGCAGGAATAGACTACATGGTTTTCACTATTTTCTTCGTCTTCTCTATGTTGGGTAGATTTTCACTAGATCCAGGCTCCACCTTTCAATCAGAGAGAGAATTTAGTATTTAGGCATTACTTAGGACTGAAAGATTTAGTAGTAAACATATCCAAGGGACCTCTTACTAATTGCAAGTTTTGGAGCTTTATCTAGTATGCTACGAGATATGCCAATAACCAATTCTCTAGTTACTGAAAGACGAGAATACCGTGGAGCCCTGGTTCTGAGGACTTTCATGCCCTGTAAGTAGAGACACACGGCTAAGTGGAAACCATTGTCTTTCCTCTCATTGTCGAAAACACAATGAGTGTATGTAAACCTAAACGTGGCCGTCCGACAGATATATTGATGTCTCCCACGGGCCCTGTTGTAGCATTTTTGTAACACAATGAGTGTATGTAAACCTAAACGTGGCCTTCCGACAGATATATTGATGTCTCCCACGGGCACTGTTGTAGCATTTTTGTGTCTTATGCAGCGTCCATCTAAAAGAGAGGGTTGAAAGATTTTGGTTCAGATCCAAAAGGCTGAAGACTCCTTCACCCCGTAGAGATGAGATGAAGCATGGAAAGGAGACCTTTATCTTCACACGATATCCTGATCTGTTGTCACCTATACTGGTTCCAGGTATGAAAGAGGGATTATTTCTCCTTTCGATGCCTCTTATTCTCCGTCGTTAGAGAATAAAAGTGGGTTGACTAGGTATGACTTTGTTGACCTTCCATCGAAGGTTTTTGATAGATAAAACAACAAGCGAAGTCTTCCTACAGCATGCCTGACATAGGACGTATTTGCCTTGGTGGCATGTGGGGAGAGAATCGAAGTGCAACTTGAAGCTTAAAAACGAAGACAGACACTCATCCAAATGGAAACGCCTTTTGAAAGCCGATGGTGTGTGCTGGTTTGTACGTGTAGCTACCGTTGAAAGGCAGCAGAAAGTGTGGAAACAACATCTTTATGTGCAAGCTTTCACACAAGCTTACTAATGCTGCCATAAGCAGGTTGAAATCTCAAGTCGCCGTATCGCAGTGCTCAATAACTAAATCACAGCTAAAACATTAATCTGTCAAGCATAGTTCGATAGAAGTAAAAGACAAAACGCTGTAAAATATATTAAAATATATAAGCGAGAAAAAATCCACAAATTTTTATTTCAGACAGACATATCACAAAGACAATGTTTTCATTTCACAAGCCGCCCGCTTGTATAGAAAAGTGCTGTATAGTTCAATCTGCATGCGATCTTAATACCGAAAAAGGGAAACCACAACCCAGAAGTGAAAAAAGGCCAAGGAAAGCTTTTATGAAAGGAAACTGTATGGTATAAATACACACGCAGCTAGATTGTACTAGGAACTGTAATCAGAAAAGGTAATGCCATAAAGCAAGACAATAACCTGCACTTATGAAATGCATGCGCGCAATTTTTCGACCCTCTTTCTGGTCAGAAACTAAGTTTCGAAGCAAGCTCCCCCTTTTGGCAAACGATTGAGTACCGAATGAAAACTGAAGACTTTGTCTGGTCTCAAAAGTCGTCTTTTATCTGCGTTTTTCAACACGCATGGTAACAACTGTGATAGCATGTGCGTGCCATTTTCCTGTCACATCACCCGTTGCTCATGCTTGTTTGATCTCACATAATTGTTCGCATTTCTTCTTCTGCTTCCTTTCTTTTCAGAAATGTGCTCTTCAACTAATGACTGTTTTCCCGGTTCTTGTGAGAGAAGTACTTCTGCCTGTCGCTGTGCCTCTGGCTTTACAGGCTCCTCCTGTACAACCAGTAAGCTAAACAGTAGCACATTACCATATATAAACAATTTTAAGTACTTTAGTGAAGCGGTTTTCGTGAAGACAGGGGCTTTTTTTTAATTTTAAAAGACAGAGAAGTACATGGTAGAGCTTGCGTTACCGGGAGATATGTAGGTTTTTAGCCTAAGGTAATTTATGAACGAGTCTTTAGTTTTGTATGAGGCGCACAGTCTAGATATACTCAGACACTCGAACGGACAAATATTAAACAATTAAATGCTTTAGTTTAATGTCTATAAAACACATGTTTAGGGTAAAATGCATCATATTATTGCAATCAAATTTTACTGCTGAGAAAAACAGAATATTCCATTTGGCAAATTAAGTTCAATGTGAAAATGTGAATTTAAGCTTTTTGATGTTCTTTGATATTTGATATACAGTTCGGGAAGGTGGAACATTCACCCAGTGCATGGCTACTATACCAGCAGCCAGTCGCTTGAGCTTGGCATACCAAAGAGATTGTCTATCAATCGCTAGCAACTCGTATACCAACAATGCGAATGTGGCGGCCTTGGAGGTGGACTGGAGGGTAGAGTGGGCTTTTTCAGACGACACTCGAAATGTGCCATCATATATTGTGGAGATCAGACTTGGAATCATCGCATCAAGTACACGAGCCATTCTAAAACGTGCAGGTAAATGACCAGCATAACTCATAACTTAAATGTATTCCTTATATTATATGTGATTAAATCAAATCATAACTATGCGTGTCTTTAAACGTTTTGAAGTGAGAATTGCTCAAAGTAATCACTCAGGGCAAAGATAAAGAAAAGAATAACAAACCCTAATGAAAGCATTATCGTTTGCATTGTACATTTATGTATCTTTATTCATTCGATGATCTTTTCAGGAGGAACTGCGATTGCAACAAGAGACGACAGTTGTACGGGACATGACGTCAGTGCAAGTAACCCACATCCTATTGTAGGATGCCGCAACGTAGCACTTTCTTTCCCTAACCAACAGGTAGAACATATGAGTAAGTTAGAAATTAACTTCCTGTCTACTACTGGAGGCTTTAAGCGATTCAGAAATGAAAATACACAAATGATCTATACACGAAACTATACCGGACAGAGTCACACTCAATCCATGAAATTAACCTTTGACCTAGTGAAGCCAGAGCACTGCTCTCAAAGAAGTCCACCATGCAGTCTTGGAGATTTTCCGGCTTTGGGTGTGTATCCAGATACTACGACGGTGAGTATTTTATGTCATTTCGTAGTCCTTAAAATAGAATTCTGAAAATAAAACTTTACGGCATACTACTTGAAATATCAGACATTTTTTATTTATAATTAATTTGAGTATGAATTAAAACAGCACGCCATCCAACAATTGCTCATTTGGCGGAAGTGGGAGTGAGTTGGTGATCTGGGTGTAAAGCTGGCTGCTGCTGGTATGGATGCGTAAAATGTCACATCAGCTACACTTGACTGTTTTTACTGTTTTAATACAGTTCACAACTGTCAGAGTTCAAGTGCATGGTTGGGATGACGATGGATCTGGTATCAAAGACTACCAGCTAACCCTCCATCAGATGCAGTATAACTCAAACACAGGGAAACTGGTCATGGGCAATGCTCTTCGTACTGAAACATGGGACATGGAAGAGCACTTTCCTGAATTCAATGTTCGCAATACAGGTAATCTCGAGACCTGGATGAGGGGGTGTATTGGATGATGGGGCAGACGGAAGAGATTAGCGAAAAAATGCTAGAAATGTGTTTCGAACATGCACGAAATTTATTAAGAGAATAACCAACAACTAAAATGATTTTTACTTCACAAAACCTCCCTATTCGCTTTTCTTTACTTTTATTTGTATTTTTCTTGTAGCTGTAAACGATTCACAAAACTTAGAAATATCAGGCAATCAGAATCGAAGGTATACTGTAACCAAGCATCATTTTGGTTTGCGTGCAACACCAACCACAAGCATTCAGATCCAAGTTTATTTTCCTACTTCTGTTACCTAAAAGAAGCTCTTCGCCTTTTTTACTTTAATTCTTCTGACAACATTTTTCTGGGATTTAAATTAAGTTGTGATCAGTTCAATGGAGTTTAAGATTTGGCTTTCGTACTTTGGTAAATCTGTGTTTCCATGCAGGAGGTACAGCTCATTCCTTTCCCCGAGATATGTTGCTGTAAGGTTCTCCAACGATTTATAGGAGTGTGACGTTCTAGCTGTTTATCCACGCAAGCGCACTGGTCATTTCAGTCAGCGGATGTCTACACTTCACTTCAAGCTATTCGCAGCATTTGTGGTTACACAGCAACCCGTTTGCTTTGCTTGGTACCTCCTCTCCAGTATCTCTCTAGAGCACCCTAGGCTGCTTAGCAGTCTTAACGCAGACAAAGCAGCTTTCATCGGCCAATTTGGACGCCTGGGGGACTTTCAGACCCATGGTACTGACCGAGTATACACCAAAGCTTCCCAAACTTAGGTTGATCTTGGTACAACGTATCAGTTACGTACCTTGGTCTTGGTACCTTGGTTTGGGCACCTAGAATTTTGTTCGGTCTTTGCGAGGGTTGGTTCAACCCAAATCACTTCTGTGTTCATACAGACTAAGTGTCACTAGTTTTATTCATTACGTTGCAAGGAGCTTGCTTAGGTGCATACATTAGTGGCCTATTATTTGAGCGATATGTGCTTGGCATACAAATTACGTATACGCTCAATTTTCCAATTGTTTTCAGACATTACAGATGCAAGTCTTTACCAAGTCAAGACAAAGACCTCTCATCAGCCATCAATCTCAAATCCCTCTTCAGTATTGGTATGGAGGACGGTGGGAGTGTTAAAATCATGACCACATACGGCTATCGTTTACTTCAGGTTTCTTAAATTAATGTAGCAGCACATTTACGGCAGGTTCTATGGCCTCGCTTGTCTCTGGTGCCACAAATACATTTTGCTGGTAAGGCGAGGGGTTGGGCTGCCTGCGACGTCTTGCGTATGCTTATCTCTTCCATATACAGGAAGGAGTTGAGACCTGTGCCAAGCAGACAAACCTCTTGAGCAGCGTCTCTAAACGGAACCTCTTCTGATGAAATTGAGAGAGGGCATGAGTCTTTTTGAATCGAGATTTGGAGGCACCGGAGTATGGGTATGGTGTTTCTTCGTCGCTTTGTCTTTCTAGAGGCTTTGACCTTTAGCTGGAGAGCATAAAACGTCCATATGCTGCAGCAGACAGTATAGCTTCGAGGGCAGTAAGATTGTTCTTTATTCAAAGTCGTGGTGGCCGAGGGTGAGTAATATTGGTCGAGGGCTTATGATTCGTTTTGGGCTCTGATCCCGATTATTTAGTATGTTCGACATGTCAGTTCTCATATTACCGCTGAATCTGAACGTGCAGTGATAAAAATATAACTGGACTGGGATTCTATTACACGTTCTCGGTAGGCGAAAGGTACGACTGCTTGGGAATCCCGAACTGACTCGCCGTTGCGGAGGACGTCTGGCCTGTAGCCCTGTGGCTTATTGATATGTAATCACTTGGCAATCGTGACTATGCTTTACAGATTATGAAAGCGACTTGACCATATTCTTCCCATGCTTTATATAAGAGTGAGCCTTTACTGTTTCTGGATATATCCATTTCTGTAACAACCTCTAATACTGCCCTCGATTAGGTCTCTCAGATTTCGTTTTGGATGAGCTCGGGTCGGACTCTACCCTTACGTCGCAGAAGTGTATGGGCGGTGTCACTTGTCCTAATGTGATACAGCTTGCTTCGTGTATTGTATCCTCTGCATAGTTTGAGGCAATAAATACAGCAGCAGGGAATAGATGTTTCCTTTTTTCCCACCTCCAATCGTTCTTAGCTCAGATACAACAATTTGATGTGGCAATTGCTACTCCTAGTGTGACAGACGATACTATTTGCTACAAGTATTCGATTCGTTGCAAAGAAGAATGCCCTTATCCCGCTCGCTTTGAACGGATGAGTAGTCTGTGGAATTTCTAGGGGCAGTGGTCCAAGGCTCTCTTCTAAAATCTCTGAAAAAAAACAAGCAGAGTAAAAACAGAGATTACATAATCGTAAATGTGACCAGCAAATATATAAAATGCATTTTTATTATGTCGACTTTAGCTTTCTTTACCAATAAATGTGCACAAATGCCTATTAATTTGTTCAGTTTTAAACAGATTCGAAACGAGGCAAGGTACCGAAGCGGGTTACAACATATAAAAATGAAGAAAAATTATTTTACTGAGGTTAAATAGGCCATTCCAAGCTATTCAATCTCTTCAGTAACATGGATATGGCCCTCTAAATCCAATTTGATTCAAGTCTTATTCTCAAGTCCTTATCATTTCCAATCTTAGGGTTTAAATGAATAAAATGTATTATAGAACTGCAATGTTCAGAAGACTATTGTGGTCCCCCGTATTAAAATGATAAAACAGTAGATAATTGCAGAGAGTAATGAGAGAAGGTTTAAGATAAGTCACTGTTAGGTGTAAATGTTTATTCACCTAATGACTTAAAACCAAAGATGATTTAAAACCAAATAATAGTCAGAACAAAGAAGATGCTAACTCGGAACAGTTCACCACAAATTTGAATAGTTTGTCTGATATGTCTTTAGCCATGTAAGCTTTCTTTTTTGCTTCGACTGGGGTTAATACCTTTTTTTCTAAATTGTGTCCTATTATTACTTAAAGTAAGCTTGCAGACCAGTGGAGAATTAGAGGCAAACTTCTTCCGACTGGGTGGATGTCACCGTTCCTTGAAAATTATCCATCTTACGTAAAACTTATAAAGTCAGCTTCTGTCTAAACCATATTTATTCAAAATTCAAGATATGTTGCATAAATGTTTATTCAAACATGAAAACCACAAATAAGATTATTTGCACATTTTCAACTCACTTGCGCTTGGTTCTAAGTGACTGACTAGTAAAAGGCGGGAAAGAACTAATTAAACTGCAGACAGAAAATTCAGTTCTATTTCTATATGCTTATTATTAACTAGTAATTAATTCGTTAATATTGTATTACTGTTATTATTATTAACAAATATTATTTCAGGTGTTTACAGCATCGTCATGGATGTCAGTGATTTTGCTGGAAATGCAGGTAGATCCAGAACCGTCATATTTGTCGACACGCAAAGCAACATAGAAATGAATGAAGACAACGGTGTTTTGGTCACTCCAGGAGCAACTTCTGCTGAGAGTGGAGTGTGGATTCCGGAGACCGGAGATCTGACTGTGATGTGGCCTAATATATTCAGCAACAGCTATCACGTGACCAATCACTTTCTGGCAGCGGTGGACACGCTTCACCACGAGGTTTTGGACTATACAAACTTTGAAGATGGTAATTAAATATTTGAGAAAAACAACCAAGGAAAATCAATAAATTATAAGTGTAGGTTTTATACAGTGATACTTGGGCAATCCATGGACAAATTAACTTACCCTCAGAACCACATATGTCATATTTTAAAAAAATGTGAAGTCCGTATATATATATATATATATATATATATATATATATATATATATATATATATATATATATATATATATATTGAAATTGTATATATTGAAAATATATATCTGTATTTTCATCAATAAGTCATCAATAAGTACTTTAATATTTTGCGAAGTAAACCATACCAAAATTAGACTAAACAACATGAACTTAACCAATATTTATTACTATACAGGAAGGAACGAATCATTTAATTTTAAAATTTGCTTCAAATATATGATGAATTATTCAAGTTTATTGAGTGCAAACTTATTGTCACTGTGATGACTTTTTGCATTATATATATATATATATATATATATATATATATATATATATATATATATATATATATATATATATATATATATATGAGTCATGTCTAATTTAACATTTCAGGTAATCGAACGATAAATCGTATCGAAAACATACGGGGCATCACTAGCTTTGAATTTGGATACAAAAGGCAATCACATCTCCACTTATTTCAGCTCAGTTCTGTAAGGGAGCAGTATACGCTAAGCAATGTGTACAGAAATGACGGTGACGTCATTCATTTTGTTGTAAGAGCATATGATCTTGCCGGTCATACCAAGGTAGATACCTTTTATCTAAATTGATACATTATCGCCCCCACCACCATTCCAACAGGCCACCGGACAGCATCAAATTATTTCCTGAAATTGAGGAAATTGGCCTATCTGAGGACAAACATTTTTTGTTGATGGCATATTTAAGTTTGTACAAATGCAACGTATATTTACAAGAAGGTCAATGCTTTTGATGACATCTAGTATATTCTTTTCCGTTGTATTTTTATTTATTCTAGTATATTCTCTTCTAGAATGCTACATTGGAAGTGCGCGTTGATTCTTCACCGCCGACGATTAGCAATGCCCCCCTTCTACGTCGAAATGTAGAATTTGAACGAGATCATATGCCTTATGCCAGCAGGTTAAGATGTTATATATTAGGCCTACCGCAAAGAAATGTCCGCAATCCAAGCATGTCCATCTTTTGAACATCTTGACCATCCAAATATGATCACTAACTAAGCATATGCACCTCGGAGAATAACCCATGTGCAACCACCATTCAATTATGTCCAACCTCCAATTAAGTTTACAATCGCAATAAACCAAAATTCAAGTATGACAAGAATACAAATAGGTCCATTCACCAAACAGATTCTCCATCAAAACATGTCAAAGTCAAAAGTATTTCAGTCGTTCCGGTTTTCCCAACTTCCAAGTATGACAATCGACCAAGTAAAACTTTTGACCAAGTATACCAGCTGGCCAAGTATGACAATCGATCAAGTATGACCACCATTCAGCTATAGCCACTACCATGACAACCATAGCTTACCATCATCATCAAACTATTCAGAGAAGTCGAATATCTATGCACAGCTACCAGCGAAAAATATCCAGTATCAAAGTATGATCACAAACACTTCATAAAGACAATGGCCGCCACTTATTTATTTTTTCTTGATTTGGAGAGCACTGGAGAGAGTTTTCATGGCTAAACATGTTGAAACATGTTCTGCAACCCCGATCACAGAGAGATATCTGAGAGACAGACAGGAATACTTTCGTGTTTGTTTCTTGGTATATCTGTTTAGAGAGAGAGAGAGAGAGAGAGAGAGAGAGAGAGAGAGACAGACAGACAGACAGACAGACAGACAGACAGACAGAGACAGAGAGAGACATATAGATAGATAGACAGATAGAAAGATAGATAGATAAATAGATAGACAGACAGACAGTGACAGAGACAGAGAAATAGACAGACAAAGAGAAAACGTATCAGAGAAAATGATGGGAGAGAGAGAAAAGAAGAAGAAGAAGAAGAAGAAGAAGAGAGAGAGAGAGAGAGAGAGAGAGAGAGAGAGAGAGAGAGAGAGAGAGAGGGAGAGAGACAGAGACAGAGACAGAGACAGAGACAGAGACAGAAAGACACATCAAGAAAAGGAGAAGAGAACGGGAGAGAAAATTAAGAGAATACTGTGTTACCTTTGTAGCGTGTCGATTCGGATGCACGATGCTCACAGCGGCATTGGGGTGATCTCATTCAGTGTCTTTGACATATCACAGGAACATCCCATACTCATACACCAGGAAACCCAGACTACTTCATTTCTCGACAGTGTGGTGAGTACATAGTTTCCAGGTGTGCACTTAGTATCATATGTGTTACCATTTGTTTGCAGAAAAATGCGTAGAACGGCACCCGTGTGTAAGAAATATAATTTCAAACCGAGCACTCCACGTTTAGGGGTTGTATTTTTATGGATAAGTATGAGTGCATTGTTAATCAAAGGCGTGGAATATTACTCAGTCTGAAAATCCTCTTTCCTTAAAACATCTAGTTGATATTAGTTTTTTTTTTGGCTTGGGCTATTCCCGGCTACTGAATGTAATGTGGTTAGGTTTGAAAATCCAGCATCATAGTACAAGTAAGTGACAACAAAAAGCAAATGAATTGATTGATTTGACCACACAAAATAAATAGGCATAAAATATACGGGAACTGATTTCCGGCAACACTAATATATCTATTGCTGTGACTCAAATTTTTTCAGACTTCTTCGGATTGCACAAACATGGTGAGATGTTACTGCATTTCGGATGGACAATGCTACGCTTATGAGCAGAATATCTGGATCGACAACTGCTGGTTCGTGGATCAGGACACCAGCTCCATATCTCTGGAGTACACCGCTATTAATAACGCTGGTCTCCAGACAAGCGGCAGTCATTACGTCAGTTCTTGCGCTATGTTTTGAATTGTTTTATTTACATTCATTTATGTTTATTTTATACTCATTTACGGGTGCGAGTAAGTGCTTTTTTAAGCTAAAAGCTAACGGAGGTTTCCAAAAAAGCCCAGGGCTTCTGTCTGGGAACTGGCCAATTTCAGACGCTCATTTAGAAACCAAATAGGGGCCTCTATTAGGAAACAGATGGTGGGGCTGGGCTTCTATTAAGAAACAGATGGTGGGGGTTGGGGGTTGTTGATAAATTTTCATTGGAAAAGAAGAAAATTACCTTCAATCTTTTATTAAAGTCCTAAATCTGCGGATGTACGCACCAAAAGAAAACAAAACACACAAAAGTAACAGTAACTAAAAAGTCTGGTAAAGTGTCCTGTGTAAAACACGAAGTACAGATTAAGCAACAACGCAGAACGTGTCAAAGGATTAAGTGCACTGTGTCTGCATTGCGAGTAAACACGAGTTCTAAAGAAGGAGGGGCAACATCACGCCGTCCGTTTCAGTATTCAGCCAGTAATACTCCGGAGTAAAGGAGGCAGTGGGTAAGGAGGTATCTGTTCGTCTTGTGAGAAGCACAGGATTAAACAACAACAATCGAGTAAACACGAGTTCTAAAAGGACTTGCAGGGAAGGAGGGAGCTTTTATTAGGAAACGACTTTTTCAGGTCTTTACTTTAACTCCAAATAGAAGCCCCGGGGCTTCTATTGGGAAACAGTTTCCTAATAAGAGCCCTGGCGCTTTTGTGTGGAGAGAGGGGGGGCTTCTTTTCAGAAACGCTCGGTAACCTTTTGTTAAATTTATTACTGGTGTTCTGTATGTTTCCTCGTGCTCGTCTTGCACTTAAAATGTTCACACGCGTATATTAAAAAAACTTACAAGCTATTGATTTTTTCTGCCACAGCTGCAGATCAACATCTTTACTGTCCACAATATTTTGATAATGAACGGTTTGACTCAACTGAGTTTGTAATCAACCATTGAGACTACAGCATTTCATCCAGAGTTATTTAAACTGGTTCACACCGTTTCAACAATAATAAAATAAAGTAACTCTAATTTTTCCTTGTTTGTATTTTCTTCTTTTAAAGTTCGGTCAGCTTGGACACCTTAATGGAATTGGCAAATGTAAGTTCCTTGATTCACTATATAAGCACAACCATTCATCATATAAGTACCTTGTTTCACTATATAAGTACCCCCATTCAATATATGAGTACACTGACTCACTAGAAGAGAATATTCATTCACTATGTAAATATATTGAACCATGGAGCATCATCGTGTTTCGCTTGTTTATAGAAGTCGAAAGAACGTCTACCTTCCGGGTCTCTGCAGACGTCGAGTATCCGGTTTTTTTCAGCATTGCATGAAAGTTGCAAATAAAAGGCTAAACAAGACCGATCTACCGACATGTTTTTCACCCTCATTTGTATTTGTTTCTCGATGGGACCTGTTATGGTTTTCATTACCAGTGTGCAATAATATAATACAGCAACATAAGTTTTTGTTTGGTTGAGACCCCAAAATCTGTACAATTTTCGGCATCTATTCTGCGCTGCACCAAAGAAATTGATTAGACGCTTGGAGATAGTTGCCTTTTAGTTGTGACCAAAACCGACGTCTGAAAACGTTTTTTATTTCAAGGCTTTTCAAAGTTGTGTCAAAGATGTTAATAAGGTGTTGATCTATAGGTGTTGCAAAGAACTACAATCAAACTACAACCAATGTTGTGCTTTGGTCGATTCTGTTTCACATCCTCAACGTAAGATAGATGTTGTTATGCTTACCGGGTAGTTATAATGTCAGGCTGCAAAAATTTGAGACGGACGTCTCAGCCAATGTCGGATAAAGGTCTGACGTTTGATAGATGTGTAACAACGTTATGACATAAAATGTACTGACCACGGACGTTTCATATTTTAAAATTGGTTGGTTTATTTTTCACTACAGATCCTAGCCCTGAAAACATTGGCACAACAAGGGACAGGGGCGATTCTATCGACGTCATATGGTTCTTGTCACCCTCTTGTTACCCATACTCCAGTATCGTTATTACATACAAAGTAGGCAGGCAGACGAACGTCGCCACATTAGACGGCCATAAGACTCGTTACACACTGCAAGGGTTAGAAGCCGGTGCGGAGTTTGAGCTTTCCATCCTAGTAATATTTGAAGACGGAACTCGCAGAGAAAGCGATACATATACTTTCAACAAAAAATCAAAAGGTGAGTATTTGAGTGTCTCCTGATAAAAAGACTGATATGATTTGGTTTGTTTGGTAAATAATCCCCAAAACCAATTGATTTCTGTTGGGAGCTTTTTCAGTGCGCAGCAAAAATTAAAGAGGAGGATAGGGGTGGGATTTTTCCCGCAGTTACGGATTTTCTCTCGGGGCGTTTTTTCGGGGCATTTGTCTGTGATTTTCTACGAAGTCACTATACAAGTGAGGATCTGGCTCCTACACAGCAGGCGCTGCAACATAGACAGACACTGTAGATGTTGTCCATAGAAATTGTAGTTGTTTATAACTAAAACGCCCTTGAAGTGTAGTGACAAAGCACATACACACTAGTTTCGAACTTACATGAATATATTATTGACAAATTACGAAACGGTGTTGCAAGGATAATAATTTTCTCATTTTGACTCAGCCTAGTAAACAAATATTGATTTATTATAAATCAGCAAAAAGTAATATTAACCAGTAAAACATGTTGGCATTATGGCAGCATCTGGAGGGTGGGGAAGGGAGTTCGTTCAAGTCAGCATTGACACATTATCGACCATGGAATCAACTAATCAGATTACAGCGTTATCAAAGTTATGTAGCAATATTTTATGTTGATTTGCAATAAGTCAGTATTTATTCACTTACCAAAAGTTAATCTGCTCATTTTCGCTGTTCTTCTGTAGAGATAACTGAAAAGGAGAGCGGAGTGACTCCTGCTGGCCTTGCTGGGATTATTATTGGTAAACGATTCAATTTCTATTCATTCTTTTTCTTCTTTCAAATGAATTCTTTACTTCAAACGTTACATTAATTCCAATTAACTAGTTCCAATGAATTTCGATAAAACTGAATAGTAAATGCAGCTTTGCATTGTGTCAGTAGCTGTGCGGTCGTATCGATGTAACGCATTTTCCGGAATGCTGTCTGTCTCTGCTCATTTTTTGCATTGTGTAAGTATCTGCAGAGTCGTATCGTTGCAACTCCATTTCCCAAGTGTTGTCTGTCCATTCCTGTTTACTCTTTGTTTTGTGAAAGTATCTGTAAAGTCATAGATGCTACGCCCTTTGCGGAGTGCTCTGTCCCTCACTGCTCATTCTGTGTATTCCATAAATACTCTCTGACGTTGCTCTCTCTCTCTCTCTCTTTGTATTGCATGAGTTGTACTGACGTTTCGATATAACGCATTTTCCGGAGTGTTGTCTGTCCAAGCCCACTCTTTGCATTGTATAAGTATCTGTACGATCGTATCGATATAACGCCTTTTCCGGAGTGCTGTCTGCCCCTGCTCATTCTTTGTATTGTGTAAGTATCTTTAGAGTCATATCGTTGTACCGCTATTTCCGAGATGTTGTCTGTCCATCCCTGCTCACTCTTTGTTTTGTCTAAGCCTCTGTACAGTCATTTAAATGCTACGCCCTTTGCGGAGTGCTGCCTGACGTTGCTCTCTCTCTCTCTTTCTTTGATTTGTATAAGTTGTACTATCGTTTCGAATCTTTTCCGGAGTGCTGTCTGTCCCCGAATACTCTTTGCATTGTTTAAGTATCTGTACGATCGTGTCAAGTTAAGGCCTTTTCCGGATTGCCGTATGCCCAAGCCCACTCTTTGCATTGTATAAGTATCTATACGGCAGTATCGATATAACACATTTTCCGGAGTGCTGTCTGTCCTTGCTATCTCTTTCCGATTTTCACACTAATTATTATGATTATAGTTATTACTGTTATTGTTGCTTTTAATAGAATTATTATTATTATTATTATTATTATTATTATTATTATCATTATTATTATTATTTTTATTATTATTTGAGTATAATTGTTGTATTGGAGAAATGTCTTGCAGCTTAATCGGTAATTGCCTATTTCAGCTGCCATCATGTTTGCAATCTTGCTTGCGGCTCTTATTGCGATGTCCATCCGGTACAAAAGGAACGCGAATCCTGTACGCAATCCGATCCGCGAGAGGGCGTTGTTATTCTGGCAGGCTTTAAGCGTCCGGTTCACAAGGCAGAGCAGAAGCTGTGAGAGTGAGTTCCGTCAGAGAGAAACAGTCTTTTTCTAGCAGCCTTGAGTATTGTGGTGAAATATTTTCTGCATTTTCGGCTTCTTCCTAAATTTTGATTAATTGTCATTCACAAAAGTGACATACAAAACTAATCTACACATTGCTCTGAAAATGGAATGTTAAGTTTAGGATCATTTTTCGTACTTTGCACTCACTCTAAACGAAATCACACGTCAGAAAGCTATATTTATTTGGCAACACAGTAAAAAAAACTTCACAAATTTTTACGTGGGGACATTTTCAAAGTTAAAAAACTGTCAATATCTCATATAATATTCTTGTTGTGTCATGTTCTAATTAACTCGTCCAGCCATGGAAGCAATCCTGTTATTGATTCCCTTTGTTGTAAGACTTTAATAATCGTTGTATACCACGTACTAATCAAAATATTCCATGGTTTTCCACAGCACTGCGGTTACGTTGTAATGAAGATAAATTCCTGTTTGAACAAGATAAAACACAGAAGTGGATATTAAATTACTGGGCACGATTCTAGGGATCATTCCCCGTTCTCGGCAATAAGTCGGATAACTTTGCATTCCTGGTGGCCCCCTTCCGTCTTTGTTGTTAAGTTTTCAGATGTGATATTGACAGACTTGGTTCGAAGAAATAATCGCACGATAAATGAATCTAAAGTGAGATAATTAGAACAACACTCAATTGCCACCAGCCCATTTTTGAAATTTGTGGTTTGGTCAATGCTCTTTGTAAACACTATGTTGAAGTTTTAATTGTAAAAGAATGAGACGTACATCACTTAGAGCTTAGGAAAACAAAGTGGATTTGAGGACTGTATTAAAAAGATGGGGTATGGTTTTACCATTTTTAACATAAACAAAGATTTAGATGAGGGCGAAGTTTTAAACAACATACAATTCCTAAAGCAATGCGAAAATTGTGAGATGAATATGGTGCACACATAAAGTTCTTAAACTATACACTTCGTTCCGTTAACTTCCTTTTTCTACATTCAAGTTGAATATAATGAGCACCAACAAATTTACATTTTGAATTGGTTAAGATTTGAATTCTGATTCTTGTAAGAAAGCATAAAAGGCCATAAGAAACGGGCGTTCGCTCAAATAAAATGATTATTAAAATATGTTTATCACTGAGACATAATAAAATGATTTTTTGGTGTCATATTTGTGGTACATGTTTTTACAACCAAGCTGAAACAATTTTGTGTATGATTTTGTGCATAATTTACCTTTGTGTTTAATTTTGTGTATTTTGTTTTGCATAATTTTGTGCATAATTTTTGCATAATTTTTTGTTTATCTTTTGTATAATCAGGTTGACTTTAAATCACTGTACAAAAGTAACAGCGGAAAATCGTGTCATCATGCTATTATAAGATAGGTCTTGACCCTTAGGAAATGTAAATAAACAAAGGATTAAGTGACGCTGGACATGTATGAAGTGGCAAAACTTAAGCCATCCTTAAAATGATGATGAGCTGTTGTTGATATTCAAAGTGGTTGCAATAAACAACATGGATAGGCTTGGTGACTAAGTGGGGTGCCTTTTCTTCTTCTTCTTCTTCTTCTTCTTCTTCTTCTTCTTCTTCTTTTTATTATTATTATTATTATTATTATTATTATTATTATTATTATTATAATCATTCTCATTATTATTATTATTTCAGTAGGGAGGACGAAAAATATGACAAAATTTCTTCCCGCTGTTGAAAAGGCTTAAGAAAAATTGACAAATCCTACGTAACCGGAAAACCAAATGTTTATTCTTTTGCTCTTTTTATACTCTAGTGTATCAATTAAGGTAATAATCTAAATATTTTTCAATGATCTTGTAAAACATCACTAAAAATTTTGGAAGATGTTTATTACTTATATCACTTTTAGATTTTCGGGGTATATTTCAAACGAAAGGGTTACATTAGGTTGAGAGGTTTTGACACTTCTAACTGTCATATAGTTAAACTTCCCTGTTACATGCTCCGGCAAATTCTTAATACTTAATTGTAATGAATGTGACATATTAAGCCAGTTAACAATTATGGTGTCATGTAGGCTTGCTTAATGTGAAACTGTTATCTAAATACAGCAATGTTTAAAATATTGCAAGGATAGTAAGGTGTATTCCTAGTTTCTCTAATATAATATCAACTGTCATTGTAAAACGATTCATGCATTATATCCAAGGTCTTCCTGAACGTTACTTATATTTCATTTTTAATAAAAAGTGTGTAGTCAAAAACTGTTCTCTCACTAAAACTGTAAAGGAGACTAAAACTGTGTATCAAGCAATTGTAGAAACGTGTGTTATTGAAATTCAACTTTCAGTGTCAAGCTTTTCATGCAATACCCGCAAGGTCTTACTGAAACGGCTTTGTATTAATTGTTCTAATTGAAGTATTGTAATGACACTCGATAGTCTTAGCTCGTGGAAACTCCTGATCATTTTTGAATGAGAAAGTACTTTTATCTCTACATTAATCGCGTCCTTGCTTTGTGTAGTAATTTAACAAGTAAATAAAAGAAACAGATGCTTTAATCCACATACATATTTATGACTCTAAATAGTAGTTAGTGATTTTTTTATTTTTAATACGTATTTTAAAACTGATAAAAAAGTATGCGCCTGCGTTTGAAAATATAACAAAAACAACAGGTATTCAAGGTACGTTTTAAATTACTTATCCTCTTACTTTTCATTTCTGAAATGCTTGAAAATGCATAGGTAACTGGTATGCTTAAGTAGTTGTTTTGTCAAGTAGTTTTTGGCAATATACAAGCAGACATTTGGCTGCTTCATAAAGAGAAGAAATGAACGGAATTACTCATTTGAGTATAGGCACTCGGAGTAAATTTAACAAATGTATTTTAATTTAACTAAATTAAAGTTAAAAAGAACGGAAACACCTACTCATAGGTATGGGAACTCACTATTCAATTTTAATATTTAACTGCATGTCAACCCACAGAAGGAAAATGTAATGTAAAAATATATTGAATGTAAAACATTTTGGATACATAAATATATTATCGTTAAGGTTTCTAGAATTCGGTAATCTAATAACTTCACCATAAGTCAGAAATTAAGCAATGATTCAGTAAAGACCGGCAATATTTCGACCGCGTTTTATTTACAATTGTTGATCGACCACTGCGTAGAATTCCCATAATGCGCTATCTTTTTTTCGAAAACATATTCATATCATCTAAAATATTATTAGAAGACGAAAAGAACATCGATAAAGTGATGACGGATAGTAGTTTTCTCAGTTACTACAGTTGACTATTTAACACACCTGCTCAAGGTGATTGGATTAATGCCGCCCTTGACGATTTTGCACACGGCTCATAGTGATTGGTTTAATGCCGCCTTATTTTTTCTTGAAATGTACCCGTATCAATATCTGATCGAAAAGATATACCTTAAATATTGCAGCAGATATACCGTCGTTGAAAAGTAAATGAAAACAAGGACCGGAAAGACAATAAGAGGGCAATTTTTCCAGTACTTTCACAGTTTGTTTCAAAAGACTACAGTGAATACATGAACAGCAATAGAAATACATTTAACTACAGAATGCCATTATAAACATTTTTGCTAATTTTATATCAACATAAAATTAAAGATATTAATAAATCAATGTAGTTCTCATTAGCTATATTTTCTTATCAGTAATTGCATTTTAGATGACAATATATCATTTTTGAGACCAAAAAATTAATCTTGCAAACTTAAAAATATGGATGCAGTTACAGATTTAAGTAAAATATAACGAATCCTCAGTTAAAGTTTTGAAATGACTAAATAAATTGTAGACATCAATAACAGCACGAATTGCTTCTTTTTTGCGCAGGAAAATCGAAATAGAAAGTTTCTGTATACCAGGAACAGTCAGAATATTTGAGATCTAATCATTTGTAGATTTAAAAATATTAATTAAAAATCCAATTATGAATATCAAATATATAATTATAGATAACAAAAAGTAATTCTTGATATTATAAACATTTACCCGCAATGGTACCGATGTTAAACATTTTAAGCGTTTGTACTGAAAACCTGCCGATAACAGAGGGAGAGATTCAGTTGGAACAGAAAGACCCTGCAAGAAAAAAATGCATTTCTGCCGAATTTTATTCCTATCTTTTGCCTAAACTGCACTTGTACCGCAGTTGATTGATATTTATTGGATATCAGAGCACCTGTATACTAAATATGATTGCGGTATTTTGAATTAATTTGATGAAGTAATAATCTAGGTGGTTAGAAATGCATTTCAAGCTGGAAAACAATATAATCAAACAAGTCCAGGCTGCAGCAAACACGTAAAATAAATAGAGTGCAGTGCTTTGACGGATGTGACACATGAGCACAGAAAATATATTAACTAAATTTGAAACTTAAACTACTTAACAATTCCGTTTGCATTAACTAGCACCGTTCATAATTTATAAAATAGTTTTTCCATTACAATAGACATCTTTAATGTTTGCAATTTGTGACAATAACACTATCTAACATCCAGTCGAAGCATCGCAACACAAGGGAGAACAATACATTTCATTATGACACTCTTCAATTATTTTTAAATCAACTTATTTTATTGTTTAATATGACAGATCTTTTAGTTTATTCAGGATTTTGAACCCATGCCCGAAAAACATACTCGTTTAATTCCGATGTCTAATTTTAGTTTATTTCAATTTTCCCGTCTTGACATATAGAATAATTATGCATCAGTTTTAAAACATCCTTGCAAATCAGTTCAAGATATATTTTATACATAAATAAACAACAGTGTTTGTCCCATGTTGGTCTCGAACTTTTAATAGACGCAACTCGCTGATGACTCGAGAATGTTTTTTCCATTGCCGGTCATTCCAACCCACCTTTCCTGCACTACAATTGTTGCACTGCACTCCTGTGTGTTTCGGTCCAGGCTTTCGAAAACCTAATTTCAATACGGCAAAAATGGAATGCAAGCAATGCATAAGAGTTAATAATTTGATTGGATTTTTAAAGCAAAACATCTGGAAAGTTTATTTGCAATTTAGCTTCTCCAATACAAGCTAATTTAGAAGGCTAAAACTGTGTACAGTTTACTCGGTCTAATTTTCAATTTTTCAGGCATATATCTAAAATCGGACCTATGGTACTTTTAATAACGAATTTTTTGTCTTTAATGGCGTCTTTAAAAAAGTCTATATCATCAACAAACGAAATAAATTGAAGCACTTCAAATCCTTACATAAGTCATGTCATTAAAAACGAGTTAGGAGGTAAAGCTGAACACACTATATACGATGGGGGAGAAGCTGTGATTGAACACATTGAAAGCAATTCCAAAGACAACTAAAAATCTAGTCATAGTCATCTAGTCATAGTCATCTAGTTATTGGCAAAGACAATAAATACCTCAACCACGTAAAATTTTAGACAGTGATTATCTCTTTGATAAGTTCCAGCGCCAGAGACGTTTTGCGATTTGCTGTGAATCTATCCCTCTAGCAGAAACTTAACAATTCACATTTATCAATAAATGTTGTGTGGAAACACTTCAAGGGCATAAGACTTCTTACATATTTGACAGAAAGGATTGATGTTATGCAAAAGCAATCCACGACGCACCATTGCAGTTGATACCTATTTTATAATTACATTTTTACTACTGATTTTCATGTTTCATGATTTTATCAAAACCTTCAATGGGTTTTTATTAACACATGCCCTGTTTTCTTCAGGCAAGGAGTTACTGTGTATCTTTTCACTTCCACGCAAGATTGAGAGTGAACTTGTTTTCACCTATTGAGCCATTGAGCCATTTATAAAGCACGGTTTATTGATGTCATTGGAATTTACAGTCACTTTCGTAAAAGTCAAATTACTCTAAACAGCCATTACATGTTGTGAACCGCGTCCTATAATTTACAAGCACTCAGAGATATAAAATACCACTTGAAGCTGTTTGATGAAAGGTCATTACTGAAAATATTACCTGATAGGGCTGAAGAAGTGACCTAACTCTGTTAAATGTCTTGATAATGGAGAATAATTCATGGGTGTATATGCATACAAAAGAACAAACACCCTATACCGCATCTGATCCGCGAAACGACCACGTCCATCAGGTACGGTATAAGCAGCCGGTTCAGCAAACATCTAGCCAGTTATGAGAATGAGCTAGAATCCAGGAGATATTTTATATATATATATATATATATATATATATATATATATATATATATATATATATATATATATATATATATATATATATATATATATATATATATATACATAGCACCTACTCGTTAAGTTATAATGTACAGCCACAAAAGTTTGCATAGCTTAAACGCTCTTAAGATACAACAGAGGTGTGCTAGAGGAGAAGGAAGTCTTCAACTGTAGTCATTCCTTATAATTTGGATCCATGTCCGATTGCCGTCTAATAATTTGCGTAAATTTGCAAACCTTAGAGGCGCTTAAAATACAGCAGAGATGTGCTACAGGAGAGGGAAGTTTTAAATCAGACTGAGCAAAGAAAAACTCCACCTTTGGATTTCCTTGTATTAAAAGTACTGCGCACATAATTAAATCACAGAGCACACGATTTATTCATCTATACAACTAGCAATTGAAGCAAATTTTACAAATCAATTAAAAATGATATAACATAATGGATAAACATTGGAAAGCACAGACATTATTGTTTTTGTCCGTATTTTCTACACTGCTTATCAATGGAATTAATAGGTAAGTGACTGATTGATTACCAGTAATTAAAGGTTAGAAGCAAAGGTTTATTTGAAAAATTTATTTACTATTTAATTACTAAAGTTTAGAAAATTGATTCTATAAATTTATCCCTTATCAAATATTGCTCTTTCTTGTTTTCCCTGTGCGTAAAAACGGCCTGATTTTACGCAGAAAAGGCATTTTCTACGGCCAAGCCCGTAAAATCTACCTGTCAACGCATTGCCTGTAAGATTTTCCTGTGCATAGAAAGGGCCTTTTCTACGATTCTATACAGGGAAAACTTACGTTTTCCTTGCGTCGCTAAAATTCAACTTTGGACATTGTGTCTCCCTATTCGAATAAAGAAACAGCACCTGGAAAGAAAATTATTGAAATAATGCGTTCACAGGTAAAATATACGGGCTTATTCGTAGGAAAGGCCTTTTCTACATGAAAACAGCCTATTATTTCAATAATAAAACCAGATAAGAATTTCTTACGCGCACGACTTTTCTACGCCACTGTCTGTAAAAAAGTCGTGGTTTCTTTTAACTTTCAAGCCTTAAAGCAATATATATTTAAATCTTTCTCAGGACGTAGAAAATTCATTTCAGCAAGAAAACTAGACATTTCTTTTTAGCCTGAATGCTTGGCCCTTCCCCGCATCCTCCTAATAATTGTCTTTTATTTCAATAAATAAAATTCCGTGGGGGGGGGGCACTTGGTAACATATGTGTTTCCATGCGTATCCAAAAGCAAAACGCGGAGAAAGTGAGCAATTCTGAGGCCAGGTCCTCAGTACCAATTTCGTTTAAAAAATAAGTGTCATTTATCCGAGTTTTCCACATAAGGGGGTTATTTCGCAGCAACACTCCGCTTTTGGTTAAAAAGGGATCTTATTTTAAAATTAGCAATCCGCGTTTAGGGGACGTTTTAATAAGTCATAGACATGCAAGCGGCTGGTAACCATTCGGTACGTGAGTGCCCTCCCCCATCTCCGCCACTTCCTCCGGATAAATTCATTGCAGAACATATTTTGATTCTAGAACATTGATTCTAGAACTTTTTGAGTGTGTGTTTGTATGTGTGTGTATTTTGGCTTTTCTGGGAGGGGGGGGGGGCAGAGTGCAAATAAATAAAAGGAGAAGGTCTTACTCTGTTATCCCCTCCTCCTCCAAGACCTTTTGTCAAAGCACGGATTACTCTTCTGTATGGTATGTTGAAAAGTAATTTTCGCGTAATCCGACCAGTTAATATTTATGGCGAAACACACTCTCACAGCGTTCGATATATCGTCATAGAATATTGAAATCATTTTTTCGGCAGAGGGGGATGGGGGGTTGGGTGGGGCGACGGTATGAGGGTGACGTTTAGGCAATAGGCAAGATAAACAAGTTTGCTAAAGCAAAATTCAATTAACCAGTTTCTTCCTCAGTACCACAGAAGTGCTCCAGGACCACCAAAGCGCATCAGTAACAGGCGGTGGTTCTGAGTCTCGTCGGTGGAAAACTCAGTGGTACATGCTTTTGAAGAGATGTACGCAGCTTTATGGGGAGAAACAACAAGCAACTTACAAAAAGCTGCCACTCAACACCCAGGGCAAAGTTATCCAACTGTGATCGTTAGTTTTTCCTGCGCGTAGTAAGGGCCTTTTTTACGAAGTGCAAGTCTTACGACAGGGAAAACTTACGCTACAATATCTACAGTGCAATCTGATTCTAACTTTCTAACACGGACAAAATCGTTACTTTCGCACTAGTCTCTATATTTTATGAACCTGAATAAATCGGAACCTCCCTATTTCGGAAATTTGGAACAAATGTTTATAATAACTACTTTTGGCGTTCCCCATTTGAGTGTATTAAGAGTCAGTGCTGACGAAGGGTATTGCAAATGGCCTACTTACTTTAAATTCATGAAAATTTTAGTCATATGATCGCTTAAGCAAATACATGTTAGTGTATAGCGCATTGGTTATGGCTTCCTTATCGTGCTTTAATAGAAGACAAATTATATGGCATTGAATGTTTTTTAATCATGTCTTTGAGGCTATTGAGGTTAAAATTAATGTGTGGGCTATGTGATAAAAAAACTACCTTCGACTGTTTATCCACTTTAAAATATCGTCTTATGGTCCATAAAAAGAGATAATAATACTTGAATTTGTTATGGAGTTTCTGCTATAAATTACTTCCTCCTTCTGTTTTGGATTTATTATGCTTTTGCGTCGCAGAAAATAATAATTCTTGACAGATTTGTTGTTAATTTTAAGAAAACTTCTTAATGGGCAAGATGTCGTGCTTATGCAGCTTTGATATCGAACCACGTGCACACTAAACTAACCAAACATGCAACAAATACTCGGTTTTATGTAAGTCCTTAAAAATCGAATCTAACCAATCCATGTTCTGACTGTAATACTCCGTTTCGCAATTCCTGAGTGATCAATCAAAAAGCAGCAGTTCATCAATCAGGTGATAAACAAAATGGTCGCCAGTAAGGAAATAAAACAAAACTGGGATTTCTCCTTTAAATGGCTGACGACTGGTGTTATTTTCCTCCTTAGATATATTTTATATGCGAATTTCATAGCAATGTTCACCTTCTAAAACTATATACAAAAAATAAAAACAATAAAAGGCTATTTTGTGTTGGCCTTTCCCATTCGCTATCCTGTGTTTTAATATGGCGGAAGGAACCAGCTTTAGAGGACATGACTTGTGTTGTGAATCAGTGCACTGTTCCGGTCCTTTTTTCAAATTTATCATGTTTATAAAAGCTGTGGTGGCAAAGCATGCCAGGTGTCTATTATGTCAAAAGTATCTGTCAAATGTGGATTGTGTTTTGCAGCACTACGTGTACGAGGCTTGTGACAACGCGGAGATCAAGCCAACGGTCCAGAACAACAGGATGCGGGTGGTGGGGACGGTCAGTCAATTCCCTCTGCTCGTTTTAATTTCACCTAATTGAAAGTTTTTTTAAACTTATTTAGCAGATAAATGTTAACATTTGTTTATTTGCTTGTCCCTTAAAATGGAGACCTCTTGTTAATAGTTACAAACATATAGAGCGCTAGTAAGTCCTTCTTTGGTGACTTTTCTGTTTTTTTTTATCCTGATGTCACATAAACGTCTGATCCATAGACGAAATGGTATTCTATTCAAAACGAATCTCTATAATGGACTATGAGATGGTTTATTTGGAAAGCTAATTACAATTAGACTCAGAAGTGATATGATACCCTATGATCTAAAACGATTAAAGAATAAATGGTCAGCTTTGATTTAAAGCAATTCACTTTTTTTTCAAATTGTAATTGGGGTCTTAACTGGAGTATTGCAATTAAAATCGAACGTTTTAAAATGTATGGCTGGGCGCTTAAACCAGTCAACATAAACAAGCATTGTTCTTTGAAAATGACAGCCAATAATATGTCCTTGACTACTATAAAAAGAGAACTATTTTTGGCAATCTCATGACAATAAAAATTGCAATAACGGATATCAAAGCTATCTGCTTAATCTTTTTTCTTTAAACTCATAGGATCCCATAACACTCATGCATCAAACCGCAATCAGCTGTCTTAATAAACCAAGCCACAACCAATTCAAGAGTTCTATGTTGTATCATATATGCTTTTATCTATCGATGGCATATTTGTGTGAACTCATGATCAAAAACCATATAATTCATTACAGAATACATTGTTGGCACTTCTAATTCTTATAACTATATATTTGATTCCTATTGATTTTTATACCTTTATATTTGAAGAGAAAGCAAATGCACAATTCAACGAAATAGCGAAATAATTACATGTCCAAACCACCTGATTTAAACCTGGGCAAATGTAAAGAATTTGCTTAATAAAGCATTTCACTTGGTTCAAACTATGGGAGATTGCAATCTCACTGATTTCACTTTTGCCATGTAACACACACACACTCCCACACACTCCCACACACGCACAGACACATACACACATACACACACACACACACACACATATATATATATATATATATATATATATATATATATATATATATATATATATATATATATATATATATATATATATATATATATATATATACCTACTTTCCAGCCGATGCACAAGGTACTTCACCGTTTATAACACTGCTTACACGATTGAGACGCACTGCTGTTCAGGATGGACGGGCCACGTGTCGTCCGGATGTCCCATACGTAAGTCGTACAGCAGAGCAAAGCCTGGTGCAATGGTACCGCCATTATGCATCCACTAAGATGCGTGAGTAAGTGAGTGAGTGTTGAGTGAGTGGGTGATTGAGTGATTCATTGATAGAGTGATTGAGTGGATGAGTGATTGAATGAGCGAGTGAAGTGGGCAGAGATTATATATATATATATATATATATGTTACAGTAAATCTGTGTAATCAGTAAGTTCACGTAATTATTAAAAGTTTTAGGAATCACGCGAAATTACTGTCAGGGCCAGGAATTACGCGAAATCCCTAAACTCTTCAGGAATTTCATGTATTTACTGTTTTCAAGGGTGTTTTATTTCACAGATTTCCTAAACATCATTTAGTAAATATGCATAATTAAAATCGAACAAAGTTAAACGATGGTAAAAAATGGAGAAACACTTAGCTTGTCATAGAGTATTTCGACCTTGGTGAACCTTTTTTACCTTGAAATGCGATTCGTGAACTCACTCACATAATTAGACATTTGATGTCATTTGCCGGAGATGGAATTACATATTGACACCTTTGCTTTCATCTCGAATTGCAAATGTTACCAGGTTAGGATTACTCGCCTTTATCAATTAGGATTACTACTGCAGCTTTCTATCAATTATCGCAAGTACTGTGATTTAAAACTTGAACGGGAATTATCCACGGTATTTTACCTATCAGAACCGGAAAAATGTTTGAACCATACAAAACTAGACCGAAATTCGCACTGCGAATTAGACCCCACTTGGAATGATAACTTAAA
Organism: Protula sp. h YS-2021; assembly: GCA_949752745.1. Taxonomy (NCBI): domain Eukaryota; kingdom Metazoa; phylum Annelida; class Polychaeta; order Sabellida; family Serpulidae; genus Protula; species Protula sp. h YS-2021. The sequence goes on from OX457032.1 coordinate 27,001,746, forward strand.
ACGGAAGGTAGGTGATATTGCTATTTGTTAACAATTTTCACATGACTAAAGGTAGAACATCCTCCTAAATACTACCAACTACACCGGTAAGGTAAAGATCAAAAATTTTTATCAGGTGCACCACTTCAGATGACCTTCCATACATGTGTCAAGTTTGGTTGGTCTAGCTTCAGAGGTCTTGGAGGATATGTTTGGAACCCGATTGCTCTATCTCTTAACGTTTTCGAGATACAGGCCAACTTTCGATTTATGACCCAAAAGTGACCTGGAGGTCAAGGACACGGGAAGTTATACCTTACGTATCGTCATATATGGGGTGGAGGTCGAAAATGAAGTCAAAATGGTTCTATCTCTTAAAGTTTTCGAGATAAAGGCGAATAAGGGCATGACACTCTTTATTGTTTTCTCAAGTTTTGGATGCGGGTTGTTCTTGGTAAATACTCCTCTTTTTAATCAGGTTGTTATTTGAATTTTTCGAATTACGTCCAAATAAATGAAAATATTTATGAAAAAGTAACAGCGGAATTTGTCCGTTTGAAAGCTGGGCCAGGATGCAACGTTTGACTGTACTTTATCTCATTAATCAGGTGGCGTAATATCAGTCATTATCAATTTGCTCTATCGTCCACAAACATTTTGGCTCTTTTGTCCTTTTGCTGGTTTGTTTATTTGGCTTGAATGTCCATTAGCCGTGTTTCTGTATTTGAAACATTGTTAGAACTCTACTTGACCATGATGCGTTTGTTTTGATTTGAGTAAAGACATGTATTTTGTATTCGATTTGAGTGAAGATATGCATTCTGTAGTTGGTTTGAGGAGTCTAGGCCCAAACTCCCCCGATCGAAACTCCCCCGGCCCTAACCCCCCCCCCCCGTCAACCCCCCCCCCCGACTAAAACTCCCGGCGGCCCAACCCCCCCCCCCCCCCCGATCCAAAACCCTTCGGTTCTCAGGTCTATTTTATATTTTTAATTGCGATACATCCACGTTGTTACTTACACTTTAAATGCCCACTGAAGAGATCGCACGGCGTTTAAAATTGCAATTTCTGAACCACTGAAGGAATTGAGCATCATTATAAAAGAAACTTCATACATCCATTGATGACAGCACTCAGGTTTTGAAATTGCAATTGCTCTTACGATTCATGAGTGGGTACACATTAAAAATTGCAATTGATATGCCGGTTGCGAGATCAGTCGAGTTTCAAATTACAATTTTTTGCGATAAATATGACTTATATCCATTGTGATTCACTTGAATGGGTAATTTAGTGAATAGCCTCAATACTAACAAATCCTAAAGAGATTAGCTCAGGTTCATCGACTCCGAGTTCCGGAGTACGTTTGCAGGAACCAAAGATATTGTACCAAGGGCATTTTTACGTAAAGCAAACAAATCTAGCAAAATCGCTGTTTCGTACGAGTGCGAAAAGAGGCGCCAGAAAATAAATGAAGAAATTATCATTACACATTTTCTTTGAGAACGGGGGGGGGGGGGTGGTTGGGTCGGGGGTTTAGACCGCAGGGGGATTTTAGTCGGGAGGGGGGGGGTTTGACGGAGGGGTTAGGGCCGGGGGGGTTTCGGCCGGGGGGAGGGGGGTTTCGGTCTGTTCCCGATTCGAGTAAAGACATGCATTCTGTATTTGAAACGATGGTAGAAGCGATGTATTTCATCACTGCAGTGTTGATTCAAGTCCTGAGGTTTATTAAATAAAACGTTAACACATTGTTTTTGTTAATTCACAATTAAGTCATTTCGTGTAATTACTGACCTCCTTTTTCAGTTATTACATGAAATTCCTGTAGATTATAGGAATTTCACGTAATTCCTTAAAGTTTTAGGAATTACGTGAAATTACTGATTACACAGATTTACTGTAACATATATAAACATTGCACAGCTCCATATCTCCCCCCTCCCCACGCCACCTTCCCCTAAATCCGAATAACCAAACCCCGAAACTCAAAGTCAACATACTTCTCAAACCAAAAGCTACGGTATTTTCCAATTACGCTAGAAAAATGTAACACTTCGGGGGGGGGGGGGGGGGCACTTGGTAACACCAGTAACATGTCAGTGAGAGGGGGGTGACTGCTTGTATATGATCCCAAAAATGTAACGATAACCGGATCTCTAATGCCATTTGGTCACAGACGACTATTAAAGTATATCTCAAAACTACCTAAGATCATCCGCGGACCTCCTCGTCCAATCCCAGTGATAGTCCTCTTTCCCAGAGTGATACTACAACCAGCTTAAATCTTGGATTAAGTCAGTCAAGTAACACGATTACCATTCCTTCCTCCCAAAGTTAAGTAAATATATAGAAATAAATAAAACTCTATAGTTAGAGTTAAACAATTCTAGTCACATAGTTTTTGCTGCATTTTAATGAATAAAATGCATGGCATTGGGTGGCACCTTCAAGACATTACTAGAAAAAAAGTGTCTTCACAAAACTATATAACTTGTGTTTACTCAGGTGTGAACCTTATTAAAATGAATAAAAGTCAAACATTACAACAGAATGCCTCATACTATGCTAGTCACCTGATTATTTGCTCTTTGGGAAAAGGAAGATTTATTGATTTTGTTTGGTAATTTCGTTCCATTTAATGATGTTTTACATGTGCAGACTCTTAGTGAATTATATTTTGTATAATGAGTAATGATTATTTCTGTCTTTAGCTGTCTGTGACCCTCCGTGTCAAAATAATGGTGTGTGTTATGACGTTAACGAATGTTTTTGCCGTCGAGGAACACAAGGAAACACATGCGCCGAGCCTGGTATGTGGTAGGAGGGAGGGAGGGAGGGAGGGAGGGAGGGAGGGAGGGAGGGAGGGAGGGAGGGAGGGAGGGAGGGAGGGAGGGAGGGAGGGAGGGAGGGACGGAGGGACGGAGGGACGGAGGGACGGAGGGACGGAGGGAGGGAGGGACGGACGGACGGACGGACGGAGGGACGGACGGACGGAGGGAAGGAGGGACGGACGGACGGAGGGACGGAGGGAGGGAGGGACGGCGGGAGGGAGGGAGGGACAGAGGGACGGAGGGAGGGACGGACGGGCGGACGGACGGACGGACGGACGGACGGACGGAGAGCAGTGAAGAGAGATATGGAGAAACAGAGAAAGAGGGGAGAATGAGGGGAGGGGGTAGGGAGGGTGGGGCGGATGGCTCTGACGTTGTGCTGCTGTTGGGAAAATACTATCCTATCATAGACATAGACACAATCATAGAGTGGTCACCCTTCCGTTCCAGTACGCCCATCCTTTGTTCATCTTGTCACGCAGAATAGGTATAAAGTCGATTTTATATTTTTATGAACATTTTTAAAAATTAGGCAGGAAGAAAACTCTTACTTATAAGATACTTATATTTTACCTCTTCATTTTAGTTTTTTTTTAAAATGAACTGTCATGGCTGCCATTTCCGGTGAGTAACAACACGAGAAGGTTTTTATTTTTTGGTTGCGAGTCCAACGTCTGCTCATCGTTGATTTTCAGACGCAAATGCAACATTTCACGTTGGATAGACGTTGATTAGACGTCGAAGAAAGTTATGTTATGCTTGCGACTAAAGGCAAAGTTTGAATAAAGTTGTTTATCCAACGTCTGTTCAATGTTGTTTCAAGGACATCAACCAATCACAACCAAATTACAACTAGAGTTAATATTATGGTTTGGTTGGGTCCCTGGATCGTCGGATCCGTTTACCGGGTAGTAATTAAGCGGCCCGTTAAATGATCCGTACTGCTGGATCCGGAGCAGGAAGTATTCAAGACTTTGAGCACTTGCCAAAACAAAACAAAAAGAAGAATCAACAGTTTGAAAAAAAAACTACAACGGTAAACAAAGGGTTTAAATATAGATATTGTCAAAATATAACGCAATAACAATGACACATTTTTCCCCGGGCGAACAGTGTTTATCACTACTTAACGACAGAAAATATTTATTTAGGATTAACACCAAGTGAGGGGAAATATGCTCGATGTCGCATGATTAAACAGCCTTCGTTTAAAGTTGAGCTTTTAGGAATCTCTTCCGAATACAAAAACATCAGTGAAGAAATTGTCTATAAAAAATAACTGATCTGTATAGCCGTAAGGGAAATCACCCTTTTGTTTCTGTATTTCGCAAGTTTCGAACGCGAAAAAAAAAACAATTACGGGGCTCGTAAAATAAATGCATACCAACATAAATTCTGTAATTTATTTTCAGAATAATAAAAACCACGTGCAGAAAGTGGTAGTGGCCTGGATAACATAAATATTGGTTCGCGAAAGAATTAAATATTTTCTGGTATATTAATAGTACGTCGATACAAAATACCTGGTGGAGGTCGAAAGTCTTGAAATTGTTGCACAATTATACCACCATATCCCACTCCCTCACCATACCCCACCCCCTCACCATACCCCACTCCCTCATCATACCCCACTCCCTCACCATACCCCACCCATTCACCATACATCACTCCCTCACCACACCCACTCCTTCACCATACCCCACTCCCTCACCATACCCCACTCCCTCACCATACCCCACCCATTCACCATACATCACTCCCTCACCACACCCACTCCTTCACCATACCCCACTCCCTCACCATACCCCACTCCCTCACCATACCCCACTCCCTCACCATACCCCACTCCCTCACCATGCTTGCCATGCTGCATAACCTTTCTCATTTTTGTGTGCCTTTTTCTCACTTTTCAGAAATTTGCTCTTTTATGAACGATTGTTATCCCGGTTCTTGTGAGAGAAGTACCTCTGCCTGCCGCTGTTCCTCTGGTTTTACCGGCCCCTCCTGCACTACAAGTAAGCTCTACATACACGTCACTTGAATAACTATATAGCTTTAAGAATTTTCAGCGAAGCTTCTACATAAAGGCTGGGAAATTTCTATTTGCAAGAAACGAAGCAATGCATGTCATTTAGCTAACTGGAGGATGGTTATCACAAGGGAAAATGGTGATAAGGGGTCGGGGGTAGTTGTGTTTTTTTCCTTTGTTAATTACTGTAGAAGGGTGAGGGTGATGAGGGTGGGGGGTGGCTAATAGCAGTTTAAAAATGTGACGTATATATTCGGATGGACACTTTGTACTCCATTTTTTAATTCTATAAACAGAACACATTTTCAATGCAATTTGCTTCATATTATTGCAATTTCAACACTGAGAAAAAATAAATTTTCTTTGACAAAAGTAGAGTATAAAATGTAAAGTTAATGTAAAAATGTGAAAGAAAAATTTATGTGAAAATGTGAAAGTAATTTTTTGTGAAAATGTGAAAGTGAAACTTGTGTGAAAATGTGAAAGTAAAATTTATGTGAAATGTGAACGTAAAATTTATGTTAAAACATGAAAGTGAAATTTATGTGAAAATATGAAGAACAAAAAATAGTGTTCAAATGTGAAGTTGAAGTTGATGTGAAAATGAGAAAGTAAAATTTGTGTTAAAATGTGAATGTGTGAGCTTAATGAATACGCTACTGCCAAATGTGGAGTGAATCTTTTGGTGGTTGATTGATATTTGATACACAGTTCGGGAAGGCGGCACATTCACGCAGTGCACGGCTAGCATACTAGCTGTCTCCCAGACGAGCTTGGCGTACGAGAAAGACTGTCTATCAACCACTGGTAGCTCGTACACCAACAATGCCAATGTGGCCGGATTGGAGCTGGATTGGAAGGTGGGGTGGACTTTTCCGGAGGACACCCCCAATTCTCCGTCATATATCGTTGAGTCCAGACCAGGAATCATCGCATCAAGTACACAGGCCATTCTGAAACACGCAGGTGAATAACCAGGGTGGGTGGGGGCGGCTGTGGGGGGGGGGGGGGGGGGCTCGTAATAATAATGTACTCCTTGAGATATGATAAAACAAATACCAAGTTTGTGTAACTTTGAATGTTTTGAAGTAAGCAATGCTTAAAGTGATCACAAATTCCTTTGGAGGGGCGGGGGCGGGGGGGCGGGGGGGGGGGGCACTCGATGTCATATGTGTGTTGTCATGCGTTTTACAATAAAAACATACAGAAAAGAGTAAATTTAAGGACGAATGCGATCAGCGGGGGACACCAATTTTGAACTCTGTATCTGATTCAAAAAGGGCATAATTTCAAACTTAGAATAATTCTTCGAAATAAACAACACGCATGGTATCCAACTGGCACGTGAGAGCCCCCCCCCCCCCCCCCCCGCTCACCCCCACCCCGCAAAAATATAAAGTTACAGAAAAGAATAAGAAATTGAAATTGAAAAAATAAGAAAAAGAATAAGAATAAGAAATTTGAATGTAGTATCATCGTTACCGTTTTCGTTTGGATCTGTAGTCTTTATTTGATGGTCTTTATTTCAGATGGGACTGTGGTTACAACAAGAAACGAAGGTTGTGCGGGGCATGACGTCAGCCCAAATAACCCCTATGTTCTTGTAGAATGCCGTAATGTAGCGCTTACACTCCCGAACCAACAGGTGGAACATATGGGCAAATTAGAAATCAACTTCCTGTCCACCACTGGAGGTTTCAAGCGAGTCAAGAATGAAAATACCCAAGAGATCAACACACGAACCTATGCCGGACGAAGTCACACGGAATCCATGGAGATAACCTTTGACCTGGTGAAGCCAGAACACAGGGAAACTGGTAATGGGCAGTGCTCTGCGCACTGAAACCTGGGACATGGAGGAGCACTTTCCTGAATTCAATGTCCGCAATACAGGTAACTGTTGACAGATTGGTAACGGGAGATGGAGGGATGTGGGTGGGAGATGAGGGGTAGTGGGAGGTGGGAGGGTGTAGGGAAAGATAAGACCAATAAAGGACAAGCGCAATATAAATTCATTTAGGAAAACAACCTGCAAAATGTACACATATATGTATGTATACATTTAATAAGATGTTAGAAAGGATTGAAAAGCCGGTATATTTTTGGGGCGAGGATGGGTGAGGGAGGGGGAGGGAGGTGACGGACTGATAAATTAAGCTATAGTTTTCAAATCCAGTTTAGGAACTTGATTTTAAAGCAACATCAGCGAGCTTTCCATTATTATTATTGTTGTAATTATTACTATTATTTTTATTACCATTATTATTATTATAGTTATTATAAGTATTAGTATTACTATTATTATTATTATATAGTTATTATTATTATTGTTTTATTATAATTACCACTATTATTAAGACCATTACTAGTATTATTATTTTTATTATATCTGTTATTATTAATATCATAATTATTATTGTTGTTATTATTATAATTACGAATGTCATTTCAGGAGTTTTTTTTTTTTTTTTTTATTATCACTTCATTCCAGTATATATTTGAAAACTCATACATATCAAGTTATGGCAACGCAAACATAGTGACAATTTTTTTTTTTTTTTTGGATGCTGTTAAGGAGAACAAGTGCTTTTTTTATACTCTGGCCAAACACTTTCTAATCAACTGAAATCAAGTTTCAGTTTAGCGGTTGACAATAAGAATGAAAATTACACAACAATAGTATATTAGCATATTAGCAGGGGGTTGAAGACAGAACAAAAAAAAAGTGCGGGAGGAAGAAAAAAAAAATCAACTATAAAAATTGGTCAATTTTTTCTAAAGCTTGGCATATAGATATATTTGTTTTGTTTAAAATTCGTTCAAAATATACTTTAGGTTTTAGAAATTTAAGGTATTCAATAAAGTACACTTCTCTACTGTTAAGTTTGCAACGATGAATAAATAATCTTGCTTGCAGAAGAATGAAATCGACCATATAACTCCTCTCCCCTAAGTTATCGCTTCGAATAATTCCCAATAGTTTCATTCTGTTCGACAGAGCGATACTGGCTTCTATCATAATGTTATTATTTATAAAGTTTTCTAATAATTTCCAGAATAAAGTTAAATTCGAACAGAGGATAAACATATGCATGATATCATTCTTCACTTTACAATTCTGACAGTTTGATGCGACCGTCGGGTCAAATTTTGCGACTATATAATTTGATGCATAGTTCTTATGCATAATTTTGTAGTTTAACATACTGTCTCGAACATTTCTTGTCAAATATTTCGTCTTAACAAAGATTTCCTTAAATTCACAATCAGTCATACATATATTTTCATTTTTCCACCTATCTATACAGCTTGGTGTAGCTTCCTGAAGTCTAACTAGGTTCCAATATATTGATTTTGAGCATATTTTGGATATCACTGAGTTATAAAATTTAGATGTAAACATAACATCAACATTTTTTTTTACTACTTATAATTTTTGTTGTATCTAGTGCCAATACACTTTTCCATTTTTGCGGAATCGCTGCCACCAGGCTGAATAGATTTAAGACATTTATTTTACAATCAAACCTCTTTTTTATTTCTAGCGGTAACATAATTGACCCATCCTTATTCATTATATCCGAAATACGCAATATTTTCTTGGTATATAATTCTTTCAAAAATACCGGTGAATTTCCTATTTGGATATACTTGTTGTACCATAAACTTTGATTTACTATGTCCACAGCTGTGACCGGCTCAGATTTTGCACTAAACCAATGGTGGAAAATTTCTTTATAAAAATTGGGCATTTCGAAGTGTAGTTTTTTAGTGTTTAGAGAAAGAGAGAGAATTTCAGAAAACTTTAGAGAGTCTGGCAAGTACTCTCGAATAAATTCAATACTGAAAGATTTCGTGAGATTGAATAGTCTTTTTATCCACATGATTTTTTGTGCCTTCAAGAAGGAAAAATAATCTAAATGCCTTAAGCCACCGTCTTTATAGTCTTGAATAAGAACTCGTCTTTGTATTCTGGGAGGTTTGCCGCTCCATATAAAGTTTTCTATGAGATGTTGTATTTCTTCGATAAACCAAGGTGGTGTATAAAGAGAGTTAGTTGCATATATAATTTTTGGTAAGGCTAAGTTTTTTATTATGGTAATTTTTCCGCTTAAAGTCACGTGAAAATATTTCCAACGTTGTAAAATCCCTTTAAAATCGTTGATTTTGTCTTTAAGATTGATATTATATATAGTGTCCACATCGTTGAAGTATCGTATTCCCAGAGATTTCACATCACCTGTTGTCCATTTTAAGCGAAAGGGTTTCCATTTATGAAAGTGTATCCTAGGCCTACCTATTTGTAAAATTTCAGATTTCTCATAATTAATTTTGAGTCCTGAAGTAAAATAAAATAAAGTTAAGACATTTAAAGCGTTTCTCAATGATATTATATCAGATACTATTAATGTGGTATCATCCGCAAGGAGGCTTATTTTTGTTTCAAAGTCATTATGTTTTATTCCTGTTATGTGTTTGTTTGTTCGTATTGCTATAGCGAGTATTTCTACTGCAATAATAAAAAGTAACGCCGATAAAGGATCTCCTTGGCGTACGCCATTTCTTACTTTAAAATATTTACTGCTGTTCCCATTGTTTATTGTACAACTTTCAATGTCAGTGTAAACTACTTTAATCCACTCCTGGATATTTGCTCCGAAATTAAAAGCTTCAAGACACTTATCAATGAAATTCCAATCAAGCTTATCAAATGCCTTTTCGAAGTCTATAAATGCTAGGATTCCTTCTTTGTTCTTACGATTTAAATAATCTATGCAATCAATAGAAGTGCGAATATTATAACCGATAAATCTGTTTTTAATAAAACCGTTCTGATCAGTTGCTATTATTTTTGACAATATTTTTTGAAATCTTTTTGCAAGACAGTTTGTCAGTATTTTCGTATCGGTATTTAGCAGAGTAATGGGTCTCCAGTTTTTAAGTTCGGTAAGGTCTTTACCTTTTTTAGGAATCAGTCTAATGATACCACGCTTTTGTTCACAGCTTAGATTTCCACAATGAAAGCTATATTTGTAAGAATGGAGAAGATAATCTGAAATCTCGTTCCAAAAGAAAAGGTAAAATTCTTTTGTGAGACCGTCAGTTCCGGGAGTTTTATTTATATCCATTAATTTTACTGATTCATAAAGTTCTTCTTTGGTGAGGTCCTTGTTGAGCATTAATTTATCTTCATAGTTAATTTGCGGAATAGAATCAATTTTAAAAAAATCGCTATAAAATATATTTGATACTTCTGGATCTTTATCAAACAGTCTTTCGTAAAAACGCGCAGTTTCGGAGAGAATGGCGTTAGGGGTTATTATCTCTTCGCCATTCATTCCTACGAGTCTAGTGATCTTCTTTTGCTCGTAATTTTGTTTTTCCAAATTGAAGAATAGAGAAGAGTTTCTTTGGTCGAATTCAAGAAAATATGCTTTGCTACGTAAATAATAGCCATAGGATTCTGTGCGTTCTAACGTCTCAAGATCAATCCTTACAGATTCAATTTCAAACTGTATTTCTTCACTTGTTCTGGATTTTGATTTGCTTGCGATTTCTGTTTCTAGCACGTTTAACTTGTTATAGAGATTTTGTTTTTCAATTTTCTCTTGTTTGGATTTGTTCTTTGAATATATGATTGATTCTTTTCTAATTAAATGCTTTAAGTACTCCCAGTCAGTGTGAGGGCTACTTGATGTGAATTGTCTTTGATCTGCTATTATATTTTTAATAAGGGCGACATAATTATGGTCTTGAAGTAAATATGAAGCGAATTTCCACCATCCGGGACCTCTTTTAAGATTTTCATCAGTGACACAGATTTTTAATATGATAGCACTATGGTCTGATCTAAAGCCGGGAACTATATCGATATAATTTAAATCAAAATTTATAGATGATGAAGTTAGCCAGTAGTCTAGTCTTGATTGAGTCAAAGAGGGGTGTAGACGTCGCCAGGTAAATCGACATGTTTTTCCGTTTTTCACTCGCCACAAGTCCACGATATTAAAATCGTCGCATAATTGTAGCAATTTTTCGACTCCTCTAAACTTCGTAAAACTCTGTGGCGATCTATCTAGCTCGCCATCCAGGATTGCATTTAGGTCACCCCCTAATATCAACTTTGCATTTCGTCTGTTAGCCAAAAGGCTATAGATCTCCTCCCAGAAATTAACCTGGTTGATTTGAAACTCAAGATTTGGTGCATATAGATTTAAGATACAATATTGGAGTTCATTAATATTTATGTCTATTAATACATATCGTCCTGTAGTATCAGTCTTGTAATTTAACATGTTAACGATCAAGCGTTTTCTAATAATAGTGAGTACCCCTTTGCTTGATGTTGTACCGTGAGAGAATATCATTTCATCACCTCTACTATAGCAATCCCACTCAGATTTCCAAAGCTTTTCTTCACTTGTACAAGAATGAGTTTCTTGTAGCATAATTATGTCGAATTCTCCTTTTGGATGATACCTAATAAAATGCAATGTTTCATTGCGCTTCTGTTTATTTCGCAAACCCCTACAGTTTTGTGAAAAGAATGTTAGTTTTGTAGCCATCCACTGTTATTAGCTATATTTTTTGAATGTTTATCAGCCATGTGGTAGATGTGCAATGTTCTCCATAACAGCAAAGTTTTTAACAGTAATGTAAAAAAAGACGCAGTATAATTAAACAATGTAGTAAGCGCAATGATGTAGTGCGGATTTAAGAGCTTGAAATTCATAGATTGTTCAACTTTTGGTTTGAGCTTTAGGAGCACGGAATGATATTTACTCACTTTTTAATTGTTTGGAGAGAATAAAGGACCGACGTTATACAGAGTGTCTAGGGCAGCAAACGCACATTGCCATGTATGTAAAACCATAGCTGTCCGCTATGGCACTAGGTCACCCTGTTTATTAATATTTAACGTGTGTATAACGATTATTTAATTTAAACCTTCACAGGTCACAGCTATCACTGGTGTGATGTTCAACAGACGTGCATTGTTTAATCATCGTTCATCCAGCACCACTGCATGCATTTGACGACGTGTACAATGATAATAAATAGACTCTGATTTCCATAGATATCCAAAAATTACTGTTTTTTCATTTGAGATTTAGCTGTATTTTTTTATGCCACCAGCCCCTTAATGCTCAAAGTGTAATGCTGAATAGTAGGAGGAAGCATTTTTGGCACTCTATGGAATAAACAACGGAACTTTATCAAAGCAAATCATACACGCATTCAAAGCCAGGAACATACAACCCGTAGGTCTTATGGAAGCCTCATGGATAGAGTGATATGGCAGTGCTCTTTGCCAACCAAACAAAATAATATTTTACGCTATGATCTGTACCTCTCTTCCATGGGACTTCCATATACCGACCGGTATTACCTTTCCCGTTACCGTTGTCAACGCCTTTTATTCACACTAGGCACTATCGTTCATGCCAATGTCTACCGATGTTTAATATGTTGTATTTTTTAGCAAGAGGAACCAGTAATATCTGGAACTCCGTGGAGGTGTTAGTACTTTTTTTAAAGCCAAAATTATAAACGGCCACTGACCGCCAACTGACGACGCGTAGCCCGTGCAGGTTCCACATATGAATCAATATAACGTTTTTAAACAGAATAACATAAATATAAAAATCAAAGAGTGTTGGGCTCTCATATTCAAAAATATCTCTGGTATTTTTCTTTCGTGGAACTTCCATGGACGAACTTTTATTAAAAGTTTCCACAGCTAATACCACCAGCTAGAACATTCAAATACCTGTCACCTTGCTCTTGAACACTTAATTGGGGATCATAACAAAACTTCTTTGTGAGATACTGAAAACAATGTGGAAATCTACCCCTGTCGTAGCCTGTCTCTTACTTTTTCTAGAATTTTGCCAAGATTGTTCTCCCCACTATATTTTAGTTCATCCAGGTCTTTGCTAAATATCTGTTTTCCTGTAGAAAAGAAAGAGTCGTATGGATTACATTCTAATATGGCCCTAGGAAAAGTCGCTAGGAGTCTTTGCCTAAGGTCTTCATTTTGGACAAATTTACCGAAAACTACTTTTTCCATCACCTCTAAGTCTGCCTCCCTGGCGTTCCCGTGTTGCACCCGCTTCCCCATTCTTTTCATTTGAACTGGATTGGTTTCCCGCATTATGCAGTCCGCTCTGTACACATCCCCTGCGCGTCTGGCTCTGTAATATTGGAAGGCCTGTTCCACACAGTTAAAGACTGTTCCTTCTATGGCGACCTCAGATTTGTAAAAATTGCTAAAAGGGGATAAGTATCCGTAGAAGCGAACCTGGGTGTCGTTTATAACTGTACTGCCGCTGTCTGATATCCCTGCTTTATTTATATCCGCTACAGAGTAGAATCTCCCTTTAAATTTCAGTCTATCTCCAACCAGCCGGGCTTCTGGATCCATCATTTTTGCACTTTTCAGAGATTTCGATAGAAATTCTCGTCGCTTTGTGTACGCAGCGGGGGCATCTGGACGTATGAAGACACCAGTACCACGTAGTGCTCTTCCGTTTTGGAGCACCCTGCTTTTGTCCGTTATTGTGCAGAAACGCACAATAATTGGCGCAGGCTGTTTAGGGGAAGATTTTGGTAATCTATGTGCCACATCAACTGCCCGCACATTTAGATGCATCTTCTGGTGCAATATAGCATCAATAATTTGCTTACAATCTTCCCCCTCTCTCTCCTCTATTCCGTCGAAAATTAGATTAAATTTTCGACTATGATGTTCGAGGCGTTCAAACTGCGATTCCGTGCTTTTATTCATGTCTTGGATTGTTTGTTTTTGTTCGTTTATTTGGGTCTGTAAAGCACTTACTTTTTCAGACAGCAGTTTTAGACTGTTTGCATCAGCTATATCTTCCAATTTTTGCGCGTTTTGAGCCGCCGTATCCTGATAGGCATTAACCGCGTTTGCCAGTGTATCCATTCTATTGTTTATTCTGGAGATTTCGGATGAGAATTTTTTCTCAAAAATTTCGTCTATTTTCTTGTTTACTTTTGTTTCCACCACTGTTGCAATCATTGATAGTTTTTCGTCCAGTTTTTTTTTCAACACATTGAGCCACCTTATCAATAATTTTATCCATATTGCTCTCTAATCTTTTCTCAAATATTGCGATTAGATCGCAATCTTCCCAAACGTCACCTGAATCTTCTGCCCTCGATGGCTGTATATTGTGATGTTCCGAGCGTTTTCTCTTTCTGGTTACTTTTCCAGCTTTTTTTAGTTTTGGACTTTTGCTTTTTTGTTTTGGTTTGATTTGTGTCAGCATCATATCCTCTGTTTTTTTAGTTATTACTTCGCAAATGCTTTCACTGTTTTCACTATTTTCATTTTGTTCAGCTGGCTTAGATCCTCTTGTATTTTGAGAGGGCCCCTGCGAGTGGTCAATATCCGCCATACTGCCTTTAAATATCAATAGTGTTCTTATTTTCCAGACTTTTTTTACTTCTTTATAACCATTTTTAATATTTGGTTATTCCACATTTTGATTCCTGTTATGTTTATGTATCACCTGACAAAATTCCGTCACCCACGATCTCCAAATTCCACTTATTTTCTTGAAAATACCTGCTCCTGTTACAAAACGCGTCTACATTGTTTAACCTTGACCGAGACCATCAATTTCAGGAGTTTACAGCATCGTGATGGATGTCAATGATTTTGCCGGAAACACAGTACGAGCCAGAACCATCATATTTGTCGACACACAAAACAACATAGAAGTCAGCGGAGGCAGCGGTTTGCTGGTCAGTCCAAGCACCACAGGCTCTCAGACCGGCGTCTGGATCCCGGAGACCGGCGATCTGAATGTGCAGTGGCCTAATATATTCAGCAACAGCTATCACGTGACCAATCACTTTTTGGCGGCGGTGGACACGCTTCACCACCAAGTGCTGGATGATACAAATGAAGGGGATGGTAAGTAGATCATGGGAGGAAGTATGTTTACGCCCCCCCCCCCTCCCCCCTCAAAAAATTAATTTGCTTTTGAAATTAAATATTTTGTTATTTTATAATCCACGCAGCACCATCACGTATTTGCACATATGGCATTTAAGTATATGACATTTTGTGTATCAGATGTATGATATGACATTTCAGGCAATCGAACGATAAACGCCATCGAGAACGTACGCGGCATCACTCACTTCGAAGTAGGGTACAGAAGGCAATCACAACTCAGCTTAACTCAACTCGAGGCTGTAAGTGAGCACCACATGTTCAGCAACGTGGACAGAAACGACGGTGACGTCATCCAGTTTGTTGTGATAGCATACGACCTTGCAGGTCATACGAAGGTAAACACATTTTTTTTTTCAAATTTTACACAGCACCGTCCCCCTCCCCCATCCCACCCGCTCTTTGGCCATTTCCAGGCACTATGATTGCCCTGGAAACCTTTGTTTTAATGTAAATACGTTCTGATATGGAGTTAAGTATTCTAAACGTAATGTTAAATATTTAGCCACCCTGCTCACCACCCCTCTCAACACCATCCTACTCAGCAAACCACTCTGCTCACCATCCCATCCTCAACACCACTCTGTCCACCACCCCACCTGCTCACCAGCCCCCCCTCACCCACCACAACACATTGCTCACCAGCCCCCCACCCCTCACCCACCACACCGTCCTGCTCGTCAGCCTCCCCCTCATCCACCCCACCACCCTGAACGCCACACCACCTGCTCAACAGACCCCCTCACCAACCACACCACCCTGCTCACCAGCCCCCACCCCTCACCCCCACAACCCTGAACGCCACACCACCTGCTCACCAGACCCCCTCACCCACCACGCCACCCTGCTCACCAGCCTCCCCACTCACACACCCCATCACCCTGCTCACCTCCACCATACCACCCCGTCACCACACCACCCTGCTCAATACCCCCACTCACTCCACCATTTCTTTCAGAGTGCACGCGAAGTTTGGACATCTTCGTTTTGTGTGCCAACACCAATTAAGTGTTGTCCAATCACATTTGGTAAAATTTGTCTCGGACACTCTGATTGGATCACCAGATATTGGTAACACATTTGTTTAAACGTTAATGATTCGCTGCACATTCACGACTAGCTCAATGCTTTCCGTTACATCTGGTATATTCTGTTATGGTTTGTATTTTCTAATATATTTTAGTATATTCTCTCACAGAATGCAACATTAGAAGTCCGCGTAGATTCTTCACCGCCGACGATAAACAGCGAGCCTCTTCTTCATCGAAATGTAGAATCTGAACGAGATGATATGTATTATACCAGCAGGTTAATAATATATGTATATTTCCATTGCAATCAAATGCTTTTCCGATTAAAATGGTTACCATTCACGCATATAAGTTACCCAAAGAACGTCCGCCATCCATAAATGTCCGCCATTCAAGCATGTCTACCGTCCAAATATTTGATCATGTCGACTGTCTAAATATGACCATCAGCCAAGCGTGCCCACCATCAGAGAATGACCGCCACCCATGTATAACCACACATGTATAGCCACCCATGTATAACCACCCATGTATAACCACCATCCGATTATGTCCAGAATCTAGACATTCGAAATACAGAAGTATGAACAGAAAGCAAGCACACCCACCATCCAAACACACCCACCACCCAAGCACACCCAACCATCCAAGCACACCCACCATCCAAACACACCCACCACCCAAGCACACCCAACCATCCAAGTACACCAACCATCCAAACACACCCACCACCCAAGCACACCCAACCATCCAAGCACACCCACCATCCAAACACACCCGCCACCCAAGCACACCCAACCATCCAAGCACACCCACCATCCAAACACATTCACCACCCAAAAATGTTCACTGCCGAATTCAGTCGAACAAGTATGCTGGGCATAAACGCATGGCAATCGAGCAGGTTTGAGCATCGACTAACTATGAGCATCGGTCAAATATGACCATCGACGAAGTATGACCATTGACCAAATATGACTACTGACCAGAGAGTGACTGAGAGAGAGACAGAGAGAGTGAGTGAGTGAGTGAGAGAGAATTTTAATTTTTATAATTGGAGCAAAAGAATTATGGTACGTCAGTCAGTTTTGGTCATTCCCTTGTGTTCGTGTGTTGCATGTTTCCCGGGGTTGCCTAAGGGCTGGGATCGCTTCTCTCATGTTTGCCTTGTGGGGTTCGAACCGCCAACCTTTCGTATCCGCTTTTCACTGACGGCTCCACGCTCTACACCCGAGGCCAATGGACTCGCACCACCACCCCATGAATTTACTCCCTCAATATATATATCGAACTGGTTCCCTGTTTGCCTTGGTATTAGGCTGGTTACCGGATGATAATATCGATCGTGAATTGTCTATTTAACATTGTGGGATTCAATCTTTTCAGAAAGGGAGTTCGTATGATGGCAAAAATTGATACGTCTCAATTACTCAAAGGCATGCTCCAATTGTTTTCATGCATGATTCATAAATCTGACAGACTTCCGTCTCTACCCTCCCCTACCCTCCCCTCTCCTCTCCTCCCCTTAACAGAATGCTACATTATGCTTGTAGAGCGTCAATTCGGATGCACGATGCTCACAGCGGCATTGCCGAGATCACATTCAGTGTGTTTGATACATCCGAGGATGAGCCCACACTAATACACCAGGAAGCCCAAGCTACATCAATGCTCGACGGCGTGGTAAAAAAGCGCATCATTCCCGGGGGTGGGGAGGGGCGGGGAGGGGGGTGGGGGTAGAAGACCCCACACCTATACACCAGGAAGCCCAAGCTACATCAATGCTCGACGGCGTGGTAAAAAAGCGCATCATTCCCGGGGGTGGGGAGGGGCGGGGAGGGGGGTGGGGGTAGAAGACCCCACACCTATACACCAGGAAGCCCAAGCTACATCAATGCTCGACGGCGTGGTAAAAAAGCGCATCATTCCCGGGGGTGGGGAGGGGCGGGGAGGGGGGTGGGGGTAGAAGACCCCACACCTATACACCAGGAAGCCCAAGCTACATCAATGCTCGACGGCGTGGTAAAAAAAGCGCATCATTCCCGGGGGTGGGGAGGGGCGGGGAGGGGGTGGGGGTAGAAGACCCCACACCTATACACCAGGAAGCCCAAGCTACATCAATGCTCGACGGCGTGGTAAAAAAAGCGCATCATTCCCGGGGGTGGGGAGGGGCGGGGAGGGGGTGGGGGTAGAAGACCCCACACCTATACACCAGGAAGCCCAAGCTACATCAATGCTCGACGGCGTGGTAAAAAAAGCGCATCATTCCCGGGGGTGGGGAGGGGCGGGGAGGGGGTGGGGGTAGAAGACCCCACACTTATACACCAGGAAGCCCAAGCTACACCAATCCTCGACGGCGTGGTAAAAAAAAGCCATCATTCCCGGGTCGGGAGGGGGGCGGGGAGCGGGGAGGGGGTGGGGGTGGAAGAGCTCACACTAATACACCAGGAAGCCCAAGCTACATCAATGCTCGTCGGCGTGGTAAGCGCAACGTTCCCGGGGGTAGGTGGGGTAGGGGGGACTTGGTATCATAGGTGTTACAATGCGTTTTCAAAAGAAAAAAGGAGAAAAAAACAAGGGGAACTGCACCCCTGGTTTGATTAAAGAAGAAGTTATGATAAATGTTGTTTTAATAAGTCATGGCCATGCATGGTAACCACTTGGTATGTGAGTGCAGCCCGAGGGAGGAGGGAGGAGCGTGATGGTTAATAAATTCCGTCAAATATTAACCAGTTTGAGAAACACACAAAAAACACGTCTAGCGTGCGTTTAATTTTGTTGGCTTGGGGTTATTTATGGGTAGTGCGTATAAAGGGATATGACAAAAAATTGGGGCATCAAAGTGAAAGGAATTAAGTGACAGCACAAGGCAAGTGAATTGTCTCACTAAGTATCCTGTAACTAAATAAATAAGTATAAAATATAAAGATCCTGTATCCTGTAACTCTGCATCACAACTCTAGCCATATATCCTGTGACTAAATAGATATGTATAATAGTATACAAGAACTGATATTAACCAAAAATTACTAGATCTCATCCACTGCTGTGACTGCTCATCTGTGACTGCTCATCTATGATTGCTCATCTGTGACTGCTCATCTTTCAGAGCACTTCGGATTGCACAAACACGGGAAGATGTTACTGTATTGCGGATGGACAATGCTACGCCTACGATCAGAGCGTCTGGATCGACAACTGCTGGTTCGTGGATCAGGACACCAGCTCCATATCTCTGGAGTACACCGCTATTAATAACGCTGGTCTCCAGACAAGTGGCAGTCATGACGTCAGTACTTATGCCATGTTTTGATTTAGTTTTAATATATATATATATATACATAAGTATATACACAAGTGAATAAATGACTTCTTATATGGCTTAAGTTTTCATTTCAAATCACTGCAATATCGATCGATATTTATGTTCCGGTGAACAGTGAAAAAAAGTATTGATTTAGGAATCGACCAATCAGATTACAGCATCAGATGCTGGTTCAGTTGAGGCTATCTAAACTAAGTCGAGGTGTTCAGCAATCATTAAAATACCCATAAAATAATGCTTATGTTTTCTTCTTTTACAGTTTGGTCGGCTCGGGCGCCTAGACGGAATTGGCTACTGTAAGTACCCTACCTCAATATATAAGTACCTTGCATCAGTACATAAGTATCTTGGTTCCCCATATAAGTACCCTAGTCATTATATAAGTACCCTGATTTACTATATAAGTACCCTGGTTTACTATATAGGTACCATAACACACTATATAAGTACCCTAGTTCATAAGATATTGTGGAAACACGGAAACAGGAGAACTCTTTGAGCTACAGTAAAGTGATCTAAATTCTTGGTCGTGTGTCTGTTTGTCTCTGTGTCTACAAATAAATAAATAATGCGGCAGTGTGCATTTTGTTTGGGGGACATTCTGCCTTAGCTGTTCTGTCCCTGGACATTCTGTTTCTGCGTTCTTAAAACTGGCCTGCTTATTTTTTTGTGTAATTACAGATCCTACCCTGGAAAATATCGGCACAACTAGGGATAGGGGCGATTCTATTGACGTCATATGGTTCTTACCGCCATCCTGTTACCCATATTCTAATATCGTTATCACATACAAAGTGGGCAGACAAACAAACCTCGCCACGTTGGACGGGCCTGAGACTCGCTACACACTACAAGGGTTAAAAGCCGATACGGAGTTTGAACTTTCTATGGTAGTAATATTCGAAGACGGAACTCGCAGAGAAAGCGATACATATACTTTCAGCACAAAACCGAAAGGTGAATATTTGCTTGTCTGATAGAAACAAAAAAATAAAAATGAAATGTTTGTTTCCTAAATATTCGCTAAAATGAATTGATTTTCACTGCAGACTTTTAACAGATACTACAAAAATGTGTGTGTGTTAGCGCGGGGGGGGGGGGGGGCGGTCGATTTCTTAATTGGGGAGATTTTTCCTGGTCGTTTTTTTCCAGGGTGGGAAGGGATAGAGACGTTCCGGGATTCACTCTCTTATTTATCAGACAAAACCAATATACCAGTCAGGGTCTATGGGTTTGCAAATAACTGTAATATCTATTGATTTCGGTGTTCCAGTCAACACTTCAAATTAATTAGTATTTATGCAATGGTGGACGGAATACAAATTCTTTTAGATAGTGTTTGCAATCAAAACACCAACCCGTATTGTCTGCTCCATATAAGCCACATAAAAAGCATATGTTGACTTGTATCCTGTCAACTTGAAGATATTATTAACCAGTTTCGAAAATCTTATCCTCAAGGGCAACATTTTCTTATTTGAGTTTGAGTCAGCATGCAGTATTATTGACCAGCAAGAAATGCTGCCCTTTCGATCAACATTTCCTGAGTTATAATTTCTTCATGATGAGCCACAATAAGTTCATAGATGCTTCTTGCATGACTTAATAACATTCCTGTCAACATTGAAAAGCTGTTGACTGAGAAACGAACAAACAAATTGCAGCAAGTAATGTAACAATACTTCATGTGGACTTGAAACAAGTCAATATCTTTCAAATGTTGACTTACAATCAGTCAACATCTGCTGACCGCTCGCTGCTCTGTTGTAGAGAGAACTAACCAGGAGAGCGGACTCACTGCTGCTGGCCTGGCTGGAATCATTGTTGGTAAACAATTCAGTTTCTGCTCAACCTGTTTCCTCTTTTAAAATAGTTCATAACATCAAGTGTTAAAATAATAAAGCTCTGGTGAATGTCAAAAATGGAATAATAAGTGCAGCTTTATATTCTGTTTATTATTATTATTAAAATTATTATTATTATTATTATTATTATTATTATTATTATTATTATTATTATTATTATTATTATTATTATTATTATTATTATTATTATTATTATTATTATTATTATTATTATTATTATTATTATTATTATCATCATTATCATTATCATTATTGCTATCGCTTATTATTATTGTGCAGTAGTAACAACATGAACAGTAGTGGTAGTAGTAGCACCAATATGTCGGTATTATTATTATTATTATTATTATTATTATTATTATTATTATTATTATTATTATTATTATTATTACAAATGAATGAATGTTGGCCTATTTCAGCTGCCATCTTGTTTGCTCTCTTGCTTGCCACTCTTATTGTCATGTTCGTCCGGTACAAAAGGAACAAGCATCCCATACCGCATCTGATCCGCGACACGACCACGTCCATCAGACACGGTATAAGTCGCCGGTTCAGCAAACATCCGACCCGTTATGACAGTGAACTAGAATCCAGGACATATGATAATAATTATGTAGCACCCCAAAACATCACGGTAATTTTTTGTGCCTTTTTTAGCAACTGAAGAAAATAGTATTTTGTAAAGAATATGTAGTCCCACAATATGCTTGCGTGTGTGTGTGTGTGTGCGTGCGTGCGTGCGTGCGTGTGTGTTGAGGAGAGACTGGTGTACAAAATGTACTAAGTCTTGAATATCTGTGGCTAAAGATTTTAAATTGTCCTCACAGTGAACGGTCTTCTGGCGTCTCCTGGTTACAGGTATCTGATTGTGTGTATACCAAGTGTGTGGGTATTCTGGCACCGTAGAGGCTTAGACGCAATAAAATATAACAAATATCAATCAGTTATTGCAAACTTTCGCCGCAAACATATCAATATATACTGAAACATTTTCTCAAATAACTATTCAAGCAAATATTTTATGCTTAGCATATAATTTAAGTTTTATTAATAGCACTATAACACAAATGACTGCAAGGGATAGGATCACCCCGTAAACGGGACCATCTCACCATTAGGACTATTTTGCAGGTGCTCTCCCTTTCGAAGAATTCTACGAATAGGACTTCATGCGATATATATATATATATATATATATTATATATATATATATATATATATATATATATATATATATATATATATATATATATATATATATATATATATATATATATATATATATATCAATAAAGTGATACAGATCTCGTTCATGTATTTTTCTCTGTCAATAATTGTATTTGAGAAATATTTTTAAAATATCATTACAGATAGCAAAAGTTAATTCCTTGTGTCAAAACTTTAATTTTTGCTTTCAGAAATTAATTTTTTACACCAGTAATGCCTTATGGGGGGGGGCATAGTATCCTTCGGTTCACACTCCGTTACGAAAGTTTGCCCCCCCCCAACTTTGAAAAAACGTGGCTACGCCAATGTTCTACACTACAGCTAACATGTCTATGTGTCATGTATGTTTCTTCTCTCTCGCTCTCTCTCAGTCTCTCTCCGTGGCCCACGCTGATACGACGGATGACATGTATATTTACGGTACCATGGAAACAGATGCCAACGCTTCCTGGAAATATGGCGGTGATCGCCTGAAGATCAAAGGACACGTGCCCGGAGCTAAAGGAAGATTTGCCGACATCAAAT
Source organism: Protula sp. h YS-2021 (assembly GCA_949752745.1). Classification (NCBI taxonomy): domain Eukaryota; kingdom Metazoa; phylum Annelida; class Polychaeta; order Sabellida; family Serpulidae; genus Protula; species Protula sp. h YS-2021. Next base: position 27,024,546 of record OX457032.1, read on the forward strand.
ATGGTATTTTACAAGCCCCTGATGGACAGAAGAAAGTAGTGGTAAAAATGAATAAAGGTAAGAATTTTCTGGTATGTTCATAAAAGCAATTTGTTTTTATACCCCACCTGAGCAGGTTAGGGGAGGGGACAAAATGCAACTGACCTGACCGTCTGTCTTTCCACCGTTAGTTCTTCAATTTTCACTTTGAATATTTGAAATTTTCAAATTTCGATTTTATATGCATTTATGAACATAAGTTTATCAAAACAGCTCTTGATAAAATCGGCATGTGTATTATACATGAATGACCTCTCGGGATGGTTATATTTTAATGATATTAAGGGATCACTGAAGGTCACTGCTAGACTTTGAATGTCATATTCCATCATTGTCGTAGGGGCATCCGTGTTCCGGCGGACACAATTGCAATTTTTCTCCTCTTGCTATCATAGAAAGTGACGAACACAATTGCAATTTTGCTCCTCTTGCTATCATGTAAAGAGAATTTTGTTATCTTTTACAGCGGGTGCAAGCCAGGAAGAGAGACTTCTAATGACAGCTAAAATGAACTACTTAGCCACCCAGATAGACGCACATGAGTTCATTGTGAACATGGTTGGTGCTATCCCTCCACCAAAAGGGCCGATGATCTTATTCGAAAATTGCGATTTGGGCTCGCTTTCTGATTGGCTGAAGAAATTGGTGAAGGTCACCGGTGACAATGAAGAGCAGATGATCATGTTTACCATTCACACAGCAAAAGGAATGCAGTTTCTCCACGAAAAAGGAGTAAATTTCATTTTCTTTGTTCAGACTTTTTATTTTAAAATATTCATCTTCCGTTTGATCTTTTCAAGACAATAATTCAACTAATAGTTGTTCTAGGACAAACGACTGGGTCCTTAGGAATGGTGAGAAAAAAAGATGCTCTTCTAGTACTTAGTAAAAAACGACAGCATTCGTGCTTAGAACATAACAAACAAACCTAATTGGCGTTAAATCAAAAGACATGGAAGAATTCGGTACATTCTGTAGACGCAGAAACAGAGCACACTGGCTTCTCTATCAGTAGTATATAAATAGTATATAAGTAGTATATAAGTAGTATATCAGTAGTATATCAGTAGTATATCAGTAGTATATCAGTAGTATATCAGTAGTATATCAGTAGTATATCAGTAGTATAGAAAATCGAATGTATCGGAAATGGCCAATACTTAAGCAGAGGAAAATATTCCAGTTATAGTTAAATTATAGTGGCTTTAAGAGTCACATATATTATGAAAGGCTCACTTCTTAAAATTGTTTTACTTTGCGATGAGTTCGAGTTATCGATAGGAACCAATTTAGCCTGATATCTTCTAATGCAGTGAAAGCACACATACTCAACACTTAATTCAAAGGGATGGCATTTCGCAAACATTCTACAAAACGAAGCATTTTCTTTCTTCTCCACAAAGAGCATCTGACCCGAAATGTGTGAAAAAAAATAGAGATGACATTTTGTTGAATTTCTCAATGTTTAGTGAAAATGTTAAAATATTTATCCTTTGAAATGAAAGCGACTAAAAATGGGTTTGGAATTGATTTTTATGGGTGCTTTGCAGATTCTGCACCGGCGCTTAGGAGTACGGAATGTGCTCCTGCAGACTGACGAGACGACCAATCAGATTAGAGCAAAGCTGAGTGGGTTCGGTCCCCTGAAGGGAGAGCAGGAAGGAGGCGACAACAAACATCGGAGGGTAACTTATTTTTTTATGGGCGAGGGGAGAAAGTGCTGGATAGAGAGACAATGAAAGTGGGAGAGTGTAAGATTGAGAGTGATACAGAACATGGAGGGAGAGAGACAGAAAGATAAAGTGAGGGCTAGAGGGATAGAGTGACTAGGGAGAAACTGAGAGATATACTTTCGAACGAAAATATGATATTAGAAATACAGATACCTTATGAATTGTTTTTGTTTTATACAAGGAATAAAATGTAAATGTTTGTAACTCGTAAATGTTTGGTAAAATGTCTTTACTCCTAATGAACCGTGTTCATATTCAAGTAGCATAACATGTTCATATGACATTAAATTAGGACCGCATTCCAATTAAATGGATGGCACCAGAACAATTCAACAAGCCAGAAGGGGAGTCGAGACACTACAGCAAAGAGACGGACGTCTGGTCGTTCGCCATTACAGTATGGGAGATATTCAGCAAAGGTAAATTTCCCTAATCATATGCGTATAAGAGTCACTGTCTAACAAAAAAAAGCAGTACGCAATCGAGTTTCTAAACTAGATAAAGTAGACAAAACCGTGTCAAAGTTCTAATAGTATTTTTAATAAAACTGGATAAATTCAGTTAGATTTGCTAATTATCTTTTCTCAAAGAAAACCATAACAAGAACAACAAAAACAAAGTCCTCAGTAGGAAAGTGGCTGAGAAATATTTGCGCGTCAAAATGACGTAGCATCGATGTCATGATTTTGGCTGAGGACACCTACCTTCAAATTAGAATTAAGCATATACGTGCACATGCCGAAAAATGTATGTGTTAAAAAATTAGTTTTGAAGTGTCATTACGATTTCTATGTCGTGTTTTTTTTTTCGCAGGAGAAGCACCGTATCCGGAACACCCTGGCGTTTCGGATATGAAGGCAGCAGTACTTAACGGATACAGAATGAAAATACCACCCGACTGCCCAGACTTCATGTTAATAAGCATTGCACATTTTATTTATTATGCTTAATAACTGTATTAAACTTTAAAGAAATTTTAAGACCAACTCCATATTTAAACATGAAAGGATCGAAAATAAGAGAAAAAAAATAATTTTAAAAAGTTGATTTAATCTAAAATAAGGTACATGTTGTCTTTTTAATAAAAACTTTATAAAAATACAAAATCTATGCAAACAGGATATGAAGGGGTCCATGCATAAACTTGATAACTGCACCTATCAGGAAAATGCACTATTACCACCACGGTATTTCTTGGTCCCTGTTCTATTACATGTGTAAGTCTTACACCTCAAAATTGATTAGAAGTGGGCCTTTTTAGGAAAATGCGGTGGGAAAAACCTATGTTTGTTATCAAAATTTCAAACTTTAAAAGTGTTTTTCTCCACTGCTGATAAGTGCAGTTATCAGATTTATGCATGAACCCCTTCAATTTTTTTTCAGGCATTCCGAAATCATGGTACCCTGCTGGAACACCGACCCACAGGAAAGGCTTAATTTTAATACAGTGGTGAGTAAGCTGGAGCGTCACTATGGTTCCCAGGGTGGCGACATCTACGGATATGATCCAGCCAATCCGGCGAGCCAATCCGATTATTATAGCTCGTATTTGAACAACAGTGCCATGCAGGTGGATTAGCAAGGGTGGCTGGAAATGCAGGAAAGCAAAAAAATACTTTAATCAACCACAGTGCAAGTGTGCTTTGGAGAACTATTAATAAAATATGCATCTTTGTAAAACAACATAATTTGTAAGTATTTGCAAAAACTCATAAATGTAAAATCTTTAAAATAACCTGTCGGAAACTTGACCTGATTGTACGTTTATCAATGCATCCTAACTGTTACGTATACCAAAAAAGAATGAAATGTTCGTAGTCCACAAATACATTCAAATATAAATTTATGCATCTAAATTATTGAAGCCAGCTTTTCGGCTCTTAAAGTAAAAATTGAAGCCAGATGCGCAATCCCTAAATTTGCACAAAGGGCTTCCGTTAAAAATTATTTCTAGCAAAGCATGTTTGTAACGACGACTATCAAACAACAATTATGATGGGGCTCAGCCGGATGTCTATATCTGCTTTAAGTACGTTTTAATTTTTTTCATAGTGACAAAATTATCTAAAAATATCCAAAACTTACTAATACCAGGCTTACTAATACCAGCGTGATATTCTACAGGTTTCAATTTAGAATCTATAAAAGGTTAAGACTTAGCCATTATGATTCAAGTAGAACATTAAAAATAGCTTTAGATCACATAGATTTTTATAAGGTAATCACGTCAATTCAACGTCTAGTTGACGTCGAAAGGACCAAGTCGGACCAATGGATCAGGATGTAATTTGTTTCTGTATGGTCTATACAATATATAGGTTTTTCGATGTGTTTGTCAACGCTTTATGTTAGTCGCTAGCAAAAATATTTCTTCTCGACGTCTAATAAAAAAAATAAATGCACATCGGATAAAAACTTTGTTTAGACAATGTGTTTACTTCTGACTAGACATCAACTTTCATCAGCATCTGATCAGCCTATTTTGTAAAGCTTTGATGAGACGCCGTCCAATCGACGTTGCGTAAAGGTCGGGGTCACATCCACACAAAACCTCATACATAAATGGAAGCCATGAATATGCCAAAAATAAGGGCTAAAATATGACAATAGTGGCGAAGTATTTTTCAAACCTCCTTTTAACAAATTATGATAAAAAGGAGATTTCATGCATATTCTGCCTTAACGCTTAACTAATCCAGGCCCAGTTAATCCTGAATAAAAAAAACTTAACATGGCTTTAAATTTGCATTAGCTCCAGGGCACACTTCAGAAAATAATGTAACATCCTGGAGGACAAGCTCTACAATATGAAAAGGTGCGGATTTAACGTCGTCAGAATTATTTTGTCCAGTTTGAAGCGACATGGTAGATAAAAGAACAAGGTTGGGTTAGTTTGCTAACTCAGGTGATACCAGTTTTAAAAAAATTAAGCAAGTTATAAGCTGCTCTTCAGTACCTAAAAAGCATCATTCTTATGATTTATGTCATTGTCTAAAATGCGCTTCTAGATCATTCTCCGACGCCTATACAGCCACGCTCCCCGGTAGACTATTTAAGATGTTTCCATCTTCGATTTGCAACGCATGCGCAACGTTGATTAGACGTTGGAAACGGCACAGTACATTTTAACAACGTCGAAAGGTTTATTGGAGTAGCTAATTTCTTGAAAATTTCTCATATTATATATAACACGACGTGTAACTTTATGGGAGTTGAGTAAGAAAATTGCTTGTTTCAATGATCTTATAAAATGTCACTACTGAAGAGTTTTAGCAACTAAATAACTATCAGATTTCGAGCTGTTATTTCTCCTAGAGATTTTGTATTTTATTTTGTATTTTATTTTGTAAATAAAGCAATGTGCAAGAATTTCCAAAGAATAGTAATGTGTATGCCTTTAAAGTTTCTCTACTATAATGTCTTCCATTGTAAAACGATGCATGCATTATACACAAGATCTTTCTGAATGTTTTCTGTGCCGGTTAATTCAATTTAAGTATTTCAATGACATTCAAATTCCTCAGTTACTAATCATCACTGTACACATGTGTGGATCATGCTTCTTCTATTGCTGGTTGTACTTTACCTATTCTTGGTTGTACTTTATCTATTCTTTTTTCTATCTTATCCATTGTTGGTTGTACTTCATCTATTGTCAGCTGTACCTTATCTACAGCTGGTTGTAGTTGCTTAGAGATTATTCAGGGAGACACTGTTGTCTCCTCAGTAACACCATTTAACAGTTTAGTTAATGTCAGAAGCTTGAATCCTTATTTGGTGGGTGTTGTCAAAGCGCATTATCAAAGGTATTCCTGACGCTGAGATCACATTATAAAAACATAAAATACACACGTAATCGACTCTGTAGTAGCTGCTTTATTTTTGTTATACAGTATTTTATTCTATAATATAAAAGCAAGCCGATAACTTATTTAAAAACAGCAAAAGTAAAACACCATTATAATGACTCCAACGTGTAAATTTAAGGTCTAAAGTAAAGTGATAAAGAATGTGAATGCTCACTCATAAGTATTATAAATGGCATGAATCTTTTTTATATTCAGCTGCATGTGAACCCACCGAAAGAACATATAATCGTAGTTTAAATTTACTAAATGTGGAACATTTTGAAAACGTATATATATTATTGCTCAGGCTGCAAGAATTTGGCAAAATTGCACCCATACATCGGAAATTGTGTAATTCTTTAATAAAATCCCATGATATTTCAAGCGTGTTTTATTTACAACTGCTGATCGACAGACCAACAGTTTACCATATTTTTCCAATGTTTGTTCATATTATAGGTAAATAGCTGAGTATCTATTACAACAGGTAAACGCCAGTAAAATAATGACTGACTTCAAGCAGGTAATTCTCAGTTACTAAAGGTGAAGATAAACCAAAGAAAAACACCAATGAATCGATGACTGCAAGTAGGTAGTTCTCAGTTGCTGCAAGTGAATATTTGTATATGGCTCAGGCTTATTGCTTTAGAGCCACTTTTTCTCTTGAACTGCAGCTGAATTTTTCTCACTCCGGGCACATCAATCTTTGTGCTGCAGAATTCCACGGCATTACCCTGTTGTACAGACAACCAAAACTGCATATTTATTACCCTGTTTTACAAATAAACACCACAACAAATTTATTAAACTTTATTCGCGTTACATTTGCTTAAATTTATCTTAGAAAAAATGTCCTCGCAGCTTACAGCACTGGTAGCACGAACCTGTCTTATATCATTTTGCTTAGGGAGTGTCTTCAGATCAGTTCAAACAATTACTTGATGATTTTTTTACAAATGTATTCTCTTGTCAGTTGGATATCTTTCATTTTCAATCAATTTTAATATATTGGTGTTGAGTGTGGGGACAGGATAACTCAGCAGGTAGAGACTGTGCATCAAGTAACAAACGTCTCTCATTTTCTTGTCTTCTGAACTATCACATATTATTAACAGGAGATGTCTCGCATCATCCCTCCTTGTCTCGTGATTTGATAGGGAGAAATTGCTCGCCTTATCTCGCCTTGACTGGTGAAGTGTTACTTTTAAACCGACGCAGACTTTGAAAATACTTTGAATGAGTCTTCAATTTTTATTATAAAAATAATTATAATAAGTGTCAGAATCTCTTACGAAAATGTTAAAGCTAACAGCAACAGGGAGCGAGACTGACAACCTTATGTAAGAATGGTATGCATTATGACGGATCAGTAACTGTTCTTACCGTTTGTTGTGCGAGTTCACTTCCTTTCTCATCATACAAATCCATTATAATCATAGGAGAGTCTGACTCGAAGCACAACTTCTTCATTCTAAAGACGGGCACGTCAGCGTTGTTACTAACGATGGTCAAGTTGGCATACGACTGAGATAGCGTCATATCAAGAGACTCTCCAGAGCCCCTGAGCGCTTTTTTGGGGCTCAGTTGATCAGCATTATCGGCTCCTGTTATTCTCATTTTGACGTTTGTTCTCGTGCTGTAAACTATTTTGTAACGCTCACAAGCTGGTTAAAATCAACAATAAAAACATTTTAAGCATACTTTTTGTATGTTTATTTATTGTACGTCTTTTGCTGTGTTCGTACTGCTACTAAAAAGTAAATTTAGAATAACAATGCAGATTATTCAATGATAAAAAGCAAAAATAAATTTGTTTTGGTTTACAAAATACGCTATATCTCAGGTTCCGCTCAAAGGCACCATTTGCTGAATTCAGAAATGGTGATATCACTTTACAAGTTTACTATCATGTTTTATGTATCTTATAATTATTAGTTGTTTATCTTGACAATATGCAAACAAATTAATTTAAAAGTACAATTTTTCAGGAAAACGAACCACTACTGAAAGCTTTTTAAAATAGATTGAAGTTATGAAGAAGATGAAAGCTACAGTGATTGATACTCGTTGCATTGTTACAGGGAGTGAACCACAATCTAGATGCATCCCGTTCTGAAGCTTACATGGGTTATGAGCGTTATGCTTGATATAGAAAGTTCTACCTGTGGCGCAAGTTGGCCCAGCCCAATCATATGCGCATGCGCAGTTGTAGCTTCCATTAGTATTAAAACATTGACCATTCACACATGAGCTATTTTCGTTACACTCATTTATATCTATGATAGTAATAATTATATATATATATATATATATATATATATATATATATATATATATATATATATCTATATATATATATATATATATATATATATATATATATATATATATATATATATATATATATATATATATATATAACACAATACAATAAGATGTAAAAAACTACAATGCAATAAGATGTAAAACCAAAAGCAAAGTACGTTATGCATTTCAATACATTTCTTCATTTTCTAGCTGAGTATTTTCTTACTATACGGTTTTACAATGCACTGAATAGCTGTTAATTATCGAACGCCAGCTCTGATATTTGATTATTGGTTATTGGTACGGAAACTCATTACCCATGTCACAAAGATGGCCTGTCCAACCGGCCGTGCAATTGCAATTAAAGCTGCCCTGACTATTCACACAAGCGCCATTCACACACACGGGTCCTCCAGCACACTCATCTATGTCTGTTTGAAATCGATATTTAACTTATACCCAAAAAACTTACTTATGGAGTTGCCATGAGAACATAAATGAGAAAAGATATACAGATATTTCTGTAGTGTAAGAATATTTAAGTTCTTGAATATTATCTATCTAGTATCTAATATTATCTATCTAGTATCTATAACAAACAAGACTGTTCGTGGCATTCAAAGTTTTATTAATAATTTATTAATACTGTCTTAAAACACAAATCTGTCATATAGTATTTTAAATTATGTTAATTGCGTTATGCTTGCATTTGTAAAACAAAAAACATGATATTTCTGTGACATTTAATTTGAATGAGTTTTCACCTGAGTTACATAATTGACCGGTCCATCCTGAGGTACAGTTGCACATAAAGCTACCATTCTTGTTTATACAATGACCGTTTATGCATGGGTTACTGACGTCACACTCATTTATATCTACAAAAATGAATTAAAAATTGAGCAGAAATTGTATACTTTAAAAGAGTTTGATTTATTTGAAATAAAAATAATGAACACTGATTAAAGCGAGTCTCCGGATATTACAAAGCTATACTATAGACATGTTAGACAGATGAGACGGATTCACCTGTTTCACACAACTGTCCTGTCCAGCCAACTGTACAGTTGCACAAGTAACTGCCTCGTTGGTTCACGCACTCTCCATTCATGCAAGGGTTGTTAACACTGCATTCGTCTACGTCTAAAAAGTTAGCAAATTTTGCTACTATTGTGAAGTGGTAGACGAGACAAATACACTTACTGGTTTGTACTAGGAAATAAGGAGAGTTTCTTTGTTGCAACTATTGTCCAGTGGATAACGCAAGCATTTCAAACATTGAAATATTTCAAGGAAATGTTTAAATTCCTTTACCACTGTCGCACAAGCGACCGGTCCAGCCAGTTGTGCAGTTGCACATGTAACTACCAGGGCTGTTAATGCACTGTCCATTTGCACAAGGTTCACCGACAGAACATTCATCGATATCTGAAAGGTAAATGTCTTGATTTCACTTTTAAACCAACATTTTTAAAACCCCTACAAGAGTATAAGAGCCGCCAGCATTGTTCACACACTGTCCATGCACGCATGGATTTGCAACAGCACATTCACCTATATCTGTTTTAAGCGTACGTTTACTTTACATTGACAACGAACTTCGAGGACGCGTAGATACAGCTGTAGTTCACTTACTCTTGCAATACAATCACAGCATACTTACATCGCCCTTTACACACCACAATACAGGAAAAAGCTAGCTAAGTTTGTAGTAAGAAATCTTGAGGATTTCTTAAAAGACTGTTGATAGGCATTTAATTTTAAGAATGATTGCTCAACATGAAGTTTGAATTTGTTTTATTTTTTGGTTAATTAGGTGAATTGAAAGAAAACATTCATTGATATCTTCAAGGTAAATGTCTTGATTTCACTTTTAAACCAACATTTTTAAAGGCCCTACAAGAGTATATGACCATAATTGATTGAGGTAATAACTCAGTCAATACAATAGCAGATTGATTTAAAAACAATTATTTGGGTTTAAATCAAGCTTTCAAATGTTCTTTTAGGTCTTTATTTAGCTACTAGAATTACTCACACTCATGCAGTGTCTCTTTTTCTCTTCTCTTTCCAATATGCTACTATCCAATTCCTTTCTTTCTTTCTCTGTCTCTGTCTCTCTCTGTCTCTCTGTCTCTCTCTCTCTCTCTCTCTCTCTCTTTATTTCTTTCTCTTTCCCTCTCTAGCGCCCTCTCTCTTTGCTCTCTCTCTTCCCCTCTCTCTCCATCCTTCTCTTCCCTATCTATCGTTCTCTCTGTCCTTCTCTGTTGCTCTCTCCCCATCCCGCAGTAACCTGTATTTTTCCACTCTCTGTCTCTGTGTCTCTCTCCATCTCTTTCTCTCTCTCTCTCTCTCTCTCTCTCTCTCTCTCTCTCTCTCTCTCTCTCTCTAACATCTCTCTCTCTCTCTAACATCTCTGTCTTTTTACTTCGTCTCATCCCTTCTCGGACCCCCTTCTGTGTCCATCCTTCTAGCACGTTGCTATTACCCCTCCCCTTATTGCCTGTATCGCAAGCTTGTCCAGTCCACCCACTGGAACAGTTACACTGATAGCTACCCGGTTTGTTGAGAGTACATTCATCTATATCTACATCAAGTGTAAATACATAAGAGATAATAGTCAAAACGAACTTTGTAAAGATGGAAAAGATGCTCAGCAACTAAGGCATGTTTATATTCATAACCCATAGATCCAACTTAAATATTCTACTTACTAGTAGATTCCATAAACCTAGCAGTTTAGTGACACAAAGGCCAATGTGAATGATTCTATATATTCTGATGTTGGCATCTATTTTAAATAATACTAGAATAATGCACAATTTAAGGATGATTTTTAACCTGCGTTGCATGAGCGACCTGTCCATCCAGCCGTACAATTGCATAGGTAGCTGCCCTTCGTATTCAAACACCTCCCATTGGCGCAAGGTCTAGCGATGGCGCACTCGTCTATATCTATGTCAAAAGAATTGTTCTCGGGGATGGCGTAACTAAGATAGCCCATCAAGGACGCCAAAGACAAACACTTTATATGACAATAAAATGCACAACAAATAAAATCTTTAAAAAAGACCTATGTTTACACCATCTCTTTAATTTAAATAGTAGAATTATTTGCCATATTATCACTCACAAAAAATTTCTAGTTAATACCTATGTCGCATAATTCGCCGGTCCAGCCCTTTGTACAATTACAGTTGAAGCCGCCAGCATTGTTCACACACTGTCCATGCACGCATGGATTTGCAACAGCACATTCATCTATATCTGTTTTAAACGTACGTTTACTTTACATTGACAACGAACTTTGAGTACGCGTAGATACAGCTGTAGTTTACTTACTCTTGCAATACAATCACAGGTCACTTACATCACCCATTACACACCACAATACAGGAAAAAGCTAGGTTTGTAGTAAGAAATCTTGAGGATTTCTTAAAAGACTGTTGATAGGCATTTAATTTTGAGAATTATTGCTCAACATGAAGTTTGAATTTGTTTTATTTATTGCTAAATTAGGTGAATTGAAAGAAAACATTCATTGATATCTGCAAGGTAAATGTCTTGATTTCACTTTCAAACCAACATTTGTAAAGGCCCTACAAGAGTATATGACCATAATTGATTGAGGTAATAACTCAGTCAATACAATAACAGATTGATTTAAAAACAATCATTTGGGTTTAAATCAAGCTTTCAAATGTTCTTTTAGGTCTTTATTTAGCTACTGAAATTACTCACACTGATGTTGTGTCTCTTTTTCTCTTCACTTTCCCATCTGCTACTATCCCATTCCTTTCTCTCTTTCTCTGTCTCTTTCTCTGTCTCTCTCTCTCTCTGTCTCTGTCTCTCTCTCTCTTTATTTCTTTCTCTCTCCCTCTCTAGCTCCCTCTCTCTTTGCTCTCTCTCTCTCTTCCCCTCTCTCTCCATTTCTCTCTCTCACTCTCTCTCGTATAGTCTTTTTTCTCTCTCTCACTTTTCTCTTACTCTCCATTTCGTTCTTTTTCTTACTTCGTGTCTCTCCCCCACTCACTCTCTCTCTCCATCCTTCTCTTCCCTATCTTGTTCTCTCTATCCTTCTCTGTTGCTCTCTCTCTATCCCTCTGTTCAATGTCTCTGTCTCTGTCTCTCTCTCGCTCTCCCTCTCCTCTCTCTCTCTCTCTCTCTCTCTCTCTCTCTCTCTCCCTCTCTCTTTTTTTTCTTTCTCTCTCCCTCTCTAGCTCCCATTCTCTTTGCTCTCTCTCTTCCCCTCTCTCTCTATTTCTCTCTCTCACTCTCTCTCGTTTAGTCTTTTTTCTCTCTCTCACTTTTCTCCCACTCTCCATTTCGTTCTTTTTCTCTCTCCGTCTCTTCCCCACTCACTCTCTCCCCATCCTTCTCTCCCCTATCTCTCGTTCTCTCTTTCCTCCTCTGTTGCTCTCTCTCCATCTCTCTGTTCAATGTATTTCCGCCCTCTCTGTCTCTGTCTCTGTCTCTGTCTCTCTCTCTCTCTCTCTCTCTCTCTCTCTCTCTCTCTCTCCATCTCTGTCTTCTTATCTCGTCTCTTCCCTTCTCGGACCCCTTCTGTGTCCATCCTTCTAGCACGTTGCTATTACCCCTCCCCTTATTACCTGTATCGCAAGCTTGTCCAGTCCACCCACTGGAACAGTTACACTGATAGCTACCCGGTTTGTTCGTGCATTCTCCATTGATGCAACTATTGTTGAGAGTACATTCGTCTATATCTACATCAAGTGTAAATACATAAGAGATAATAGTCAAAACGAACTTTGTAAAGATGGAAAAGATGCTCAGCAACTAAGACATGTTTATATTCATAAGCCATAGATCCAACTTAAATATTCTACTTACAAGACCTGGTTTTCCATGTTTGGAACTTGTAGATTCTTTAAACCTAGCAGTTTAGTTACATTAAGGCCAATATGAATGATTCTGTATATTCTGATGTTGGCATCTATTTTAAATAATACTAGAATAATGCACAATTTTAGGATGATTTTTAACCTGCGTTGCATGAGCGACCTGTCCATCCAGCCGTACAATTGCATAGGTAGCTGCCCTTCGTATTCAAACACCTCCCATTGGTGCAAGGTCTAGCGATGGCGCACTCGTCTATATCTATGCCAAAAGAATGGTTCTCGGGGATGGCGTAACTAAGATAACCCATCGAGGACGCCAAAGACAAACACTTTATGTGACAATAAAATGCACAACAAATAAAATCTTTCAAAAAGACCTATTCACATATATTTTTATGTTAACACCGTCTTTTTAATTTAAATAGTACAACTATTTGCCATATTATCACTCACAAAAAATTTCTAATTAATACCTATGTCGCATAATTCGCCGGTCCAGCCCTTTGTACAATTACAGTTGAAGCCGCCAGCATTGTTCACACACTGTCCATGCACGCATGGATTTGCAACAGCACATTCATCTATATCTGTTTTAAGCGTACGTTTACTTTACATTGATAACAAACTTTGAGTACGCGTAGATACAGCTGTAGTTCACCAACTCTTGCAATACAATCACAGCTCACTTACATCACCCTTTATACACCACAACAGAGGAAAAAAACTAGCTAAGTTTGTAGTAAGAAATCTTGAGGATTTTTTAAAAGACTGTTGGTAGGCATTCAATTTTAAGAATTATTGCTCAACATGAAATTTGAATCTGTTTTTTTTTTTGGTAAATTAGGTGAATTGAAAGAAAATAATGCTCAATATTGGCCGATAATAACTGTTTATTAATTTGCTCTTTCTTTTGTTTTTGTACCTGCATTGCACGTCTGGCCAGTCCAACCAGTTGTACAATTACAAAGGTAGCCACCAGGTTTGTTTGTGCAATTTCCATGTATACAACTACTGCTCACAGTGCATTCATCGATATCTGCGACAAGTAAACAAGTATTGCTGAGTGCACATTGGTCAATATCTGATAAACAAAACAATACTGTTGAAGACACATTCCTCAATATCTGATACTAGAGAACGCGTACAGCTGACCGTACATCAGTCAATATCTGATACAGGAGAACAAGTACTGTAGAAAGTGCATTCGTTAGTATCTGACACGAGTAAACAAGTGCTGCTGAAAGTACATTCGTTAATAACTAACCCAATGGAACAAGTACAGCTGACCGTACATTCGTCTTATATAAGAGAGCAAGTACTGCTGACAGTATTTTGGTTAATATTTGACACAAGAAAACAAGTACTCTTGAGAGTACTTTCGTCGATATCTGATACCAGAAAAGAAGTACAAATAAATTTTATGTAAACACATTGAGGCTTTGATTCATTTCTTAAGAAGTGCAGTCATGTACGGATTTAGATGAATAAAACTGAGACTTGTTGTTGGATTAATAACTAAACCTGGATGTCAGAGTGCTTCATTGATGTAAATATATTACAGCTGCAACAGCAAAAATAGTATGAACGTTTAAAAATATTAAGTCATTGAATTAGACACTATAAGGCATACGTACCCCTGTTGCATACTTGACCAGTCCACCCTGTTGTACAGTTGCATCGATAACTACCAGGATTATTTATACACTGGCCATTAATACATGGGTTGTTCTCTGTGCACTCGTTAACATCTAAAAGAATAACACACAGTAACTATAGTTTACCATATACACAGGAGTTGATATATTTGTTCCAGTTAGCATCTCAAAGAATAACACACAACTTCAGTTTTGTCATTCACACAGCGATTGACAAAAGTACATTATTTCGCCCCTAGGTATACCAGAAAGTAATTATAGGTAAACTTGTATTTTTATGGAGGTAAAATACATTTGCACGGTTGTGCAAATTCATCATCATTTATTCTTTGGTGATATTAATGGCAACACATGTACTGCTGACAGTACATTCGTCTGTATCTGATGTAAGAAAAGAAGTAGAAATAAACTACAGGCCAAAACATTTAGACTTTGATTCACTATTTAAAGATAGTATGTATAAGCATATTAAATTAATAAATTAAGAACTATAAGGCATACGTACCCCTGTTGCATACTTGACCAGTCCAGCCTGCTGTACAGTTGCATCGATAACTACCAGGATTATTTATACACTGCCCATGAATACATGGGTTGCTATCTGTGCACTCGTTAACATCTAAAAGAACAATAAACAGCATATATAGTTTACCATATACACAGGGATGGTCATATGTGCACCTGTTAACATCTCAAAGAACAAAACACAGAACTTCAGTACCATTTACACAGGGTTTGTAAATAGTAAATTGATTCGTTCCTAGGCATACCAGAAAATTCATCAGAGAAAAACCTGTATTTTTATGGTGCTAAATACATTTACACGGTTGAACAATTTCACCTGTATCATACAGACCACGTTTTGAAGCACATAAAAGACAGACAACTTAAGGCGCCATCATAAAAACATACATAAAAAGCATTTAATAGTAGATATGGTATATTTCACAATCCTGAATGCTACCTGAATTACATAACTGTCCAGTCCATCCTGTTGAACAATTGCATTGATAACTACCGGGGCTATTTATGCAGTTGCCGTTCACACACGGATCGTCAACAGCACATTCATTTACATCTAAATTTGTAAGAAAAATAGCCACAGATATATTTAAGCACATTGGGGAGAAATGCCAAAACTTATACACTCCTACTTAGTTAACAGATAAACAAATCATTAGTTTAAGAAAAATCGTGGTAATGGGTGACAACATGTAAGAAATACCACTGGAATTGTAAGCATTCAATGTATTGAATCTTTTTTTTTAGATAAATAATTTCAATAATTATATCAAGGACAATTCATGGTCTTTCAAAGCTATTTGAAAATTCTTATTTTATTTTACCCGAATTGCATAACTGATCAGTCCAGCCCTCTGTACAATTACATTGAAACCTGCCAGGCGTGTTTATACAGTGACCATGCACACAGGGATTGTTTACTATGCACTCGTTAATATCTTAAAAAAGAAATAAAAACACAGCAACTGCAGATCACCATACGCTATACCGAGTCGTATCAATATTGGCAAAAATAAATAAATAAAAAATAAATAAATTAATTGAAAGAAACTGACAAAATTATATTATATATAATTACTGCAATAACTGTATTGCTTATTGATTATTTTCTTCGAAGATTATAAAATTGAAATATATGTTTAAAATACAAAAAAAATAGCAACACTTAGCAACACAATACTACCTGAGTTGCATAATTTCCCAGACCACCCTGCTGAACAATTACACTGATAGCTGCCAGGGTTATTTATGCATTTGCCGTTCACACAGGGGTCATCAACAGAACATTCATTTACATCTAAATGTGCAAGAAAACTAAGTACAGAAAAACCGTATTTTAATGACAGTAAAGTATTCGTTATTGATTATATGCCATCGCGGTTGAAATTTGTACCTTAAGCAAACTAACAATCAAAGTATTCAAGTATTTCGTATTTCATGAACATAGATAACATTCTAAAAGCGCTATTCTGAAGCAAACTTATTTGAAATATAAATATAAATAAAGCATTTATTATGATAGTACATTGATTTCAGAATGCTAAATGCTACCTGATGTGCATAATTGTCCAGTCCAGCCTGCTGAACAATTACATTGATAACTGCCAGGGTTGTTTATGCAGGTGCCGTGAACACACGGATCATCAGCAGAACATTCATTCACATCTAGATGTACAAGAAAATTAACTTGAAAATGTATACATTGTGGGGATAATCTATTCGTTTTTGATATTAGTACATTCACAGTTATACAAATCTATAATCCATTGTAAAACTTACATTATATTCAAGCTATTGCCAAAAGCATTTCTTATGCTACGCTTTCAGGAAACTTTCTGTTTCAAAAACATGTGTTGGAGTTCAAACCTTCATCACAAAGTTGGCCATTCCATCCTTGAGAACAATTGCATTGGTAACTACCGGGATTATTCATACACAGACCATGTACACATGGATCATCTGGACGGCATTCATTAACATCTGGATCCATACACATTTATTGTGCTCTATTTATGCATATAACACAATAGTTCAAACTAGGTCACTTTCACACTATGAAAAATATAGTAGAAATAGTGTCCCTTAAAATAAAATAGCTAACGTCATCTGTCAATACGATTTGTAAGAAGTGATACAGAATTTTCGTTGACTATTGTACCTGTGTTGCATGATTGACCTGTCCATCCTGCAGAACAATCGCAGCGGTAACTACCAGGGGTGTTAACACACTGTCCGTGAATACATGTGTCCTTATCACTGCATTCATTTACATCTAAAGACAAAAAATTGGAGTTTAATGAAATATATACAGGGATCATTAACACTTGACAAGCCTTTGGCTTGCAAGATTTATATGAATTTGTGCGAGCAAAATTCGTCCTTTTTTTTTCTTCTTGACACTTTTTCCAATTTTTTGTGTTTTCTTCTCCTCTGACACTATGGGCCCTACGACCATGAAACTTGGGACTTATGAAGAGCTTGATCTGAACATGTGCATGTCACTTTTTATTTTCGTCTTTGATTTCGTTTTCTTTGTTAAAACGCCATGTAAAAAGAGTGCATTTTTGGCAAGTAAATGCGTAGCATTTAACCCACATCACACACAGTTGCACAGTGAGCTTTGTGCGAGCTCTCACTGCGTAAATAGCTAACACGGCGTATGCTAGATCAGTCAATAAAACCTTAAGTCAACAGAAACCAAACACTACTCGGCTTATAAGACATATTCAAGCTATGTTGTTTGCAATATATTATTCAAGAAATAACCCATTGAAGGAAGTATTTTTGCGTTTTAATTTTTGTCAAGTGTTAAACATTTCGCTAGCGAAGTGAGGTTCTAGTTATAACTGCGTTTATTTACACCTACAGAACTTCTACTGTAACATGAATGCAAAGATCGACATGACTGTAGTCATTTACATCTGAAGAAAGAAAATTCAATTTTTAAATCAGTTCCCTTTTCTTTCAGCTTTGTAATTTTTTAGACTTCATGGGAATGCCATATAATATAACTTACTTTTTATATTGTTTTGAAATCTTTAACGCTCACACAGAGTTAACAATTAAAATCTTTATAAAAGGCTTTAGCGTCTACAGGTCACTATACATAGTGTAACTAGTCTAAAAGGTCTTAAAACGGGTGTAATATCCAAATGGATGAGTAGAGTGTTTGTTCCTAGGAAAGTCACATTGATAATGTGCCTATAATACCGTATCTTTTCAAAGCAACTACAAAATATAGCATCAGAAACTAAATAACAACAAATTAACAAAAATACGTGACAGTCACACTAAAAATATTTTAAAAATACCTGAAAAGGGAAAATTTTGCTCTTAACACAAATATTTGTCATTTATTTTAACATTCCCTTCCTTTGTGTTACCTTGGTCGCATAGCTGGCCGCTCCATCCAGCAGTGCAATTGCATTGATAAGTGCCTGGATGATTGTGGCATTGTCCATGTACACACGAATTGTAAACACTGCATTCATCAACATCTAGACCAAAACAGACACAGGCATTGCCTATACCCACACGGATTGTTAACAGTGCATTTATCAACATCTGATTCAAAACAGACTCAGGCATTCCACATTTAATCACAAATTCTCCACACTGCATTCATTCATATCTAGATCAAAACAGACTAAATTCACAAATATAGAATTACATAACAGCAAAACTACACGTATACATGCTTTACTTAAAAAGAGCTACAGAATAAATTATTACTCAAACTTAATATTAAACATAATGCAGAACATATGTACGGGAGACTCCAAAGATATTCCATCACGATTTGTTTAAAGCTCAGGAGGCATGCTAAAAAGAGTACTGCAACAGCAAAAAAATTCTGGCAAAATTTTTTAAATGGTGTAAAAAGTATGCTTCAGAACCAGTATTACTTGATGATATGCAACAGCTTACCTGTATTACACAGCTGTCCCGTCCAGCCCGAGGTGCAGTTGCACTTATAACTACCAGGGATATTAACGCATTGACCGTGCAAACATTGATTTCCAGTGGTACACTCGTCTATGTCTATTTATAAGAAAGCAAGTAACAACATATGTATTGCTAATAAAACAATAGCAATAGTAATAATAAACAAAACAACAATAATAATAATAACAATAATATTGAAATGGCAATAAAAATGCTTATGTCACTCGCTTCAGCCAGAGAAGGTCTCCCTCAAAGAATGAATGCGTGTACAGAGACGCCTGTGTGATAACCTTTCCTCTGGTGTATCACTCAACTGTGTCATATAAGTCTCCCTAATAGCCATCGCTTAACATACGAATGGACCACTTACCTAAGTCACAGAAGTCTCCATCATCACCGTTGCTGCATACGCAGGTGTATCACTCTCCTGACTAACATTTAACTAAGTTTTCCTCACAACCGTCGTTGACTAAATGCATTTACCACTCAAAGTACGTTACAGAAGTATCCATGATAAAGGTTGCTGCATGCGCAGGTCTATCACTTACCCGAGTCACAGAGGTCTCCATCGTAGCCGTTTCTGCATGCGCAGGTCTCTCACTCACCTGATTCACAGAAGCCTCCCTCATAACCGTTGCTACATGAGCAGGTCTATCACTCACCTGATTCACAGAAGTCTCCCTCATAACCGTTGCTACAGTTGCACGTATAGGTGTTGTAGCCGTCGACACAGGAGCCATGTGTACACTGGTGAGCCACGCAATTGTCTTCCGCAATCAGACATTCCTTTGCTACGTCCTCCCAACCTAAACAATTTTAGTGTTTGTACTAACACGCATTGAACAGTGCCTTTAGTTGTAAAGGCGATTTGCATCAGTTTTAACTTTTCTACTACATAACTTCTGCGACATTTCAAAGCTACTATAAACATATTGTTTAAAATTAAGATCATATATCGATCTACCTGGAAGGCAATGTTTCCTGCCAGTGTCGTCACAGCCGTAGTGACCTATGGCATCTATGTCTACAGGCTTGCAGTATTCAGTACAGTTAGTTCCATACGAATGTATGTCACAGTAGATCTTCACATCAAATTTAAGTCTATGTAATGATCCAAATTAATGCATCAGATATTTAAAAGTGTATAAATGTAGCATTGCATCAGCAAGTGATTATTTTGCAAAAGTACCCTCTGTTATTGATATTTTGACACCATGTGGAATAAAGGCAGAAAACGACATGTTTAAATTACAGATGGAGTTTTGTGTCACTATTTATGATTACAGAACAAATCAGAGGAACACTTACTCTGCTTCTTTAACCTGTCTTCTCTCGCCGTTGATGTGAAAAGTAGCTTTTTGCGCCTCGCTCTCTTTTCTGTTCGGTACTTGATAATATCTCCACTTGAACTTGTCAATGTCATCGTCTGGGTTATGTAAATCACTGTCGTCATCAACGACCTTGACCTTCACGTACACACCCTGTAGTTAAGCAGTTACTGACTGGACATTCTACGTACTCTGTACACGTATTACCAATAGCTAAGTACTTACTCAACTGAATTTGCAAGAACATGTTTTGTGTATTACTCGTACATTTGTATTAATACTACTTTTAACTACGATATTGGTAGAGCTTGTATGCTTTTTAGCAAATTCTTTGCTTTACCGTTATTCAGTAAAGCAAATGCTGTGTTGCAAGCACGTAAAATACCAAGGTTAATCACCTTGTAATTTGGAACTTTTACTTCAAATGGATTATCGATTCCTTTGATGTCTGAGGAAAAATTGATCCTGTCTTCATCGCTGTACTTGTCAGATTCCTCTCGGAAGAATTGACAGTCCGACTTGTCCGTGCCTCCTTTCCTTATTACAAAGAAGTATATCATACGTTTAGCTAATTGTACGTTTTCCTCACCTTTGTTTCAATTTAATGTTGTGCTTTTGACCATCAGGGGCTACACGTGCTATAGAATCGGGTGTTGAGCCTGATAAAGCCCGGCGAATTGGTAGATGGAAAACGCCAAGGATGTTCTTTGAACACTACATATTCAAAAAAACTGATAGTTTGTTTTCGAATAAGATTGGACTGGTGTGACTATGTAAATAAACTCTATATTATGCATTTAATTAAAAAAAGGTGAGAAAAATGTACATTTCACCGAATAGTTTTGAATCTTTGTGGAAATTCGAATGGAATTTAACCTTTAATCATAACAAGGTGAAGGTTTAATTCCATTCATATTTCTACAAAAGCTCCAAAACTACCATCATTTTCAATTATTTTTTACTTCGAACCTAATGCCTAGATTCCAAATAAGGTGCTTAATTTCACATTTTGAATATACGACAACTAAGCGACATGACCAGCATTAGATGACGTATGAATCATTTAGACTACAGTGATCGTCAAAGGTTTTGCTTTGATACTGATGCAATGGTAATTGCAGCAATGTATCGCGACATTCACCAAACACCTTGATGTTCATTCTATCTTATACACATGCAAAAATTTGTAAATGTTGGTAAAATAGTATTTTCTACACGACTCCAGGCTTTAGTCCTGCTTGATTTCATATTACAGCATCATGACTGCATTATTGCTTGAAAAAGAATGAACACTCTTTTATGACTAATTCAAACAACATATGATTTTATTCACGCACTGAAAGACATAAAATTAAGTGATACGTTCACAAGAGCGGTAAGCCTGATTCTAAAAAAACCTACAGCTTGTAGCATTGGTGGCACGAGCTTGAAAAGCGATTGAAAGAACGAAGCTGAAGTAAAGTCATCAATCAGTTCAAGAACAAATAGGGATTCAATTTTATTTCATAATTTTTTGCAAATACATTCTCTTTTTAATTAGATATTTTTATTCCTCTGCGATTTCTTTCTGACACTTAGTTACGTCATTTAGTTATGTCTCTAAGGAAATGTGAAGTACTGTATTTGATAGTGGTTTTTCGCATTTGATCATCGAATACTCTCCATTTGCTATTATTTTTAACAACAAAATTATTTACTACGTTAATTTGTTTATTAAAAAAGAGATCTTTGTCGACACCTTTTCAAAGACCTTACCTCCTCAGACCTTATCTGTACATTTTCTAGCATCTGACCACTTTAGATCTTATCTACAAATTTTCTCACCAAATGTTATCTACACCTCTTCTAAGACCTTACCTCCACATATCTTCTCAGGAAGTCCTAATATTATCTTCTTCGTCTTCTGATATCATGGTTATAACACCTTTTCTCTTAAATTTTATTTTCTTTTGTCAGAGAACTTTAATTCCATTTCAGAATTTTAATTTCAATTGCAAAAGGAAAAAATGTCTTCATACGTTTCTTTTGCCTAAACTAAGAAACTAAAAGTGTTATTGATAAATTTGTCAAAATGCAAAGACAAAAAAAAATGAATACGTTGGTGTTAATTTATACAAAAAAATACCCATCGTATTTGTCAACACATATCGTAAACTTCGGGTCGCACTCCTTTTTGTCTAAGACACCGTGGTCGCAATCGTCCCCATTGGCGTCCTTTCCTTGGCTGTCAAACTTTTGGAACTTGATCTTCACTATGGCCTGCCCGTAGTTGCGAGCGCTTGCTAAACCCTACACAAACAAAACCTTCGTCTACTACTACGTCAATGTTTTCTAAGTAACAAAAACACGGATATATCTCAGAAAAAAGAAATGAATTCTTCAACGTTGTATTCGTTACATTAAAATAACAGGAAATTAGAAGTAAGCTGTTTAGAGTCTACAGTCTTTACTTTAAATAAAAGATATAGAACTCGTTTTGTGTTAAAAATTGTTATTTAAGTATGATAGGGATAAATTTGCCAACACAATAATAAAGCCTTCAGCACTTTTAGATCTGTCATGACAAAAAACTAACTTTTAACTCTGAGATCCTTCAGATTACCGCTAGTGAGCATATGCAGTCGAAAATGTGAACTGTTTTAGTCGATTTCTCAAAAAAAAAAACAGAGGCATCGAAAGATATAAAGAAATATGTGAGTCAATTACATCACTGTTAAATTTTTTATTTTGCGCATGGATTGTAGCACTTGACTATTTATTTATTTTCGATTTTAGAGACATTTTGTCAAATCAAACAAAAGTTGACGAGAACTTGACGAGAATTTAAACGAGAAGTTAACTAATTTGATAACTGCCACATGAAATGTTTATTGCACTCACAGAAAATATGCAAATATTTATACCTATTGAAAGAACGTAAAAGGTTGAGGAAAGATTAAAAAGATTGAATGAGTTCACTGATTTCTATAATTTCAAATACACATCAAAATTAGCTTAGAAATTGAAATAATAGAAAAATATGGTCAAAGAAAAATGCAAGATGCAAGGAATGCAGTGTCATGGAACAAAAATTTTATACCTTGTCCTAGATTACTCAGGAGAACAATGCATTGATAACAGCTTGCATCTATTGTATATTTTACTGATTTTTCTTTGAAGTTGAAAGTAAAGAGCAGATTCTTTTGTGAAAGCCCATGGTACACACCGTATGCGTTTCTTCTTTGTTTTAATTTTATGAATAAAATGTCAATTCAAAGTCTTAAGGTCGTTTTAAGTGCAAGAGATCTCAGTTCAAATATTTCTTTTAGTGTTTTTATATATATATATATATATATATATATATATATATATATATATATATATATATATATATATATATATATATATATATATATTCACAAAAATAGAAAGATAGAAAGAATATTGAATTGTTCTGCGCTCGTGTATTGCTATTCAGTATAGAGGTCATTATCGACTTGAATTTTAAAATGAGGCTAATATATTATTTTTCATTTACAAACTCTGCACGATTAACACCCTTTCGGGTATATTTACGATTTTTAGGATATGGAATCCAAAAATAACAGTTAGTATTTGAAAAAGTCCAAATCTCACAGGAAAAGTATATTGCAGCTTAGAAAATGACTGTTGTAAATAACTGTAAGCTAATAAAGAGCATTTAATCTGAAAGCGTTGTCAAAGTTTAAAAATTATAAAAGTGCTGATTTATTGTGCAGATCAATCAAAGACAGTCCTGGAGATAGGCTTTGTTTTATATATAATTATATTTGCAAACAAAGCGGTTCTTGCACGGTTTATGTAGGGAGAGAGAGAGAGAGAGAGAGAGAGAGATACAGAGACAGAGACAGAGATAGAGAGAGAGAGAGAGAGAGAGAGAGAGAGAGAGAGAGAGAGGGAGACAGAGAGAGGGAGTTAGGGAGTGAGAGAGGGAGTGAGAGAGAGAGGGAGTTTGGAAGTGAGGGAGAGGGAGTGAGAGAGAGAGTTAGTTATCGAGTGAGAGAGACAGAGGGAGTTAGGGAGTGAGAGAGAGAGAGGGAGTTAGGGAGTGAGAGAGGGGGAGTGAGAGAGAGAGAGAGGGTGTTAGGGAGTGAGAGAGAGGGAGCTAGGGAGTGAGAGAGAGAGAGAGAGAGAGGGAGATAGGGAGTGAGAGAGAGAGAGTGATTTGTATATAGGGTTGTCACAAATAAGATGATGTTATTGTCTTATGAAATTGTTGATAAATGCTCAGTCAAGGGGCAGAAGCAGCTCTGTAACTTGGGTGTGGGCAATGAAACAAGATATTCACACTCTAATTTATAGCCTATATGTAAAGCAAACAAAGCGGTTCTTGCACGGTGTATGTAGGGAGAGAGAGAGAGAGAGAGAGAGAGAGAGAGAGATACAGAGACAGAGACAGAGATAGAGAGAGAGAGAGAGAGAGAGAGAGAGAGAGAGAGACAGAGAGAGGGAGTTAGGGAGTGAGAGAGGGAGTGAGAGAGAGAGGGAGTTTGGAAGTGAGGGAGAGGGAGTGAGAGAGAGAGAGTTAGTTATCGAGTGAGAGAGACAGAGGGAGTTAGGGAGTGAGAGAGAGAGAGAGGGAGTTAGGGAGTGAGAGAGGGGGAGTGAGAGAGAGAGAGGGTGTTAGGGAGTGAGAGAGAGGGAGCTAGGGAGTGAGAGAGAGAGAGAGAGAGAGAGAGAGAGAGGGAGATAGGGAGTGAGAGAGAGAGAGTGATTTGTATATAGGGTTGTCACAAATAAGACGATGTTATTGTCTTATGAAATTGTTGATAAATGCTCAGTCAAGGGGCAGAAGCAGCTCTGTAACTTGGGTGTGGGCAATGAAACAAGATATTCACACTCTAATTTATAGCCTATATGTAAAGCCAGATATTCTTGAGATTTAACTCATTTTGTTTCATTCATTACAGTTTTCTGTATCTAATGCATGATTCATTATAGGAAAAGAACATGGTTCTTGGTGCTTTTTTTAAATTCAAACACAAATGATCCAGCTTGGCCACGGCGCATATCCCAATGTCACACAGTGTACTAGCTCGGAAACACTCTCTTTTTCCATATCAGTTACTGCAGTAAATCACAGCAGTAATTATATATAATTACATATACTCGTTGACTGAATATCTCGCAATATGTTTGAACTGCAATATCTCAAAAGGCATACATTTAACATTTTAGCGGTATTGGAAATTGTTATTATGCACGATTATTCTGTTTGATATTAAAAGATGTGCAACATTTTCTACATTAATAAGTGTGTAGTATTGTTTATTCTATACTACTTATTCAACTTCTGGCCTTGATTCTTTACAATATACATAATAATGTAACCAATATACAATAAATCTTTCACATTATCTGATTATCTATCAGTTAATTCATCTTGTAGGTACGCTTCTTTAGCAGTTTTTCTTGATGCTTCTCACATACTCCTCTTAAGTGGCTGTGCCTTGAAACATGTTATATGCACAATTTTGATTGTTCTGACAGGAAGGATACAAATATGCTTTTTAATTTTTATTTTAGAATGAAACATATTTCTTTTTTCTAGGTACAATGTCTTGAACGGTGTTACGGAAGGATTTATAGTTATTTTTTGTCGAAGGATGTATTATGCGGATCTCTAGTTATTCTATGAATTGCTAAAAATAAAATGCACTTCATTAGTTGTATTATAGGTGTAACGAACTTCTGGTTATTCTACTCGGATTAACGTTAAAATGCGCTTTAATTTTGCATTATTGGAAATTATAAATTACATATTATATAGCACAGAAATTTACATATTAATGTAATTATATATATATATATATATATATATATATATATATATATATATATATATATATATATATATATATATATATATATATATATATATATATATATATATATATATTGTGTGTGTTTATGTGTGTATGTGTGTTCTGGGATCTTTATAACCCTTAGTGTCACTTGGAGCGAACGATTCCCTACTGCCAAGCAAACAGCGAATGGAAATAAGAAAGAAAATAGCACTTACCAATGCAGCGCCAATAACGAACATGTAGAGAATTAAGCAATTTGATTTCTTCATGACAGCTTTTTATTGCGTGAAATTTTACTTAATAATGCTTCTGGAATTTTCTGTACGCCACCTCGAACAACAACATCAAACGTATGTTCTTGACTGACAATTGCAACTTTGTTCTAAGCCTTAAATATCTTTGTCAAACACGATCACGTGATACAACAACGTGGCGTATTAAAATGCAAATAGGTTTAAATCCTTTAACTCGCATTCATTTGAAGACAGCAGTAAAAAAATCGAATAGTTACTGTATTGATAACAAAAATCTTGCCACTCCAATTTCTTTTTTATTATTTGTCATTGTTGTATGTGTGAAGGACAGATGCCTGGGCGTTTGAAAAAAAAGTCAAGAATACAATAAACAAATAGTTTTTTTTTTTTTGCAGAATATAACAAAACGAGTATATATCTTATTCATACGTTTTTAAAAATTATATGAATAAAAGGTCAAAGTGAATACTTTCATATGAATTGAACATACTCTAATAATTCAGTTATTATATATTGATATCTACCACAATTCTATATTTAAAATCAGAAATCATTCTATTTCTTAGTATATTTTTAATGGTTTTTCTATAATCATTCTACTTAAAATAATTCATACTTATCCTACAAATCTATTCTACTATTTCAATTTCTGTATTACAGAAACAATTTTATTTATATCAGTGTCTTTTTTACAATAAAACTTCAAAGTAACAGTATAGACTAGCAGCAAACGGTTCCGTCAGGGAGCGTTATTCGACACGTCGCCCTGAAGCGCTGCAGATCAAAGCCATACCCAAACAGATCAAAGTCTTCTTTATATCTATTAAGCAAGAAATGGATATCCTTGGAACTTATCGCTTTGTATTCATCAAGAGGTTTTGGAAATACGCGATCCGCGTGAGGTGGGCTATGTTTGCGATATGCATTTGACTCTGGTAGGGCTTTCACTGAGGGATAGACAGAAGAGAAGAACACATTTGTATCATGAGCTATGCTTTCTAAACGTATGACGTAATCATAGTGAACAGCGCATGGATTAGTACCAGCAGCATAAGAATGCCAGTGAGCATCATGGTGGTGCTTTGTGAATTGTACAAACTCCATAAATGTGGCATTGTAACGCTTTCTCTCTTTATCATTCAGTGAAGAATGATTAAATTGCCTAAGAGCATAAGTTTGTAAAGTACTGTAAATTAAATGAGGCATTGTTTCATTGTATTTTATATGAGGGAAAGCTTTGTCGTGATATGCCGACACAAGTCTATCAAATGGATTTCTTATGACTAAAAATTTCGTGTAATTTTCCATGGCTGACGTGTACCTTTGAGTTGTGAGTCCAAACAGTCGAAGCCTTTTATGGATATATCCCTTATCGGCAAGCGCCGGGATGTCTTTTTCCTCAGTATTATTTGCCATTAATACTTTCCAGCTGCTACAAGCGATTTTCAGTATTGGGTGGTAAGCTACTTTGCGATCGTTATCCACAATAAAACTGAAAACAAAAACAAAAATCGAATTAACATTCAGTCATGATTTGAAGACCATGTGCTAAAATATTATTCAAATTGCTATTAAATTTCAAACTAGGCACCAGTTTTTATGTGCCAAAATGGCTAATTTATCGCTTATATATATATATATATATATATATATATATATATATATATATATATATATATATATATATATATATATATATATATATATATATATATATATATATATCAGCGCTTTAAGCGTTTTAAGTACAGTAATTTTCAGTGTATGTGCCTATTATAAAAGCAAAACGTGCTGTTATTTTGCATGCAAAACTCTGTTGTTTTATACTGTTTACTTTAGTATTTTTGTGAATTGAATATTTGTCATGGATATTGTTTACTCAGTGAAATCAATCAATAACAGTAATAATGTTACTGGTTCAATATCTATCTCTGAATGTTTAAGAAGAGAGTAATGTGACCGTGATGCTTCAAAACATTATAATAAAAACTGAATAGTATTTAACTAACATTGGTTTTCTTTTATTGTTTTTGTCACACTTGTTGCGTAAATACTGCATTCGCTGAGCCATTGTGCAAATAGTCACTCCATCGGAAGGAGTTTCCGTCGCGCCATCTTTGATGTCTTGTCTTTGGGATGCATATTTATTCACTGGTTGAACTTGATCTATTCTATTAAATCCAAAGATATATTACCAAAATAAATTAAGTAAGAAGAATGTAGATAACATCAAAGCATATGAGACAGAACTACACAGTGAAATTAAATTAAAGGGCCCTTGTGCATTGACATTTTTAAATAGATGTTCAAAATAATATGCACTAGAAATGGTGCCTTTAATAGCTGCGGATGAAATTCTGACGCTTAATTCTCAGCAATTAAAAAGATGTTAAAGATGCATAATGACTATCGCTTACTTGCTTTGAGATATAATATCGTGCTGCTTAAACTGGAAAAGCAATAAGATAATCATAAATAGCATCAGTGCTAAAGGTGGGAATCCAAAATTGACTACATTTTTGCACTTTATGTTATAGTCCATGTTTTAACAGCTATTCGCCATTCAATGCAAAGAATTTCTAGTCCATTCAGAAATTTACAACATCTGTAAGCGTATATTTTTAGCATTATTTTAATCGCTTAGTATAAGCGCAATGACTTCATTAGTATTATATCCATGGTCTTTCAGTAAGTATGAAATTTTATTTTCTAGAAAGAAGTACATTTGAGATGGCTCATTAATTTCTGTCAGGTTGTAAGCATCTATATATTGCTTTAATTGATTAAATATCACAGTAAAAACATAAACATACCGGCTAATCAGTAGGTTCAAAGTTGCTATCTCATCACCATATCTAATTGTATTGACTCATTTGCATAAAATAAGGGCATTATATGAGTATGATATACAGAAGGAGGCATACGTGTTTTTTATGTATTCATTCTGTATACATAAAAATAACGAACAAGACCGCTGTTTTGTGATTATGTTGTTTTTTAAACTGCATCACAGGTCGTAGCTAATCTACATATTCTTTAGAAACCCTATTCATACATTAAGATTCCGATATCAAAATAATAGAAACAACTTTATAAGGCGTAAGGAATATGTGTTCATTTATAAATACATATATTCAATAAAACAATGACAAGTTGATGAAGAAATATTGCAATTTCCAATACACTGTAGTGAAGTTCATGGTTAATACATTTCATATTTAGCATCTAGAAGATAGTGTAATTATAATAATATCTGATTGTCTTCTGTAATATCAGATAATATGCATATAAAACAGAATAGGATTTAAAGCGAGGTTCGTACCCACAAATATAGTCCGTAAGATATATGTGTTTATTTGACAAAAAAACTGATGAACAAGGATGATCAACAAGGATGGACAACATATGACGTTAGGACAGACGAAAGGAAAACATAAGCATTGTTTTGAGCACTGCTTCGCTCATAACGTTGCTCTGAGCAGATTATTTATATTTTCGTATTTATTTATTTTAACACTTGTATTTTAAAACTAGTTTTTTGGGTATGAACAACGGGAGAATGATTGTATTGCCTAATTTCAAAATAAAAATGGAAAATAGAAATAGATTAATAATTATAAGCATCATAGGTGTGGCAAATATCTGAATGAAATATTCTTTAAAGTCATAATAAAGTACTATGGCAATACAAGTGGTAGTGTAATGTGAAACCAAATAAATATGTCTCATTTATAAAGCACTAAATGTGCAATTCGATATCGACCAAAATCCCAATATAATTGAATAAGCTGTGAGATAAATTGCTTCATTCTTGAAAAGCATTGAAGATCAATAAGCAATGCTTTTGATTTTCAAAAGAAAAGAACCTGCTTCAAATAAATATCAATTGGAAAACATTATTGGCTATCATTTACAAAGTCAAATTTAAAAATTAACCGAAGGACTTACCTGAAGGTTGATTGGAATTTCTCCGAGCGTCATGTCACGTAGACAAGGATTCACAGGAGATAGACAGCATAGCATCCAGACTTCACAATTGAACGCCAAAAAGCCCTCGTTTATTCAGAAGGACGGATATTCAAGTAAGTACATTAGACATGTGCGTGCGAATAAAATGAAGGGTGATGCCTGTGAATCCTTGTCTACGTGACATGACGCTCGGAGAAATATCAATCAACCTTCAGGTAAGTCCTTCGGTTAATTTTTAAATTTCTCCTCGCTTGTCATGTCACGTGACAAGCAGATTCCCAGGAGATTTGAAAGCCATCAGTAGGGCATTTTTGGCCATTAATGCAAAGTAATACAAGAAATTCCATGCAATTCTTGTTACAACATCAGGTAAATGATTAATACATGACAATATCATAATTTCAAGACTTCCTTTTCAAACGAAGTGCCGCTTACATTAACTGGTCTTTTATAAAATCTACGAAAAATGTTTTCACTAGTCCACCCATCCTTCAGCAGTACAGCATCAATTGGCACGCCCCCTCCTTTCTCAACTTTTGACGTAGAAGCACTCCGCGTAGAATGCGCGGAAAAATTAACAATATCGACACCCGCTTTATGCCAAATATTTTTCAGCCAACGACTCATCGTATCAACAGAAACAGCTTTGTAACGCGTCCTGTAACTGATAAGGAACTGACTTTCACCTTTTCGCAAATCTTTTGTTATTTCAATATATTTGCGAACATGCCGAAATACACAAAGGTCAACATCTTCAAACAGTTCAATAACAAGGGGCTGTTGATGTTTACCAATACGGGATGTTTTTAAATGTGTTGGAAAATAGAATATGCATTCTGTTATTGAAATATGGATCGCTGCAAGCGATAAAGCTTTCAGACCTTGAAGTCGTTGAGCGGAAATCAGTGCTAGCAACATAGTCAGTTTTAGGGTCAGCAATTTAAGAGTTAAGCTGTCTAGGGTCATGCTGCGAAGATAAATGAGAACATCATTTGGATCCAAGGTGTGAGCATATCGGGGTAATACTGGTTTCTTGTTGTAAATCCCTTTCATGAGGCGAGTTGTTATTTTTAGTTTACCAAAGTCTTGATTTGGATAATCACTCAACGTCACAGCTGATGACAAGGCGGCACGTGCGGTGTTTATATTGCTGTATCCACTCCCTGCGGTGAATAAATGAGCCAAGAAATTTTGTGCATTATCCGCTATAGTAATGAAAGGATTTATGTGCCGCTCCTGGCAGTAAGCGATCCACTTTTTAATCTGCTGAGAGTACTGTTTATTTGTAGAATCCCTCCATGCGTTAAGGATAAGATGCTCTGCGTCACCTGTTAAGTGTCTATTTACAAGTGTGCTCCTGATAACATCAATGCTACTAACTGAAGCTTGTGATGCAGCGGATGTTTCTTGGATGGATCCGACGGCAATATGAGCTGGCCCCTGGGGATAATAAAAGCAGGTTTAATACATAGTTTCATCGCCGTAGGCCAAAATGGTTGTGTCATCCATTTGGGGACAACAACTACCCCAGTAGCCTTGTCAGCGATGATCTTTTTCAGCACCTTGTTAATGACACTAAATGGGGGAAAAGCATATAGATTGTATGAGCCCCAGTCAGTCATGCTTAAACTGTCAACCCATGAGCACTCAGGGTCCGGTTTCCAACTAGCGCACGGTTTAAGCTGATAATTTAATCGTGAGGCGAACAGATCACATTTGGACAGTAGGAGAAGTGCGCCATTATTCGAGCAAACATTTTTTGGGATGCAATTGATATTCCATTTCCTCCCTAAACACCCTACTAGCCCTATCGGCTTCAGTGTTTGCAACCCCTTCAATATAAGTAGCAGTTAAATGGATTTTGCGCGCAATAGCCCATGCCCAAAGGTCTAACGCTAATTGATTGCAAATGGTAGATCGAGATCCACCGTGTTCCCTGACGTAAGCGACCGCAGTAGTGTTATCCATCATGAGAGTGACACCACAGTTAGTGATATCCCCAATTAACGCCTGTAAAGCGAGGAACGCAGCTTTTAACTCTAAGGCATTAATATGTAGTTCTTTTTCGGCTAGACCCCATTGTCCTCCGGCAGATGAATCCCGTTCAACACAGAAAGCTCCCCATCTTGCCAAGGATGAGTCCATTTTTACGGTAATTGATGGTGTAGGATGGACAAGACTGTTATATGCAAAAGGAATGTGATCCACCCACCACTTCAGATCGGCGCGACCTGCCTCTGGAACAATCATTTTACTGTCAAAGTTTCCCCGTGCAAATTTCAATGCCGATATTTGAGAACATTCCAGGTGCCGTCCATATTTCACACCCGGTAACGCAGCAATTAACATGCCAAGCATGCTTCTTTGATAAGTTGCACTTTCTCTGCGGTAGGGCGCACGGTCATGAGAACTGAATTGATAAGAAAACCCAAGTAAACAATTTCCTGCGTGGGAAAAAGTACGCTTTTTTCCGGATGAATAACAAAGCCAAGGCTAGATATTGGCGTTGTTGTAGCCACGACATTTGTAGCGTACTCCTCAAACGTACGTCCCTGCAGATAGAGGTCATCAATATACACCGAGGATTGGTGCATTCTTTTCCGCAAGGCAGAAAGCACTGGTTTTAGTAACTTCGTAAACACGCGATGACACGGTCCTAACCCATTTGGAAAAAACAGGAATTTGCAGTATTTCCCATGCCATGTAAATTTCAAGAATTTTGTATGTTCGTTAGCAATTTTGCAAGAATGATAAGCATCTTTAATATCACAGGAAGCCATAAAACAGCTCGGCGTAATCATGTCCAAAACAGTCTGCAAAGATTCCATTTTAAAATGGCGGTAGGTGATAAATTCATTTAATCCCGAAAGGTTTAAAATCATGCAATATGTGCCATCCTTTTTTGGACGCAGAAAAATATTTGAAATGTAATCACCGTCTTCTTTTTCACATGAAACAATGACACCTTTCGCTAACAGCTGTTGAATTTCATGGTCTATAGAAGAAACTTCGGCCTGAGAAAACATGATTTCAGAAGGGATTCGATTTTGGTGAGGTTCACTATCAAACTCGATATGGTAACCACGGACCGTTTGTAAAATTTCACTGTCTGAAGTTATCTGGAGCCACGCATGTATATAACGGCTGATACAGCCTCCGCGAAAGGAATCTGCCTGTTGCTTTGCAGTTTGTGAAATGCTTTGCACGACTGTTTCAAAAGGAGGCTTTGGCATCTTATCAATATTAAAAATATTTCTAGGCTGACCTACCTCAGCGACTACTGCTTCTTTGCAGGCTTTTTCTGGCTGTGACTGCGGAAATACTTGTTTTTGCCGCGCCCCTGATATTGCTGCCCAGGTTTTTGAATGCCTGGGATGATAGCGTGTAGAAGATGGAGCGGGCCTCCCCAAACGTTGTAATTCCCGCAGTTCTTTGGTTCTTCGGGTTAATTCAGTGGGCTCGCCAAACAGAAAATCGGGCGTAGGAGCCAGCTCCGACAATTGACGTAGGTCGCTCGATAAAGCGCAGACCGCCAAATCGCGTCGATGTTGTGACAGGCCAGCAAATGCAGTGCCAAGAATCGCTATGCCATCCGTCAGTTGACGCACAACCTGCGCAGTAGGAAGAGCCTTTTCAAGGAGAGATGCAAAATTCTGTGCAAGATGCGTCAGCACAACCCCCACTTTTGACAAATCCGACATAATGTGGGTGAGGGCATATTCACGGCTCTTTTGGTAGCGTCCCATCTGTACCGCAATTTAATTGTTGCATCCAGGCACCTTCAGACATGCACAATTTTCCGGGATTAAATAAGCGTCCTTGCGCTCCTTTAACTTACAAAGGGCAAGCTTGCTGGCGAAACGTTTGTTGACAATTGACGCCAGCGCATCCGTAACGGGAGGCCCAGCCTTTTGATCCTCAAATTCCCGCGCGATATTTTGCAAAATGTCATCTTCGTCACCCGACGGAAACGCCTTCGGCGACGTAGTGACCGGCAGGAGCTTTGTGACGTCATCATCGTCGTCAGAGCCCTCATTGTGGTTTGAAGGTTTCTGTGCCTTGGTTTCGCGATCATCATCGCTCTCGTCCGCGTCGGACATTTCGTGCGCCTTGCGCTTGTTTTGCTCCGTGAGCTTATGTAATGTGGTTTGCATAGCAAGCATAGTGTCCAAAAGCATCTTGGACATACCCCCTGAAAGGCCATCAGGCGCTTCACCGGGCTGCGGTTGAGACGAGCAATCTTCCGGCAAACACACTTTTTTCTTTCTTTTTTTTTTGAAAGTTAATTAATAATGTGTTAATTATTAATCCGTGTCGGCATAAAAAGAACAGTAATGATTAGATTATCTGATATCAAGATCACTAGGCAATTATCCAGGAATAATAGAAAATAACTGATAAGAAAAAAATGCACACACACACACACACACACACACACACACACACACACACACACACACACACACACACACACACACACACACACACACACACACACACACACACACACACACAAAAGAACAGAGAAGCGTTCAGCTGGAAAGCTATGTGCCAAGTGAAGTCTGGATGCTATGCTGTCTATCTCCTGGGAATCTGCTTGTCGCGTGACATGACAAGCGAGGAGAAATGCAGATTTGAAGAGGATGATCACTTGTTTAACATATATATTTCAAGGCATTCTGTGCTGTTATCAGTTATTCTAAAAATAAGACAATTGTTTACATGAACATCAAGTTTTCACGGAAAAATGTGTTTTTATTAACTGGGTGCACCTTACATCTTAGGCAAATCTTCCAATCTATACAATAAAAATATAGTCCATTAAAATACCTGTTTTTCCTGTTCTCACTTTCTTATTTTTCTAACTTTTTAGTGAATATCTACCATTTAAAATATCATTAAGATTATTTGGTAGTTGCATAAGTAAGTTAAATACATTAAATACTTAGCAGATATTAGCTGTTAACATAAATGGTTATTCACGCAACAAATTGTTGACCTTCAACATTTGCACAGCTTGTCAATAATAGCTTCATGTTCGCTTAGACTAAGTCAATATCTGGCGTTTTGGGTGCACCTAGCAATATTAATCGACATTTGCGTCCTGGTCAACACTCAAACATTCTTGACTTATGTATCAACCAATCAGACTGCAGCAATTTTAATCATATATTAAATTTTGCCTTGCAATCAATCATATGGGTCGATATTTATCTCGGTCACAGTTTTAATAAATGAAGGTCCAGATGAAATTCGTTTGGCACTGCCTTGGTGCTTTGTGATAGTTCTAACCCGATTGCAGCATTTTTTAAATCATATAATAAATGAAGACGAAGATGAAACTCGTTTGTTGTTTGTGATAATTCTAACCAATCAAATTCGCTGAGGTAATGTGAGCGCAAGTCAATAAGTTAGATCATAGTTCAAACTGTAACGGTGAGATTTTTAGGTAAGAAAATTAAATAAAAATTAGATTTTATTCAAAGCTTTCAATTTTGAGTTATATAGACGTTAATATGATGCAGAACAATTAATGTTTGATATTAGTAGCAAGCATTTAGAATACAATATATTTATTTCAAAACGGAATCGGCGTTTTTAAATACCCTTTCTACTTCAAAAATGGATAGCCTATTTTTCTCACGTCCACCTCATATCTCAACACATGCCGGCCTCCTCGCGTCACAACCCGTGCTCGCCTCCTCATGTCTCATGCCCCGCTTCTACCCATCTGCAAGTTCTCGGTACCCCCCGCCCTTCTCAGCGTGTGCCCGTACCTTGACTACCTTGAGTAGTCAGTGTTTGATCACCCATCATCACGTTTGAACGTCTGCCTATCCTCACCACTCACGCATCAACACGTGCCCACCCGCGACCTTTACATATCATCGAGAGCAAAATAGTGTCTAGACATCGTCATGACCAAGTTATTGTGCACTTGTATTGCTAACAGACGTACGTACGTGCTAGTGTACTTACTATTTTTAGTGAATGAGAGTGATTTAGGATGTGTTGGTGTATTTACTATTCGTGAATGATTGAGCGAGATTAAGGAATTCATGCTCAAAGATTTTGGTGAATTGGAGTCATCATAAATTATGTCTTGAGGTATGCTAAATCTTAAAAAATGATTTCACTTTTTACCTTCCCTTTTCAATTATAATAAAGGTTTATGTGATACACATTCAAATATACTTCAAATTCATAAAAGAACTTTGGGCAGACGATGGTGAAACCAAAGCTGAATGTGAGGTCATAAAAAGTAACTACTTATCCTTTCGATATGATGAACACTTATCCTAATAAACAAAACAGTCCTCAAAACAAGGACAACAATCACAAAAGGAGGACACTTTTTTGAACCACAACACAGCAGTCACAAGAAGGACAGATCGTGTTTAAGGAATCTCTATTACTTCCATAGATAATGCAGCAAACATATAGTATACGACCTCGTTGTACTGGTTCACGTCATTGAATTCAAGGTGATCAAATAGACCCTACTCTCAAAATGAAACACGTGCAATGAGACCAAATCACAATCGCATACTGAAACAGAATTATATATATTAGAATGGGAATACACATTGCTGTATAAAAGAACTGATTTTCTTTGTTTTTGAAATGAAAACTAAGGGAGGATAATATTTTAAATATGGGCTCAAAAAGGAAGTAAACTTGTAATGGATGTTACCTCCAGTAAGTGCGGGCACATTAAAGCTATAATGTATTTCAAAAAATATCTGGGACCTTTATATTCATCAAAACGATTGTTGCAAGCTGGCGGTTGTATTTTGTTAATAAGTAAGAGATAAAATATCTTATATTTGTACAGATGTACTATTAGAAGTGTGAATTGGATTTATGTTGACCTTTATGTTATGTTTTATTCTTTTGATAACCATGCGTTAAATAACATAACAATGACGTGATGTGTTAAATGATGCATTCAATTTACAATATAATAAATTAACCGATATATTAAGTGATATAACTAGTTAATGATGTGTAAAGTTAAATAACATAATAACTACATTTATAAATTTAATAAAATGATATAATAACCTAAATAATAATGTGAGCTAAATGCTAAAACCACACCACAAATTCCTTTTGAGCTTAAGCAAAAATGCGGAATTTTCTTAAAATTGTTATTTAGCATACGGTTTACAAATACAAGCTGCAGCCCGCAATGAATCCATCCAAGCCATGAACCGCTGTTAGGGCAATTTTTGAAAAAAAGACGCAAACAGCTTGATATATTAATGTTCCATTTAAAAATATGTTTAGTTTCTTCTGATTTTCTGACAGCTTTTTTTGTTAATATACCATTACATAGGAGGTTTAAAAGACATTTCCCGATATTTTGAAATAATCCCTTATGAAATTGATATTTGGAATCATTTTTATAGTGGACCATTATCATTACAAAATTGGCATTTTGTGAAATACAACATCCACAAGCAAAGCGTCTGTGGTTGTAGGGCTGTCCCGCTTTTGTTCCGCTTTTGTAGGGCTGTTCCGCTTTGGTCTGCTTGTGGTGTCCTGCTTCATGACGTTTGGGAGCTACTTTTGTATAGATCTTCCCACCGTAATGCAGGCTCAGATGCAAGGGGTAAGTCACGTGACCACAGTATACATCTACAGATCAACTTAGGAGCATATGACATTACTAACTGTGTTGTACTGTGTTTTATACAACGATATTACAACAAGATATTACAAAGAAAGAGAAGTGAAATATAAAATGCGTAACTTTCGAAATTTCTTGTCCGTTTCTAATATATAAATGTATCTGTTATATAAATTATACGCCATGCATTTTCAAGAATATTTCTGTATGGAGGACTCGATGTTATTCTTCTACTGTTCGATAGGATATTAATTGTAATGGCAGTGAATCTAAAAATAGCACAACATGTTGTAAGGACTGCCTCGGTCTCACACCCGATCAGTTCAACATACTGTTTGCCGCTCGAGCATGGACGTAAGTGATGTTGTGAGAAAATGAGCAAAAAAATAAAACAAAAAGCAGCTGCACCTATGGTTGCAAGCATGTACTGTTAAGAAGTTTTTGTAATCTAAGTTGTGCGACTTTGAATTTTTGCTATTAATAAAAGTTTTAACATTAGTCTAAGGAACTGGTTTTGTTGCCTAATTGTTTCTTACTAATTGCTATCACTTACTAAGTATGCTGTAGGGCTTATAGTTATAATTAAATGATACATTTTACATAAAGGTTTAGGTCTGCCACCGTTGTTTATGATAATAAACAATACTTGTATATAGAGACAGTCATATGTTCTGTCTGAGATATTTGTATACAAATCACTTATTTTTACCACTATTTCGCTTCAGTTTTAATAATAATAAGAACCATTTGAATACTCTTTGTTACACGAATGCTATTGGGAACGGTCAATGGTGCAAATAAAGATCTTGCTGTTTTGTGACGATGTCAGGGCTATTCATCGATAGGATAGGAAATCGGGGTAAGCTTCTCACCATGCCAAGACCGCGCTTGTTTAACTGTTTGACTGTCTGAATAAAAAACAGATCAAAATATATTATAAAATCACACCGGCATGATTTTTGTTCTTTATTTTCGATTGCTTTTTTGTGAAATTAAGTGAACTTAAAACGCGTGATTACCTATTAATAGATAATACTTTGATTTACTTACGGTTTGTGCATCATCTATGGTCAAAACTATGTAATTCTGCAATTCAGTTGCAGCTTTACTGTTTGCTACGGGAATAGTTTTGGGTAATTCTTTGTTTGCACTGGCGTCGATGTCTCCTATTAGACACACTTCGTATATGTTTCCGGTCATGTTGATCGGGCGCGTGCTCTTAGGCTTCTCAGAATCCCCAACTAGAAGTAAGCCTTCAATTTAATTTTCAGAATAATTATTCAGAAAACTGTTGTAAATCAATTTGTTCTCAAAACAAAAAAAAATAGAGTAGTTAATTGTTTTATGTAAAATTTGCTGAAGCATAAAGTAACGTAAATTGTATAGTATACTGTAGTTCTATTACCGATATAGCTCATGGAGTTATATACTGCGTATTGGATAATGTCGGATCAGAAAGCCTTATAACAAAGTGTTCATTGGCAAAGTGTCAATTGACCGAAATTCCAGTGTATATCACTATTATAACACCAAGGTGCAAGCACAAAACGGCGCCTTATATGGCCAGTTAGAGGAAAAATAACGTTTTCTCTTAAGTATTTAACAATATGGTGAATTCCACTCGTCCGTTATAGATCTGATTAAAGAACGTAAAATACACTTCTTATTTCTTTTTGGGGGAGTGAATCATCACTTAATACATTGATAAATCATGAATCTTGGTGCTTTGTTCCTCATTGGGGCACTCATGGAAGGCCTTTGATAAGTACTTGAAGCCAATGCAAGGCAAACTAGCCCCATGGTCTATCGCTGTTAAACGCCCAATATCGTGCCTTAAATAGCAAATATCAGCTGAAGTTGCTTTTCTTTCTCAAATACTTTTAGAGCTCTTTTTTTCGTTGTCTATGGCATAGAAATATTCGTCAGCAAAAGTGTGTCGAAACAAAACACAATTCAGCGTCGCTCTAGATATGATTTTTTTCGTGAATTCCTCTTTGGTTTCTAAGTTCAATTTGATGTCAATTTTCGAACTTCGGCGATATAATATCATTGCATTATTCGGTAGTTCATTATCACTAGATGGATCTAAAACTGCCTGGTGCAAATTCCTGCAGGAAAGGACCACGTACTTGTTTACACGGGAGTGTTGTTGTTAGTCAATGTCTGACATAATTATCTGCAGTTGTTCGAGAAACCACGTACTTATTTACACGGCAGTACTGTTGTTAGTCAATGTCTGACATAATTATTAACAATTGTTTGAATAACTAAGTACTGGTATTTAAAGGGAGTGCTGCTATTAGTCAATGTCTGACATAATTATTTGCGGTTGTTCGAGTGACCCCGTACTGGTTCACAGGCAGAAATGCTCATAATCAATGTCTGAAATAATAATCTGCAAATGTTCGAGTGAACCACGTATTGGTTTTCAGGCAGTAATGCTCTTATTCAATGTCTGAAATAATAATCTGCAGATGTTCGAGTGACCATGTATTTGGTTTACATGGAGTTCTGCTACTAGTCAATGTCCGACATAATTGTTTGCAGTTGTTTGAGTGATCCCGTATTGGTTTACACAGGAGTGCCTTTGTCAATTAATATGTGATCTAGTTATTTGCAGTTGTTCAGGACAGAGTGACCACGTACTGGTTCAAAGGCAATGAGTTATCTACAGCTTTTGGAATAATCATCACAGCATGCAGAG
The DNA here is from genome assembly GCA_949752745.1 of Protula sp. h YS-2021. Lineage (NCBI taxonomy): Eukaryota > Metazoa > Annelida > Polychaeta > Sabellida > Serpulidae > Protula > Protula sp. h YS-2021. The sequence goes on from OX457032.1 coordinate 27,065,167, forward strand.
TAGGCAGCGTTACTAATTTTTTAGTCACGCCTACAATCGCAGCAACGTAAGTACAACTTTTTGATAATACGCATGAACATTGTTATATAGCCACAGATACAAGTATGAGAAGTATATTTACCAGATAAAATAAAACTTTTGCATGTTTTAGCATTGAGGCTCTAGTTATAGCAAATTTTAATGAAATACACCTTTTTGTTAGACATTATTTCAAAACGAACTGTGATTTTAATATTAAATTATTAGCGAAATCATGAAGCTTAATGAGTCTAAGGCAAGGAATGTAAAATGTTATTTTGTCTGGGCAAAAGTTCTACATAATTATGTGAGCCAATAGTATAAAATAAATACATAATAAAGACCATCAATTTTAGATTGTTTAATATTAAATTTTGCAGATTTAGCCTAAGCGCTGCGCTTTGGTTTGGGGTATTCTTATGTGTTATTGGACTAGTCGCTGCTTTTATTGTAACCAGTCTAGATGCCTGGGCTGTAAACAAGCTACAGCATAGTAACCAAACAACTCCACTTGTAAAGCAGTCTTTCCATGACGTTCGTAGATTCAAACTAGAATTTTGGCTGCTACTTTTATGTTTGATGTTTTATTATTCCAGTATTATGCCATTCATTGCTGATGCATGGTGAGTATCTTGCTCACTAGGAACGGTGAGCAAGCAACTACTTGTCTCATCACAAGCCATTCCTTTTCTTAGAGCTTGAATTATGTGACTTGCTTACATCTGAATTATATTGTTAATGCAATTTCTAATTCATATTTTCTAAAGGTATGACAATTTTTTCATTTTCAATCTGAAAAGCAATTGTCATTTACATTTTCAGCAAATTTTTACAAGATATGTACGGATTTGACAAAAGCACGGCATCCTATATCTCAGGCTCCATTTATGACGTATCTATACTACTCTCCCCTATGATAGGGGTATTAGTGGTAAGTACGGGCAGTGTAGTAGTGCTAAGTACTGACAGTATGCTGGTGGTAAGTATTGTCATTGTATTGGTGGTAAGTACTGGCGGTGTGCTATAGGTAAGCATGTGCGGTAAGTACTGGCGCTGTACTGGTCTTAAGTTCTGATAGTGTACTCGTGTTGTTCTGGTAGTGTGCTGGTCTTAAGTTCTGATAGTGTACTCGTGTTGTTCTGGCGCTGTACTGGTCTTAAGTTCTGATAGTGTACTCGTGTTGTTCTGGCGCTGTACTGGTCTTAAGTTCTGATAGTGTACTCGTGTTGTTCTGGTAGTGTGCTGGTGGTGTAGTGGTGGTGATGATGTTGTACTCTTGGTGTAACGGTGCTAAGTATCAGTGGTGCACTGGTTCTGTACTTATAGGTAACTGATGGTGACAGTTTGGTATTTTCGCAGTGTGAGTGCAACACAGTGCCATCAGTACATCTGAAACAAGATATATTACAACAGACGAGATAGCTGAAAAACGCCTCTCTAGTTTATCAGTAAACCAGCAGTTCCTTGTCTGTAGTGTAAGGCATTGATATAGCGAGTACTTTTATAAATTAAATTAAAAAATTAAATTAAAAGCAAAGCAAGCGGGTACATTAATATTATTTTTGTCCTCTCAAAACAAACATTCATTCCAGTACATGTTTTAGAGGCCCTTCAGTAAAGAGCGATCTGGATGACAGGGGTTATGTGAAGGATCTTACGTTAATGTTCTAGTCAACGGATTACCTGACAAATATTAAAGTGGAGTACAACGTGGAACAAACAGTTAGGAAAATAAATTTGCATGAGTACTTTATGGGTAATCCGTGAGATGTGCATTTACGTTATTGGGGAGATGTGAAGAATACGGTGACGCATACTTAATTTATAGTCCTTAAAAGATATTGTTTTATCATTAAGGATATGTGTGGAGGAAGGAGGCTGTTGTCTATCCTGGTAGGCGTCATGACAGCTCCCGGATACGTTTTACTGGCACTAGTGCTCATTCACCCGCTCATCATTACAATCTGGATGGGTATATTCTACACAGCTGCTGCTGTAAGTGATGACGCTGACTTGTTTGCGTCATTATAACGTGGACGTGTTATACATCGCGGTGACGTCAGCCTATTGTATGCTTCCATAAACTTGTACGTCACTATAACGTAGACATATCAGTGCTGATTATACTGTGTATTGTAAGTTTGCCTTTAGCATGAGGTAGGCTTTTTAAGTACTTCCCTCGTGTTTTAAAATAAACTTTCTAATTTAGCACCATTTCTATTAAAATTATTGCGTCAATAGGTTTTTGCTTCAGTAACACGTTCATATACATAATATCGCTCAAACGTATTTCGTAAAGTTAAATGCTTAATTATCACTTTCCTTTACTGAAGTAGCAGTATGCCCAGTGTAGCATTATTTGTTAATCTTTGTATGCCCTTGTCTGGTATTTGAAGGATTATTTCTAACCTAATATAGCTTTTAATTTAAAAATATTTCGTCAACATGCTTTTGCTACAGTAAGTTATTTAATTATATGAGTATTTAGTATACTTAAATACTAAATTATTTCTTTCTGCTCCCAAGGTAGCAGTATGGCCTAGTGTAGCATTGTTTGTTCCTATGGAGACGATGGGTATAGCCTTTGGGCTGATTGTTGGTTCACAAGCGTTTTGGACTGGTATAACTAATCTCATCATAGGAACTCTTTTAGGAGATACCAATAAGCAAGTATTCTAAATGTTATTCTAACAAAATATACTTAACTATAGTCATCACAGCACTATTTTATAGAAATACGTGAAATTTTATTTGATCATTGCTGTATTATCAATTCATAATTTTGCCACTGTTAACCCACTTATAATGTTAATTTGACCGGTATCCATCAGTTGCAATCACAAAATCAAGAACCTAGTTTGTGATTATTTCAGTTTAAATGAACCAGAATTACAGAAAAGATGGCGTTTGTACTTACTTCCTGTGACTATTAATGCAGTACTGTCGTCAGTACTGGCGATGGCTGCCGTCATAGCTGACAACAAAAGGGTAATTTATGTATCAATTAATGTATCAATTATGCATGAGCTTTTCGTCTGGTTGTCGTCACCGTAGTTGGTCATACTCTGGTGGGAGTGGGTGAAGTACAAATGTTTAGGTACCATAAATAACTGGAAAGTGTTAGCATAGAAACTTGTATAAAGTAGAATTAGACAGCAGTTTCCAACATAGCTCTTTTAGGAAGAATAAAGTCTTTAGTGATATTTTATGCATGCACAGGAAAAGAAATTATCAGTGACTATCCGCTCAAGAGAGATGCTGAGCGTAATACAAATTAAATCCGAAGAAACAAATGCCGATGTGGAAACATTACAAGAAGACTGGGAGGCGTCTCTAAATAGCAGCGTTACCAGACCAGACCGAGATGAGACATGGCCAGAAAATCAACCTGTAAACATATCTGACAAACATCCGTTGTTAACAGATAATTCAAATATCATTTACTAATATAAACAGGGGGATCGTTTCCAAAAGCTTGAATATGTCTTTCTAAATACTGACACAGAGAGTAAAGCTTTTATTGGAATAGTTTTCTTTATAAAGTAACATGTCACATCTGCGAAGGCATAAAACTCTATTGAAACACCATAATTTTCCCCTCAATATTGTAATTGTTTAAATCGGCAAAGTTATTTATAGTAGTGTGTTATTTTACTGTTTGTGTTTACCTTTCATTGATTAAAAAGCACGAATTACAAGTAAACTTAATTTCTTTTGTTGAGATTAATAAACCGTCTCTTACTTCAATATATTCAATTTCTTCACACGTAATGGAACATATTTCAATGTTATTTCATGAATCATTTCAATTGTAACTAATACCGCAAAAAGTAAAATCCAAAAACTTAAAATTGTTGCTGTATATTTCAAACCAAGTATTTTGCTTAGGTGAATTTTTAGATAAGTATAAGGTTTTTGCAAAACTCTGACGTACTAAAATAGATAAATTATTAGCGTTTTTTAACGTGTTTTTTGCCAGCACTCTGAGCTTCATTACAGTTCGTTTGTACTTAAATTTTTGTTCTACATTGAGGGTACCTTACATAAAGTCTAAATTTGTGACATTTTTTAAGTATTTGTTACAATTTACTTGAAGAAGAGATCCAGTTACGCGGCGCAATACGACAATCTGACACGCATTGCTCTACTTGGTGCATCTCCACCATATCAGTTCCAGACTCATATGAGACAAAATGTCGCAAGTCATCTACATTAATTATTTCAATAACATGTTTTGGAATAAAAATGTAACAGCGTACTACTTCCGCTGTTGTACTTTCAGAACAGCAAGATGGAATTTCCAACATATGCTTCATCACATGACCTCGAATGAGGTCCATATCTGGTAATCCATAATAATCAATACAGTACCTCATTGTTTTCAGAGTCACACTTGACTCTATACCAGTACCGAAAGAAATAGACGTTGGTACATAAATCGTGCCGTCTACACTACGCGACATAAAAACCGCCCGCAAATGATCCCCAAGGAGATAGTGAATGTTAGATAAATAGTTCGTACCAACAGAGAAAGACTGACTGTCACGTACGATAATGCCGCTGGGGAATAATGCTTTATTTGAAGCATAGTGTTTAAAAATATATTCGATATCTGCTGCGGAAGCCCTGTTTATGTTTTGTAGAGGCAGACGATCCATTGATAGCTTTCCTTGACGAAGGTGTAACTGCTGGAGAAAGTTTGATTTCGGTGTATCAATTAGATCTACTGCACACTGAAATATAAAATTCAGTTACATTTGAACGAGTCACATTGGCAGTCAGAAATATGTGATGTTTCCACTATATATCGCTAAAATGTTTTTATTTTTGTATAAATAAAGCAACAACAATAAGTTATTTTTTAATATATTTCTTACTTTCGATTTCAATTTCCATTGTTCAAATTATTAAATAAAAGATAAAGCATACAGTGTAAGCATACCCGTATGCTGAATGGAATGTTAAAGTAATCAGGATTTCTAGAAATTTCTTTCACACCAATTGTTACAATACGGATTCGTTTCAGATTCGGCCATTTAGGTAATGCCCCCTCTCTGATCAGGACATTCCGGACAGCATCATGTAGGTAGAGGCCAGTTCCGCGGTACTGTGGGTCAGTTCGCGCGCCCTCTCCCTCGTACGTCTCACCGTTATCGATTATTCGTGCACCTACAAGTGCTGCCTGTAATGTATGCAAAAATCGTACTTGATGAGATAAATACCAAAAGCATCAATTATTGGAGTATGAGTGTCCAAATGACTGTCCAAAATGACTGTCCAAAATGAGTGTCCAAATGAGTGTCCAAAATGACTATCCAAAACGAGTGTCCAAATGAGTGTCCAAAATGAATGTCCAAATGAGTGTCCAAAATGAGTGTCCAAAATGCACAAAAGGTTTTATTTTCCTTTGCTGAAGCAGATTCCGTCATTTTAATGAGATATTAATATTGTAAAATTAAACAGAAAACAGAAACATTATATGTTCAGCAAAAATTATGATAATAAACTGTAAATACATTTCACACAATGCCATCACATTGATTCATCATGCGCAGTCATAATTCTTGACTTGCGTGCTTGAAACTTTAAAAGCAAAAGAAAGCATTATGTGATGGACGTATAGAACTAAACATCTAGTAAATCAGTCAACGAAGTAGAAAATGTAGTCAGCAATACATATATATAACTATATATATCATTTTATATATATATACATATATATATATATATAAAATTATATTAAATATATAATTATATTTAGACTTAGACTATATATATATATATATATATATATATATATATATATATATATATATATATATATATGGTTCGCGTTTAGGGGCTTTTTGTTCACTTTTTACAAAATGACTCACTTTTTCGGAACCCACCGAGTTTTCTTGGACCCTGCTGAGTTCCTTTTTTGACTTACTTTCCTGAGAACCCAGCGTGGACCCTCTATATATATATATATATATATATATATATATATATATATATATATATATATATATATATATATATATATATATCTGTGTGTGTATGTGTGGCTTTAAGTGTGTGTGGGTGTTATTGCTAAGAATCATGCATAATAATAATAATGACAATAATTGTAATAATAATCATAATCATAATCATACCTAAATTTAAAATGTTAACCAAATATACCATAAGAATATCATCAACGTAATTTAAGATCACTTAGAATGTGAAATAATTAATTAGCGTTTCAAATGTGAAAAATGAAAGGATATTTACCACTTTGCCGTCCTTCTTATTTACTGCAACATAAAATACTCTGTTTGGGTCATCAAGATACTCAAAGTACACGGATGGTATGATGTCAAAGCCCCTGTACATTCCGTGGCTAATAGCAATGACGCCATCATAGTCCGATTTCTCCGCTGGTCGAATCGGAAAGTCTGATAATGTTACTTTCCTTTCCTTTCCCATTTTATATATAATAAACAACGTAATATCTTAAACTTTCTGTAAAATAACCACCATATTATCGATCATCGCTATATTAAACATTTTACTCTCTTCCATTGCCATGGTATAATAAACAAGGTAATAACTTCAATTTTCTGTACAAGAAACACCGTATTTTCTCTCATCGCCATGAAAAGCACATTACTCTCATTGCATGGCATAAAATCAAGGTAATATTTTGCACTCGCACATGATTTCATTAAAAATCATCTTATTGTTAAATATTGAAAAACTAATGTTTTTCTCATTAACTTACAGGTATGTTATAATAACAATAAAGATCATTTGCATAATTTATTCAACCATAAGTTCTTGAATAAACTAAAACAGAGTAATTCAATGATTGTTTATACTTAATCTGAAATTATAACACAGAAAGAGCAAAACTTACATGTACTCGCATCCGTTTTTTTTTGTCTACAATATATTAAATAGCAGACCCTATTCAGTGAAATACATATCCAAATACTGCAGCGGTGGTCAGTATATCATCAGTCAACCGCTGTTCAGAGCAGGCTGCATTCACACGATACGCTTGGACAGTGATGTCAGCACCAAATGTATTAAACAAAACGTATCGTTGTTCTTCAGTGAAAACAAGTTACTTTTGGAGGTTAAATGGAGTTGACAGTCTTTAACCACTTGTTATTGATGTCAATAGAGACGTTTCTCAAGGAGTTAACTTTTCAAATTATACGGTTATTCCAATGCCTTCTATTAGAGGCCTTTTATGAGAAGTTAACTTTCAAATTCCTCGTCTGAGAAGACTTCTAAAGTTAGTAGTAAACTCTTTTTGTAAAAAAGTGTTTTACTAGAAGTAAAAATTTTATTTTAAAAATACGAGTAAATGTGTACCAACTTTTAAGAAAGATTACATTACGTTCTTATTCCGAAAGTGCGGCGATTTGAATCAGTTACCCAAACAATAAAATGAATTTGAGAAATAAAGTTTACTTCTGAATGATGTTGCGAAATCAAAACTTTTAAAGAGACGTTTTAGAAATAAACGGGCAGTAAAATGAGAAGTTTTACCTCTTGTAAAATGTCTTTATTACTTTGCTTTTGTCGTCTCTTGCCTTTCAACCTCGTGTTTGTGATAACAGAGGCCTTATCATGGACTCTTGACTCTTAAGGACTAGTAACATGTTAAAGGCCCAAGGTGTTGTACTGAATTAACATTACACACCCAAAGGTTCATAAGCGTCGTACACTGCGTCTTGATATAGGTCAGCGTGTTATGGTTAAACAGATATCTGTATGGGTGGAGGAAGCGATTTGATAATGTAGTCTTTAGTTTGCAAGCTTGCTCATGGAGAAACCTATGTTAATAATAATATTAAAAATAATAATAATAATAATCGTCATCATCATCATCGTCTTCAACATCATCAAAACCATAACAATAGTAATAATACTTTCTTGCATAAATCACTGTAATTTATATACAAATGTAGTCTAACTACTGTTTGTTATCACCATCGTAAAGTAAGATCTCTACACTGATTAGCTTTGTAAACTTAAGGTTTTCCATGACTATATTATAAAATTTTTTTTTCCTGCTACAGCGTATGTTTTACATTACAGTTTCAGTTCACGCCTAGTACAAATTCCAATGACGTGCTGATTTGTACAATAAATGATCAAAATTGTAATGGTGTATGGGATGGCATTTTCACACTTATTATACAATTATTAATTAATTAAATTCTTATCTTAAAAATATCAATTTTTGATATCAAAAAATGATTTTTTATATCAATACTTATTTTTTGCTATTTGTAATTATATTTTGATATCTCTAAATGTATTCTTGATCTCAAAAAATAATTGTTGATATCAATGTATATTTAAAGAGATCAAACAATTTCGTATTGATATAAAAAATCATTTAATGATCTTTAGAATTGATTTTGGATATCAAAAGGTCAATTCTCGATGACAAAAATAAAACTTTGAGCTCAGTAATGTATTCTCTTTTTATCGATATAATTTTTTAGATAGCATTATTTCAGAATAAAATAAAGGTTTCTTTAATTATATTTTGAAATTTAATTTTTTTTTTGATAGCAAAAAAATTTTTGCTATCAAAATATCAGTTTATTTTCATATCAAAAATTTTCAGAAGCAAATATCTGTGAATGAAATAATGACTGGCCCCTGTACACAAAATCTTCCTTTTAATTTTTTACTGCACAAAAAAACTCAATTCTTGAGCTGAAAACTGTACTTTTATTATTGAGATCAGTAATTCAATTTTTCTTCACCAAAATTTAATGGGCGATTCGTATGGATTGCCATTTTAGCATTTATTGCTGATTTTTGCTGTAAAAATACAATTAAGGATATCGATAAATCCATGCAGATCTCATCAGTTTATATTTTGCTCTCAAGAATTAAAGTTTAGATGGCAAAAATTTATTTTTAACACCAAAAGATCAATATTACAAACTTGAGAAACTTACGGGAGGCACAAATTTAAATAATATTAACGATATTTAACATTTTGAGTTCAAGAATTGTTCCCTTTGCAGTAAAAATTTAAAGGAAAGGTTCTGTATGCAGGCGCCAGTTATGTTTTTATTTATAGGTCTTAGCTTCTGAATTTCAGTTATAAAAAAAGACTGATATTTTTATATCAAAAATTTAATTCTGGGATCAAAAAGCATTTAGAAATGTCAAAATATAAATTAAATAAGACTTATTCTGAAATAAGGTAATCTAAAAAAATTCTTGATATCAATAAAAATAAAATAAAATATTGAGCTCAAAATTTAGATTTTTCTATCAAATGTTTCATTTTTGAAGTCAAGAATTGAACTGTTGATCTCTAAAATCAATTTTAGATATCATCAAATCGTTTTTTTTTTGTCAATAAATATTTCTTGATATCCCTAAATATTTATTGCTGTCAAGAATTATTTTCTGAGGTCAAGAATACATTTTGAGATTTCAAAAATATAATTACAGATAGCAAAAATTAATTCTTAATTCTATTAACTGTGCCTCCTTTAAGATTGTTTTAAGTGCGTAAAATTGATTAAAATTGATTTATGATTTCAGGGAAAAACCACATAATTTAGCTTCTCTTATCTATAGAAATTACAGTAAAACCTCATTCTGGACAAACCCTGAAATACCGGACAACTGCCAATACCGGACAAGAATTCTCAGTCCCACTTTTCTCCATTGGTTTACATGACCCTTCAAATACCGGACACCTCTATATACCGGACAAAACCGCCAGTCCCCCCGTTGCCCGGTGTAGGCAGGTTTTACTGTATACAGAAGTACTCAGGAAATAGAAACACCAGCTGGCCTGGATCTATGTGGTCCTATTTCCAAGGTCGCCCTATTTCCGAGGTGGTCCTATTTTTGTGGCTTTCTTCATAGAACAGCAGTATCCCGGAAACGGAGAAAACCAATTTATGTGGTCCTGTTTCCGAGGCGGTCCTATTTTTGTAGCATTTTTTTCACAATGGACTACACCCAGAACGGAACTATTGAAAGGTGGTTCTGTCTGTGAGGTGGTCGTTTATTCATTTATTTATTTGCGAAGTTGTTCTGCCCAGGGTCGTTTGTAAGTGTTTAACTTTCTAACTCATCCGTCAACTGCGAATAACATCAGCAGCTGTCAGAAAGAACAAACCATAACCCGGTCTACAAAATGAGATAATTGTGTTTACCAGAAATTACAAATGAAAAGAATTACCTTTTAGTAATGCACTGAATTTTATAGAATTTTCAGTATTTTAGTTTTAAAAAATTGAAGTTCAGTTTTATATCCTGAAAGTCAGTATTGATCCACCGTGTGTATTTTGTGACAGTGAAATGCGTCCAATAGAGGCAGACATGTGCAAAATCTGTGTGCCTTTTATGTACTTAAAATAAAGTCCCTAGTGTACACACAGCCTGCTATTGTAGCGTGCAGTGCATATGGCGTGTTAATACGTGCAGACCTTATCTCCTCTCTTCCAGTATCGAAAACGTCATGCTACGCACTACTGGCAGTGTGTACTTATCATCACCATAGTAACACAACTGCCAGCAGTGTGCACTTATCATCACCATAGCAACGTAACTACTGGAAGTGTGTACTTAACATCACCATAACAACGCAACTAGTGAAAGTGTGTACTTAACAACGCCATAACACGTCGATTATCCAATGTTTAATGATTTCAGCGAAAAGGTTGTAGACTGAAATCGAAACAACTCAGGAGAGGGAGATTGTTTAGACGCCGGGAAATGGTCCTCCTAGGATTACTGTATAGATTGCGTTGTTATAAACCAGCTGACCTCTGAGAATATCTGTCTGTTCCTTATGTATATACACAGCGCAGATGGATATTTTAAGAAGTAGCTCGTCTCTTTTATGAGTACTATGTCACGGAATCCCCACTGGGTCTGCAGAATAAACAGATATTATACAGATACTGTCGTAGAGGTTGGCTGTTTGGCAACAACGGTATACACAGTGAAGACCATAATGTGTTATGGTCACTATTCGTCACTCTCAGGTCATCTGATACCGCACCATATGCGTAGAGTCAATTTTCGTGGTTCTCTTTTTCTCATAACAGAGGTGGGGGAGGGGCTAGGGGAAAACTTGCACACCCGTGAAATTCCAAAATTTTTATCTGAATTTTGGCCAATATCCGAAATGATATGTCATGACTTTCTTTTCTTGTGAGCGATAAGATGATGAGGTTGTTATTTGGTTTTTGATCCCGACCTTTATACCGGTTTTTAACCACTATTCAACATTGAGTTTTGGCCGTCTATTGTACGGAATGCCGTATTAACATTTAATGCTTATTTTTGATATCAAAATAAAATTAAAGATATTAATAAATCAAATGTAGGTCTCATTAATTTATATTTTCTATCAATAATTGAATTATAAATTGCAAAAGTTTATTTTTAGACCAAAAAATCAATTTTACAAACTTAAAAAATCTTAAGAGAGACACAAATTTACACAAAATTTAACGAATGGTCAAGTAAAGTTTGGAGATGAAATCTTGAACTATTCAGATCAATAATAACGACACAATTTTGAGCTAAAGAATTCCTTCTTTTTTGTACAGTAAGAAATTAAAAGAAATATTTTGTGTACAAGGAGAAGTCATTTTATTTGCAGATGTGTCCTTCTGAATTTTTTATATAAAAACCGATTGATATTTTGATATAAAAAATCAATTTTTGAGATAAAAAAATCATTTGCAGATTCAAAGTACTAATTAAAAAAGTCTCATTCTGAAATAATGATATCTAAAATAAATTCTTGTTATCAATGAAAGGAAAATGATGTATTGAGCTCAAAATTGATAGTTTGCTGTCAAATATTTCATTTTTTTGCTATCAAGAATTGAATTTTTGATATCAAAAAATCAATTTTAGATATCGTTAAATCAGTTTTGATATCAGTAAATATTTCTTGATATATCTCAATATATGTTTTGATATCAAGAATTATTTTTTGAGATCACGAATACATTTAGAGATATCAAAAATATAATTACAGCGAGCAAAAATTAATTCTTGATATCAAAATATGGATTTATTATATCAAAAATGAAATTCTTGATACCAAAAAAATCAGTTTTTGAGATCCAAATTTATTCCTGATATCAATAATTCCCTAATAAATGTGAAAATGGCATCCCATTCTAATTCGTGTTTGCAGCAAAAATGGTGTTAAAGTGGGGTTTTAGTTGCGACTAAAAATAAGTTCTAGACAATATTGTTTATCTAACTGGACTGGGGGGGGGGGGGGGTGGGAGGGAGTGGGCGAGGAATCCGTTCAGTCCTATGATCAGAAACACCGCCGTCAGTCATTCGTATTCGTTCAACTGCTGCTAAAGATAGCTAGTGCAGGGGGAGGGTAGCAGGGCGGGGGTGGGGGATTTCATTCAGAACTGCATTCTGCGCCCAGTCAAAAAAAAAAAATTATACACAAACACTTCTCAGTCTCGCTATAGCTGTAAGCGTACTCATAAATGTACAATTTGGTGAACAGCAGTGTTCTTTTTTTTTAATTAAATTTTAAATTCCACGCTTAGAGGAGCAGAAGTGGAATTCAATAGTATGTCCGCGCTCTTATTACAAAAATTATACTTGGCATTCCGTGTTTTGGGATCATTTTAAAAAAAATGGTCACTCATGGTAACATGGTAACATGGTAATCAATTATTACGGGAGTAGCCCATCTGGATTCTGGTACAACGTAGACGTATTTTTCTTCATCTCCCACCCTATACACCCCCCCCCCCCCAACCCATTCATCAATAACTAGAAGTGTAAATTTGCCTGACAACTTTATTTTACAAATGCGGCTTTGATTCCATAGAAGTCCAGTCTAGTTGAGACCCGGGTAAATTTATCATCAGCGTTTTCTTTGGTAAGTTTTAGGTTTCTTCACACGGGAACAGGACAATTCCCCCCCAGTCAATTCTCCCCCAGCAATTCCCCCAAACAATTTCCCCCGTAGGGCAATTCCTCCCGAGGACTTTTCCCCCAATTCATTTCTATTTTTAATTTTTCTGGGTATTTCTCTCTCTCTTTCTCTCTCTCTCTCTCTCTCTCTCTCTCTCTCTCTCTCTCTCTCTCTCTCTCTCTCTCTCTCTCTCTCGCTCTCTCTCTCTGTCTCTCTCTCTCTCTCTCTCTCTCTCTCTCTCTCTTTTACAAATTATTGCCCTTTTATCTTCTAATTGGAGGCCGTGTAATTGTCCTTTCGATATTGTCGCAATTGCAATTTACATGCCTTGTCCAAATCAATGAACTTTAAGTTGGCCACCTCGGGGCCAGCAAAAACGAATCAAAGCTGGAAATATACCAGTCTTATATCGGGGGTATTTGAAAACGAAAACAAAACAAAAGAAAAAAACAAAGCAAAAAGAAACAAAAAATGAAACAAAAAAATTAAAAACAAATGAAGCAAAAATATCAAGCAAACAAAATAATGATAAATTCCGCGCTTCCGAATTCGGTCAGGACATATTTCCTGTCGTTTATAAACTTATACAGTTGAAGACGTGTTATTTACAAAGCAGTCGCTGTATTCACTAAACTTACACCAATGGGTTAAAACCATAAGATGAACCCTAACCTCAACCGACTGGTTTAACCAACTCGGTTAACTAATGAAAAATTCATGAAAGTTAACTCAGGGTTAAAACTGTGAAAATTAATCCTTTTTCTGAAGTTGGTTAAACCAGGATTATGTTTTAAAATGGCGGTCGCTAGATTTATTAGAAAGCAGAGATGTAAGGCGTGCAAGAGTTTTTCAAGAACGAATATTTTCATTTGCTATTAATAGATGGAGCGAACTTCATCAAATGTTTGGGTTTCTGTTGGTGGGGTGGGGGGGGGGGGGAGGAGTTAAAAAAGTTCGCGATGTTTCTCGCGCACATGTAATATCAGATCTTTTTTTTCTACGAACGTGAACCAATAGCCGATAAGTTCTGTGTTTGCTACTATAGTTTGCTTCCTTTAGAACGTATAGAATTCCATGGAACTGCCGTACAATCAGCAACACACTGCTTCGAATACTGGTCGGTTGTCACATCAAACCCAAGATCTGTGGTGACAAATTGGTCAAAATCACTATCGCGAATACTCTCCGCCACCTGAATTGGCATAAAGAGACCACACGCGACAACCTCAGCTGTGCGACTTCTAATCAAACATGGCTGCATTTCCTGCAGGTGCTTGACCACGTGACCTTTTATTAGCTCCATATCCGGGACGCCATAATAATCGATACAATAGCGCATCATTTTAAGGTCAAGGCCAGCGTCTATTCCGGTACCGAAAGACAGAGACGTTGGTATGCTATTGCTTTCTTCGCTGTGTGTTATAAAAATATTTTGAAGATGGTCCCCGAACAAGACCGGAATATTTGATAGATACGTCTCCCCGACACTAAACGATTGGCTGTCTCGGACGAGAATTCCGCTCGGAAACAGCTTGGTGTGTGTTGGATAATGTTTGAACACATTCTCTATGTCCGTTTTGGATGCCTTCCTGATGCGATCGAGAGGAAGATGGTCCTTCGAAACACTGCGGCGAAGCCGGCAAAGGAACTGCAGAAATTCTAACTTTGGAATATTCCATATTACATTTCGAACATTCTAAAATAAAAATAGAATAATATAGTAACTATATGTTAAGATATTCCAGGTAGATTCGTGGCATAAATTATGCAAGAATAAAACTCAATTATTACCCCGGGGGGCGAGTTGGTATCACAGTAGTATGAAAAGAGGGGTTCTGCGCCACTTGATGACGTCATACGGTCTGGAAGTGACGTCATCATGTCTGGATCGGAGTTCTGCGCCACTTGATGACGTCATACTGTCTGGAAGTGACGTCATAGCGTCTGGACCGGAAGTGCTGTCTGGACCGGAAGTGTTGTCTGGATCGGAAGTGAGATGATAGACGTAGTCCTGGCAACGTGTTCTTGTGATGGCAACGAAGCATGGTAACGTGACATCATAGGCGTAGCCATAGGCGTAACCCTGATAACAAAGTGAGAACCCCCCCCCCCACCCTCACCTGAGTTGGTGTCTGCGTCACCTGAGTGATGTCTGCGTCACCTGATATTGGTGTCTGCGTCACCTGTGGTGTCTACCCCCCTAGGACATACTATGTACCGACCCCCCCCCCCAGGCGGCAGTCGGGACAGACCCTATAGTAAAAAGTGCCGACCCCCCCCCCCCCTCCAGGATCGTGATATGGTTCACTTCAAGAATGTATAACTTTAAAACTACTTTGTTGATTTATATGAAAATCTTACTGTTTGATTCAGTTTTATGTAAAGTTTTGTTATAAAGTGATCATGAGCTAGTTACGCAGCTGGCTGTATGCATATTTACCACCATTTTAACTTTGTAAAACTGGGATTACGTTTGTTATACTTAACTGATTTACCTGGAAATTTCACTGTTTGATTCAGTTTTAACATGATCATGCGCTAGTTGCGCAGGTGGTTGTATGCATAATTTAATATGTCACCATTTTAACTTAAAATTGTGATAACTTTCGTTATAGTTGACTGATTTACATAAAAATTTCACCATTTCATTCAGTTATTTCCTGTGCTATTTCGCGGATGAATACCATTTGACTTCACCGCTAGATGTCTCTGCTTTACAGCTGTACAACTCTACAACTGTAAGTGAGACATTCATATCAACCAGTGATACATTCTGCTGAGTCAGCAATTTTTGAACAAGTTGCACACCATACTTTGATTACATGGAAGTAGTATAAAAGCATGAGTGAAACATGTTAACTAGTCAACTAGTAATACATTCTGTCAACAAGTCAACAAGTGGACATTGTGTGACGAGAAAATACTTCACAATGTCGGCATTACTTCTTGACAGATGTATGACTATGGACGACGTCTTCAAAGTGAATTATGCTAACTATGTATTTTCAAAGCTTCCTGCTTTTGAATGGGATTGGATTTTGCAAGTGAAGAATTTACATCTACATTGGGAAGCTGTTGGAAAGGCTATTGCAAGAGATCGTTTCATCCACACGTTTCTACATGAATGTGAAGAACTGCATATACTATCAACTTATGACATTGATTTAGCATTTATCAACGCGAATACAATTTGGGCAGTTGAGCTCATGTTAGCTATAGCTGCAAGAATCATTCTACATTATGATGATGATGTTCCATTGACGACGAATGTATCAGACCTTGTTCGGTTCAACCATGGACGAGTTGAAGTGAATTCAAAAGTTTGCAAGTTGTTTGAAAAGGGAGCTGATTCAGTAGATAGTTGGGTATAAAAGGAAGTGGACTCAGCAGAGTGAAGTCATTTCTCAGCGGACAGTTGGAGAGAGTGGACGTGAAGTCATCAGTACATTGTGGCAGCCATGGAGAACAAGACAAGTAGCTTTAAAATTAGTGCCAACTTAACCATTACTGTGGAGCATGGAGAATATGGACCATTTCTACGCATCACACGTTGAGAGAGATGGTGTGCTTATTCACCATCTTTGTGGAAGATTGTGTGCCAGAGCTTGAAAAATTTACGCGACATTGGCTTCAATCTATACTTAACGCAAACGAAGTGGCTTGAAGTCATTTCATACTTGGATATGCGTTATGTCAGTTTTGTGCGCACATCACGGTTTGAAGGGAAAGAATACACGCATCACATCAACATGAATGATGGTGAATGGGAGACACTGCTTCAGGAGATGGACAACATCAACTGAGCCCTATCACCATGTGAGGAATGACATAACAAGAAAACGATCATCAAGCTGCAAAAGGATGGTCGGATGAAGGTGTCAAAACTATCCAAGAAAAGACTGGTTAAAGTTCAGTTGGAGAACATGAACGTGCAAAATCAACTTGGACTTACCTGCGACT
Source organism: Protula sp. h YS-2021 (assembly GCA_949752745.1). NCBI lineage: Eukaryota > Metazoa > Annelida > Polychaeta > Sabellida > Serpulidae > Protula > Protula sp. h YS-2021. The sequence continues at coordinate 27,082,070 of OX457032.1, forward strand.
ATTGCGGTGCTTGTGGATATGTGGAGGATTATCATTGCCACTGCCACAAGTATAATTGCAAGTTGTGTGAACCAAACAACTTCTGCGGCAAGTGTGGAGTACTTAAAGTCAGTGAAGCAAAGTAAAAGTGACACTGAAACAAGATGGACGCAAGTTTTAAAAATGTTTATATTGACTTGATGATTGCTAAACTTACTTGCTGTGGTACTCCAGACTATCAACTTTATCATTTGGACGCTTTTTGGGATGTTGTACATCATAGTCTTGATGTGATTGAACTGCATTCAAGATTTCTTGGAGATTGTCATAAAACTAGAATAGAAGAAGATCCTGACTTTGACTTTGATTCTGCACTTTATTCTGCTCGTATTGATGTAGAAGTATATTTCACCGTGGTTGACTATTTGAGAGATTGCTGCAAAGAAGAGGAAACCGAGCAGCTTTATCAGGTAACTTTAAAGATATATAAACCTGTTTAACATCTTTGTGATAACATAGTGAATCTTATGCGAGTTGATAACAATGTTTTACTTACTAACAAATTTAGTTTTATGTGAGTGGTTTCAACGTAAACAAAGAAAGAACATGATAGAAGAGGCAGCAAATATATTAAAAGATATTTTATTACAGGAAGAAACCGACATGTCGGAATAAACAACAGAAACAAAGTCAACATGGAGAATCTTGTACTATTCAGCGGTCACAAGGACGTTCTTTCAAATATGTTTCCAACACGACTTGAAAAGTTAAACATGTGTTCAACTCGAGTGAAGCTTTATATCAATATGAGAAAGCAGTTTTTCATCACCGCCAAGATATTGCTTCAGCCATTGCTTCATGTAGAAATGGATATGAAGCGAAACGTATTGCTAAAGTGATAAAGCCATGTCCTTTATGGCATACAGTAAAGAGAAGTAAAATGCAAGATGTTTTACAAGTCAAATTGAATCAGTGTGTATTGTTTCGCAACAAGTTAAAAGAATGTAAAGACAAAACTTTAGTTGAAGCAACGTATGATCATTGATGGGGAGCTGGTGTGAAACATCTGTCATCTCCTTCATATCCTGGTCAGAACATTATGGGAAAGTTGTTAGAACTGTTGTGTGAGACTTGATGTGCAGACGTGTTTTTAACATGTAAAACATAGAGAAGTGTGTTAAGTGAACAACAACTGGAAAAAACTTGCTGAACTTGACAGACTTGTGCTACATTGCCGGAGCAACAGTCTGCATAATGGCTGACATGACATTGAGACAATATATTGTGCAAAAAGCTTATTGTGAAGAAATGTTATCAGCTGTAAAAAGGTTATTTGCATATTTAGTCTGTCCTGCTTGTCAACATGAAGAGTGTCAAGAACATACTTGTCATGCTGCATGTGTTTATACATATTGGAATGAAGCTAAATATTACATTCATTTAGATAAAGTGTTAGAGAATGCAAATCAACGTTGTGAGAAATATGGTGTAGATGCTGTTACATTGGATGAACTCAGTCATTGGTTAATGTTCATTGAAGACCAATGGTCTCCAGTTATTCATACCATTGTATCCATACTTGATTTGTAAATATATGTTGTTGTCATGTTATAAATACATGTTAGTTAATTGCTGTTAGTTAAGACTATGTTGACTGAGTTATAAATAAAACGTGTTCTGTTGAGAAGTGTTTTTTCATTCATCATGTCAACGTGGAAAGACTACTTGACCAATATTTACTTCAAACCTGGACAGCCTGGGGCATTTGCTGGTCCTTACAAACTGTATCACATCTTACGAAAACATGATCAACCAGTCACACATTCACAAGTGAAGAAATGGCTGCAGGATAAAGATGCATTCAGTTTATTTTAACCTGTCAAATACAGGTTCAAAAGACAACGTGTCATTACACGTGGTATTGATGACATGTGGGATATTGATTTGGCTGATATGGGAAACATAGCTCCCTATAATGATGACATACGCTTTTTACTCATTGTCATTGATGTGTTTTCCGAATATGTATGGGTACAGCCAATACCTAATAAATCACATACCAGCGTCATACAAGCTTTCCAAAAGATTTTTCATGACACACGACGAAGACCACGAACTCTAAGATCTGATAAAGGAACGGAATTTAAAAACAGATGGGTAAAAGCATTTTTGAAGAAAGAGGGAATTCATGCTTATACCACAAAGAATGAAACCAAAGCCAACTTTGCTGAAAGAGTCATTCGTACTCTAAAGGGAATGATGTATCGGTATTTTGTACATAATCAAACTTACCGTTATTTAGACATTCTTCCAGACTTGGTGTACAATTACAACCATAGACCTCATGGTTCTCTTCCTAATAAATATGCTCCTGCAGAGATTCGTAAAGACAACGAATCAAAAGTGTAGAAGTATATGTATGTCGACAAACTGAAATTGAAACCGAAGAAGAAGTACAAATTTAACATTGGTGATCATGTGCGTATTTCCCACATCAAATATGTGTTTCAACGAGATTATCACATTAAATGGACGCAAGAAGTCTTCATTGTCACACATCGTTGTAAGAAGCAAGGAATACATTTGTATCGTGTGAAAGACTTTTTAGACGAAGATATTGATGGACATTTCTTTGAAGAAGAACTGCAGAAAGTGACCAAAGATATTGAATCTATTAATAGAATTGAAAAAGTCTTGAAAACACGTAAAAGACGAGGCGTGAAAGAATTATTTGTCAAGTGGTTAGGTTGGCCAAACAAGTTTAATAGTTGGGTGAAAGAAACAGACATTCAAAAATGAAGCATCCATTTACATGTTTGGTCTCTGGACCTACTGGCAGTGGCAAAACGTCTCTGGTGAAGGAAATTCTAGAACAAAAGCTGATTCAACCCTCTCCAAAAAGCATTTTATGGCTTTATGCAGCAGATCAGCCTTTGTACAAGGGAATGAAAGGCGTGGAATTTTACCAAGGCATTCCAGATGACATTGAAGAGCACTTTGACCCGAAAAAACCAAACTTACTTATCATTGATGACTTAATGACGAAATGTCATAGTGATGAGCGAATGACACGTCTCTTTAGTGTTGGCAGCAGTCATCAAAATCTAAGCATTATCTTTATTGTACATAATTTATTCCATCGTGGGAAAGAGATGCGAAATATTAGTTTGAATATACATTATATCATTCTGTTTAAAAATCCTAGAGACAGTCAACAAATTAGTACATTGGCGCGGCAAATGTATCCTGGAAGATCTCAATTTCTCATAGAATCCTATCAAGATGCTACAAGCAAACCTCATGGTTATCTATTCATTGATTTAAAACCAAAGACAAATGATCAACTACGTATTCGTACAGGCATTTTACCAAAAGATACACATTATGTATATATTGATAAAGCGGTGTATGAACAAGAACCAACCATTGATAAAGCGGTGTATGAACAAGAACCATTCGCAGTCAAGATGTCCAAACGCATTCGAGAGAACCAACCGTTTGTTCATTTGCTCGCACGCAGTGGGCCTAAACGACGTAAATCCTTGCTACAGCAAGCTACAAAAGAGGAATTAACAAGCTTGTTTGAAATTTGTTTGAATATATTGCGAGGACATTTACCCTTAAGCTCAAAACGGTTTAAGGAATTTAAACGTGAACGTCATACGCTACGTACTCTAGCAGATAAGAAGATATCCCTTCAAAGAAAAAAGAAGTTGATTAATCAGAAAGGAGGATTTATTGGAGCTATTGCTAAATTTGCATTGCCCTTGTTAGCCCAACTACTGTTAAAATGAAACATACTATGAAAATGGTCCTCATTCATGAATATGAATACAAACTGTTATTAAAAAAGTAAGATGACATCAAAACAAAAGTGAATAAACTTTTACGTGGGAAACGAATGCGTGAAAAGGTTATTGAAATGTCTCAACTTCTTTGTCGTCATTTACGAACAAGTCAGTCACAACAACAGCGACAAAAACCATCATCATCACCTGAAAAACCAGAAAAGCTAGTGTTAAGTCATTTTCAACCTATTTATCATGGAAAAGTAACACAACTTTTAGCAGAACTGAAGAAGCATGGTGTAAAATGGACAGAGAAGGATGAACTTGTGTTGAAAACGGGCGATATTATCACAAATTCCAACATGGTTGATTTGATGAAAGAAGCATTGGTGGCGACAAGAAGAAAAGAACGAGCCATGCCACATGGCTGGCATCCGTTTATCCAGGAAATTGTAGATGCTAATATTCCAAAAACAATGTTAAGTAAAAAGACCACTCGTGACGACATTACAACAGAAATGAAACAACGTCAACAAAGACAGTTTCATGAAGGATGGGAAAATTTTTAACATGGCCGAAAGAGCTATGTTGTTGTCAAGACACAACTGTTCCTGTTAAAATAAAATGTGCAAGTGCTTGTTGTGAAGGAGAAGTTATAGATCATAATGATGTGAAAGATTATGAGACATATCATTTGCATACATCTGCGAATGGCGCGCGCTATCGTGAAGTATATAGACAACGTCAACCCACCTATACCATTTAGTTCCCATCATGGAGTCGACAAGTTTTTGCATTATTTTGCCTAGCAATGCTAGTATGAACTATTATCCCAACAACAAGGCTTCAAATTATCAAATTCGTATGCCTCGAACCATCTATCTGAATGGAAAATATGAAGTGGCTTTAGCTGAAATTCAATATCCACATACATGGACAACGATGAGACATGGCATGGACTATTCTATTCAGTATCGACAACAACCACTGACGGATGTTGTCCTTGACACTATCAATATTCCGTATGGTTATTATAGATCCATACAAGAGATATGTAATGCAGTGAATGAAGAAGCGGCTAATTCTATGAAAGATGACCTTAAAGAAGCTATTCGGATAAAGTATGATAAAATTAGACGACGCGTGTTTCTATTTCTAAATTATGGCTTTGAAGTGTCATTCTCCGCTGGATTAGCTGAGATTTTAGGACTTATCCCAGATCAATGGTATACTGAAACATGTACAGCTGAACATAAAGCTGATGTGAAACAGGGATTTTATACACTTTATGTGTATTGTAGCATTTGTGAACCACAAGTTGTTGGTGATTATTATGTTCCCTTACTACGTTCTGTTGGAATACAAGGCCATGATGGCGATATTGTTATGAAAACTTATGGCGAAGCGCATTATGTTCCTGTAAACACGTCCAAATTTGACGTGATAGAAATCAATATTAAGCACGACACAGGCTATAATGTGCCATTTCAAACTGGAAAGGTGATCTGTAAACTTCAGTTTCGACCAAAAGCATAATGAAAGCTTACACACACGACCCGTCTGCATATCGTAGTCATTTTCTTCGTCAAGTTGGAGGGGAATTACCAGGATTCAAAGGAGCGCGAATCCAATGTGGCGATGGTATTGGTTCAATACTGGGATCATTGGCTCGTAAAGCTATTCCATTACTTAAGGCTGGGGCTAAGATCGTTGCACCACATCTCAAGAAGGCTGCAAAAAATTTCGCGAAAGATGTGACGGGCCGAGTAGTACAACGTGTGTTTGGTGAACAAAAGCGCGTGCAACCGACGAAACGTGCCAGAAGACGAAAAACAGCCAGACGGATAACGTCAAAACATATTAAAAAAGATATCTTTTGAAGAAAAAAAATGTCTTTGATTCATAATCATTCGTGTGAATGTAGTCTTTCTCCATTGGAATGGTTTCACGTACCACCAACGCAAACTGCTGTAGAGAAAAGTTATAATGTTGACTATCAACCACTCACTACCATTAGAGAAGGCGCTCCAATAGAATTCTACATTCCTGCGAGTACAGAAGAATATCTAGATTTAAAGAACAGCAAACTTCATATTGTATGTCACATTGTAAAGGCTGATGGAACAGATTGTGGCGCAGATGATAATGTCTCCTGTATCAACGATGTGTTTAATGGGTTATGGTCTAATATTGAATTGTTTCTGAATGATCGTTTGGTTTCTCATAGTAACAACACCCATGGTTATACCAGCATTATCTCTCATCTCATCCATGATTCGGAAGAAAGTCTCCATTCTGAGCGCTCTATGCGTCTCATGTACAAGGATACTGCTCTGTCGATGAATAGTTATGAGTTGAAAAGACCTAATCATGAACAATATGTATCAGTATTTCATGTCAATGCTGACTGTGGTGACTTAGCTGAGCAAGGCAATAATGGTTTACATAATCGTTATTTGCATACTCGTCTTAGTCGTGATTTTATGCTCGCAGGCGGTTTAAGGATAGATTTGTTTGAGCAGAATCGTTATCTTCCTAATGGCATCAGTTTGAAATTGCGTTTCCATAGACAAAAAGATGACTATGTATTGATGGCTGCAAATAATACCTATAAGGTAGAAGTGAAAGAGGCATTTTTAACCATTCGCAAAGTGAGGGTGAGTCCAGGTATTCAGTTAGGACATACAGATGCATTGATGAAAAGTCCTGCCAAGATCATCATCACTAGAAAAGAATGTAAAGTGTTGGCCATTCCAGCAGGATTTCAGTCTTTTGTGAAAGATAGCATCTTTTTGGGTCAATTGCCAAAACGTATTGTCATTGGTCTGGTTCATAATGAAGCCTTTGGTGGAACAGCATTGAGGAATCCATATCATTTCAAACATTTTGCTCTGGACTACATGCAACTGTACACGAATCGTGAACCAGTTCTATCCAGACCTCTCAAGCTTGACATTACACAGAACAAATACCTGGACGCTTTTGAAACGCTTTACAAATCATTTGATCGATTGAATGGTGAGAAAAGTTCCATCATAAAACGGGAAGATTGGCCTAGAGGTTATGCTTTATTTTCGTTTGACTTAACACCTGATTATGATGGTGATGATCATTTTCCCCTGATCAAGCATGGAAATTTGCGGCTAGAAATGAATTTTGCTAGGGTTTTGCAACATACTATCAATGTCATCGTCTATGCTGAATTTGACAACGTTATTGAAATAAGTGCAAATCGCAGCATCCAATTCGACTACCAGTCATGAACACGAAGCAGATTGATGCCATATTGAGCCATGATGTCATGACCAAAGACTTGTTTCAAGGCGTGTTTGCCATGGACCAGTTACCATCTTTACAACGCGGTGCCTATGTCATCAACACAGACGATCAAGATGGGTGGCAGTGTATTATGATAAATGTGTAGAATATTTTGACTCTTATGGACTGTTACCTCTCGATGATCGTTTAGACATGTTTTTAAGAAATGACTATATGTATAATTCCATATCATTACAAACGCCAATATCATCGTCATGTGGTTTTTATTGTGTATATTATATATTGCATAGAGCTCGAGGTCAGAGTATGTTTGATATTGTCAATATATTAAGAAGAAAGGATGGTGATTTTATTGTAATGGATTTTGTATATAGACATTATAAGCCTTTGTTTTATTAATGTTGTTGTTTTATTAATGTTGTTGTTTTATTAATGTTGTTATTGTAGTAGTTAAGTTATATTAGTTAAGTTGTTATATTAGTTAAGTTGTTGTTATATTAGTTAAGTTGTTGTTAATTGTTAAATAAAACAATCCAAGTTTCAAACAGTCTTGTTTATTGTGTTGTACATACGTTTATTTACAAACTTTTATTTACAAACTTTTATTTACAAACTCTATTTACAAACACTATTTACAAACTCTATTTACACTTTTTACAAATTCTTAACTACAAACGCTATTTACACTATTTACAAATTCTATTTACACTATTTACAAAGTTTACAAACACTATTTGCAAACTCTTAATTAACAAAGTCTATTCACGCTATTTACAAATTCTTAACTACAAACGCTATTTACACTATTTACAAATTCTATTTACACTATTTACAAATTCTTAACTATTTACACTATTTGCAAACTTTTAATTAACAAAGTCTATTTACACTATTTACAAACTTCTATTTACACTATTTACAAACACATTCATTTTTCAATACATTCATCAATGAATACCATTCGTTAGAATTTAAATTGATATAGGTATCATAGACATTATACCCGTATTTGTAAATGCTATGTAAGCTGACATAACGCACATCACAAAACTTTATCACTTTCACAGTAACATGTTCAGACAGTTTCAGTTCATATGCTTCTTCCAAGTCCATCAGCCGCATCAGCCGCATAGGCTGTGTCAGCTCAATGAATTTGGTACCCCGCATAAGTTGTATTCCATGCTCTTTGAATTCAAGCACAAGGGTCTTCCCAATCCAATGCTTGCAACAGCGCGCTCCATTCCACTGTGCTGAGGGTGATGATGTCGTAGTGTTCTGTAAGCTCGTCATGTTGGCGAAATTGTACAAACACGTCTAGACAGTTCTGAATCACACGCACTTCTATATCATTTGAAAGGTGAAGCAGAAAGCCGGGTATTCTCAACTTGTCTAGATGATCCTTCAACACGGATTGTTCGTCAAGCGATAGTATGATAAACTTTCCAAAAGGTCGTAGCACAATATCATCACATAAGTTTCTCATATAGGAGAATCCATGTGTCACAGGTTCATAATCCAACAAATAGTCTTCTATCTTTTATACTCGAATGATGTCGAACAGTGGATGTTGTATCACTTCTAAGAATCGTAAGACTGCACACCAGTTCTTGATATCAAAGAGGATCAAATCTGTATATGGTGTATCTGGCACAACGCCCTTATAATCCTCTGGATAATCCTGTAAAAGATTTCTACAGATTTCTACACGTATGTTAGAATCATATTCAGCCACCGTCACTTCCACTTTATTTTCAAGTCTGCGTTTAAATCCATGTTCAAGCGGTATGTTTTTAAAGTCTTTCCACACTTCAGGTTTAAACCGATGATAACTTGTTCAAGAACCTAGTATGACTTCATTCCTATCATTTACAGTAAGGTAAACACCACCGTTCAACATGAGTACATTCATGATTTTACCTTATTCTTCTTGTCTGCGAAGCCTTTTATCCACTTCTTTCACCTGCTTCTTCAGCATTTTCCATTCAGGTATTGTCAGCAAAATTCCCTTTTTCGTCGGACGGTTTTTTCCAGTCCCCTCATCTCTGAGGTATTTGCGAATGTTTACCACGCCTTCATTGCTTTGTTTCATAATCTTGATATACTTTCCATTACCTAGAGAAAGCATTCCATCCCACGACTGTGGTGTTGGTGTCGTCGTCTCCACTTTTAATTTCTTGATGGTAGTGGTAGGATTTTTCACACTCATGTCTTTCACTGTATCAGCAAGAGTATCCATATCCGTTGTTGCAGATCTTTTCCGATTCATGTTGACGCTTCAGTGTTCACACCTCAACTAACTCTACACTTGAAGTGTCTCCCCCTTATATACTGTAATGCCCATGCGCCAAAGTGGAAAAGCCATCACTCATCACATATCGCTTGTCATCAAAGGGAGAGAGAGCCACTTTCCTCAACTTCTCTGAGAAAATCTGGTGGTCATGACTTCGAATGATGTGTTCTGTGGTCATCGTTTGTGTTTGGTTGAACAAACTGTCTTTATACTGCTGATGTTTCATACGTCTTTGACATGCACGAGTGATGCCTTTGGCCGTACGTTTTTCTTTCCCGTCATATATCATACTGTACATTTTCGGTCGAAGTCCAACAAACTCTTCTATGAGAATACCCGCCGTCTCATCTTTCATTTTCCCAAGCACTTTCTTGTTCACGTTGGAATGCAGGAAATGATCTGGGGGATAGTCACTTGTGTCGAACACGTCGGCATCTTCCTGCATGTCTTTATAGATATCTTCCGTTTCTATGTCATAACACAGACTGTCGGTGTCGCTGAACAAGAGTTTGGCGTCGGGATACTTGGTCATGATGTAGTTGTAATGAAAGTGAAACATGAGCACCTTGCTCAGGTCGAGAATGGTGAAGCCGACTTGAATGGGTTTATCCAGAAGCAGATCCACTTTGCGCAAATGTACCGCGGTCAAATCTTCGTTGAAAATTGTAAATTTGTGGAAGGAAGGTTTGGCTACAAGTTTCTTGAACCGCTTTTCCTGGTGAACAAGTTCCACATTGATGCGCTTGCTTACAGTTTCCATGGTTTTACCAAACACAGAGTTGTTCATCAATTTGAAAAAGTCTTTTTCAAACGGGTTCTTGGCCAACTTTCTCTTTTCCGTGTTCAAGGAGATGTATTTTGCCAACCATTTGCTCTGTGCAAACATGATGGCACGGTGCACCTTCGTGACTTTCAATCCCAGTGAGACATATTGCTGTAAATTTCTATAATGAAGTTCATATTTCTTCTCGTCACACAAGTTGGGAATGAGCTTTTCACTAGGTTTGCCTTTCATGTTCAGATCTTTCCGCAGCTTCTGACTATGTTTTGACAATTCTCCCACCTTAACACATTTCCGTTCTGGAGCTACTGGGTAGTGATTATGATGATCATGGATTGAATATGGGTATTCCAAATCCACCTCTAAAATGTATCCAATCTCATCATCTTCATCCACATCCATAAAGTCGATGGATTCTGGCTCGCTCACCCACATAAATCCACTTTCCGGCATGCTTTGCGACATGGCCCAGCCATACAAGTTGTTTGCATCCAGGTACGTCAAGTAGTTGGTTGGTTTCGTGGGATCGTAATCTGCTATGTAGGGGTTATTTGCTTTCGCATACTTGTGTGTGATGACAGATATTCCTCCCCGTAGACCTTGTTCAACCATATGGTACATATCAATGTCGTTGATCAATTCCAATTTCACCTTTGTCGCTTTCAACATGGCATCCCACGACAGTCCTGGCGCTGTACAGTAGTGAGCAGAATCCAATTCATACGTGTTGAGACATACGTGACGAAAGTTTTCAAGCACGTCAGCCAGCAGTAACACATCTCATTTCAGGTATAGGTCATGGTATTCACCAAATGTAGTACAGTGGAATGTCTCCCACACCTTCTGCGCATGCGCATAATCCTCAACACTAATGTCTTCTTCACTGAGCAGACTGTAAAACTTATCCTTGGATGGTAGTTGTGTTTCAGTAAACTTGGATGGCTCGTCCACGTAATCGTAGGGGTACACTCCCTTTCTCAACAGTAAATCTTGTTGATCGCTATCAAGAATGTGTGACGTCATGGTATAAAAGTTATCTTTCCCTTCTGCTGCCAGGTTGGATACCAACTTCTGCAGAGAAGTACTCATGAACTGATAACTGTCCGTAAATTTCAGATTGCTCATGGTGAATGCAATATATTTCTCAACGGTGTTAGGAATGACTGTAATGGTTTCGTTTTTAAACTTTTCAATTTCTTCCATGATCAAATGGCTGTCATAGCCTCTTAAATTGTGGAAAAAGACAGGAATGATGAAAGAATCTTCAACATCCCGCTTATCCTTTCGAAGTCGAAATTGCAAATTGCATTCATGATGTGCAGCTCCACGGTATTTGCCATTGATATGGTCATGATCTCTCACACGATCTGCTCCTAGAGGCTCATGACAAATGTAGCAATCTGTGGCGTTCTTATAATGCTCTTCATCTTCACGAGTCATGACCATTTTTTTTGGCTGTAGCAAGCCATGCACAATACGATCACGCTCATTCACCATATGGTCTAAAAAGACTTTCACGGCATTGTCTCCTCGATACACGACTGGGGCACGTGTATCATACTGGCTCACAACCACATAGGCAAAGCTGTTTGGACGATGATGTTGATACCTAACTTCTTCATGCTTTTTCGTGAAACATTCAAAGTCTGCATAAATGACAAACGGCGCTCGCTGTTGTTTGGCTACATTCTTGAACTTGATGAAAGGTTCCTTGGGGAATGATAAACGTTGTGCTCCATGCTTGCCACACACTTCACGATGCTTGTCTAACAGATCTTGTCGTATAAACCCGTGAAGACAGTTGAAACAATAAAATGCTGCAGCCTTACGCTTTGATCGATAAGACATCAGTCTGCTGAAATTCTTGATGAGGCAGTAATGTCTTGTCTTGTCATTGCTAATCAAAAGTAAGTTGATTTCTCTCACACTGGTGTTTCGACTCAGTTGTATCGGAACAACTACATCATGTTCATATCCAAAGACATTGATAGACACATCATTCTCCTTTTCAAACTTTGGAATGTCTGTAATCGGTGTTGGAAATGTCATGCCTTCCACCTTCATTTCGTTCTCAAATGGTGTGTAATGACTCACGCGATATGGGTGTTGATGACGATCTTGAGGGTGAAGGTGAGCCAATACAGACCATAAGAAACATTTGTTGTCTTTATTCTGAATGTTTAACACCGCCTTTGTATTCTTCACTTTCTTCGGTAGTGGGATAAAACTACTTGCTTCCAGAGGCGCTGACGTAGCTGTATGCACTTCAATGAATAATATGTTATCCAACACCCAACCAGAACCTTGTCGCTCATGTTCATCAAACCTGGTAAACAATTCTTTATAGGCTTCTGGCAAGTCCTTCTCAATATCTGCTGGATTGTATGCTGCATATGTCGGACTGCCGATAAAGGAATTATCCACGTGTTCTACCATAACACCTTCAGCATTTGGTGTCAGTTTCTTGAAGCGTGCATGTACCACAATGTACCATTTCATGCCATGGTTTAACGTCTCTAGCAAATGTCTCTTGATTCGATTCTCTTGTTGTCGCATTTCAAGTAGTAAATCCGATCCATCTTCAGGCTCAAACCGTCTTTCCTGTGCGTTTCCACCAAGACTCACTCTTCTGCCTCTGCCTACTTGTCCTGTCTCTTTTTTTCTTTGTTCTTCATGAGACACATTTTCACATGTATGTGTCTCAAATGCATCCAAAGATGAAAATATTTTGATGCATTTACAGCAGAGGACTGGATCAGGTCTGATAATGCCATCTTGTAATGTCTTTCGTCTCTTGACTTCAATCTGCTCAACAAGCTCTTCACGAGCAGGTTTCATCCTAGCTGGTTTGCATGTATGTGCCACGAACAATTCTAGAGATGAAAATGTCACATCGCAATCATGACAGTAGACTGTTGCCATCGTTGTTGCTGTTGCTAGAACTGAAATGAAGTAAAATATACGTTTCACTCTTCCTTTTATACCACTCCGATGATGTGTAACTTGCTCAAACTGGTTTACAAAGGTCTAATTATGCAAATAATCAAAGTTTGTTTACAAAGTTTGTTTACAAAAGTTGTTTACAAAGTTTCAATGAGTTTCAATGACACAATTAACTAAAGTTTGTTTACAAAGTTTGTTTACAAAGTTTGTTTACAAAGTTTGCTTACAAAGTTTGTTTACAAAGTTTGTTTATAAAGTTTGTTTACAAATCTTGTTTACAAAGTTTGTTTACAAAGTTTGTTTACAAATCTTGTTTACAAAGTTTCAATTATGTAAATAACCAAACTTTGTTCACAAAGTTTGTTTACAAAGTTTGTCTACAAAGTTTCAATTATGCAAATAACCAAAGTTTGTTTACAAAATTTGTTTACAAATTTTGTCTGCAAAGTTTCAATTATGTAAATAAGCAAAGTTTGTTTACAAAGTTTGTTTACAAATTTTTCTTACAAAGTTTGTTTACAAAATTTGTCTACAAAGTTTGTTTATAAAGTATGTTTACAAATCTTGTTTACAAAGTTTGTTTCCACAGTTTGAATGAGTTTCAATTATGTAAATAACTAAAGTTTGTTTACAAAGTTTGTTTACAAAGTTTGTTTACAAAGTTTTAATTATGCAAATAACTAAAGTTTGTTTACAAAGTTTGTTTATAAAGTTTGTTTACAAAGTTTGTTTTAAAAGCTTGTTTACAAAATTTGTTTATAAAGTTTATTTACAAAGTTTGTTTACAAACATTGTTTACAAAGTTTGTTTACAAGTTTGTTTACAAAGTTTCAGTTATTTAAATAACTAAAGTTTGTTTACAAAGTTTGTTTACAAAGTTTCAATTATGCAAATAACTAAAGTTTGTTTACAAAGTTTGTTTACAAAGTTTCAATTATGCAAATAACTAAAGTTTGTTTACAAAGTTTGTTTACAAAGTTTGTTTTAAAAGCTTGTTTACAAAGTTTGTTTATAAAGTTTATTTACAAAGTTTGTTTACAAACATTGTTTACAAAGTTTGTTTACAAGTTTGTTTACAAAGTTTCAGTTATGTAAATAACTAAAGTTTGTTTACAAAGTTTGTTTACAAAGTTTCAATTATGCAAATAACTAAAGTTTGTTTACAAAGTTTGTATACAAAGTTTCAATTATGCAAATAACTAAAGTTTGTTTACAAAGTTTGTATACAAAGTTTCAATTATGCAAATAACTAAAGTTTGTTTACAAAGTTTGTTTTCAAATCTTGTTTAAAAAGTTTGTTTACAAGGTTTGTTTACAGAGTTTGTTTACAAAGTTTTTTTTACAAAGTTTCAATGAGTTTCAGTTATGCAAATAACCAAAGTTTGTTTACAGAGTTTGTTTACAAAGTTTGTTTACAAATCTTGTTTACAAAGTTAGTTTACAAAGTTTCAATTATGCAAATAACTAAAGTTTGTTTACAAAGTTCACTTTTTTTATTTATAAAGTTTCAAAAAACACTTACCGAAGTGGTTGTCACTGGCTGTCACTGGATGTCATCCCTTATATACCACTGTGATGTGATCCAATTGTGGTCTGTAACTTTTTCTTCCTTGCTCGACTTACCGATATGACTGTCACTGTTGCTGTCGGGTGCTCATCCCTTATATACCCCTCTGATGTGAGCAAATTGTGGTTTGTAACTTATGCTGACTTGACAGAATGTTGCTCGCCGGGAGGGGGTCTGTCCTGCCACCTAGGGAGGGGGGGAGGGTAAGACACCACAGGTGACGCAGACACCAATATCAGGTGACGCAGACGCCACTCAGGTGACGCAGACACCAACTCAGGTGAGGGGGGGTCCTCACTTTGTTATCAGGGTTACGTCTATGGCTACGCCTATGGCTACGCCTATGATGTCACATTAATATGCTTCGTTGCCATCACAACAACACGTTGCCAGGACTACGTCTATCATCTCACTTCCGGTCCAGACAACACTTCCGGTCCAGACAGCACTTCCGGTCCAGACGCTATGACGTCACTTCCAGACAGTATGACGTCATCAAGTGGCGCAGAACTCCGCTCCAGACATGATGACGTCACTTCCAGACAGTATGACGTCATCAAGTGGCGCAGAACCCCTCTTTTCATACTACTTATCACATGTGCTGCAGTGCGTGTACAGAAAATAACGCGGGGGTGTAATTTTTGAGGCCAGACGTCGACGCGGTCCGTACAGGAGGGCCAGTTTCGTTATTTTTCGTTAATTTTGTTAATTTTCGTTGATTTTTATTCATTTCCCCTTTCTCCTTTCGGAGCTCTACTCCGCGATTCGTTTAAAAGCGAGTTTCATTTCATAATTAAAACTCCAAGATTATTAGTCTGTTCCTGGTGTTATTAGTCCTCGCTCCGTTAAGCTAGCATTGGTTTTGTTATAGAGGGTTAAACTGGCTTTGTTAAACTACGCCGAAGTGAAGCCGTAGCACGAAAAGTACAAGAATATCACAATGTCACATAGCAGGTATTCTTTACGTATCATACATGTATAGTTCAACGCAAAACAATAACAGAAATTTAGAAGTATTCACAATAAATTAGTACTGATAGCGATATATTACTAAATTACTGCAAACAAAATAGACAACAAAAATTACCCGCATAGCTTCAGGAATAATTTATATATTCGGGCTTCTTGCCATTTCCGGTACGTTTAAGCTGACCATTCGCACGCGTTTGACATTGGGTAGCTTTGGAAGTTCTTCTCTGAGCAAAGTGTGAAGTATTTTGTTTGCAGTAAGTTCGATATACTTAATTTTCATTTAGGCAGTTTTCACGTTATATAATGTCATCTTTCGACGTGTAAAAGCATTCAGAAACACTTGTGACATGTAAAGTGACAAAGTCACAACTGTATAGTACTAATGTACAGTACTAATGTATATTAAGAAAGCAGCTCACGTTTGGTAGAACTCGACAACTATTATTGCAATAATCAGACCTATGTACAAAACGTTTTTATGTAGTTAATGGCATAAAGCACAAAGACAAAACTTGGATAACCAACCATCTGACTATTTCTCTCCACCAATAGCAAAACGGAAACATCGTGTATGACATGACGCATGCATGCATATTACCTCCCATGTATACCTTAAACCATCGGTATTACAAAAATAAGCGAACAAAATGTAATTACTGAAAAGGGTAGGGGTGAAGAGATGCCACCAAAGTGTCATTTCTTTACTAAATATACACAACTTTGTTAGTATATGACGAAAAAAAGTCTGGTATTTAACGACATCAACTAGTAATCTTAAAAGGACTTGCAGGGACTGACATTATAATTCTCCGGGGCTGACATAACGCCGGTCATTTTTCCATTGGCCAGCATAATGTTACGAGGTTTGCAACAGTTGCGTACGAGGACTGGTAAAAAAATACACAAGTTCGTCGGATATGCATCGGAATATAAACGTATAACCGACGTATAGCCGACGGTTGGTAATACGTCGGATATGCGTCGAATATATGCATAAAAAACTTCGTCGGAAAATATACGCATAAACGACTAATAAACGATGAGCAAAACGGAAAAAATATGCGTATATCCGACGTATGTTGCCGATATTTCCGACACATTTTATATGCATCTCCGACGTCGAAGAATTTGTAGGGGACGCGGTCCGTACAGGAGGGCCAGTTTCGTTATTTTTCGTTAATTTTCGTTGATTTTTATTCATTTCCCCTTTCTCCTTTCGGAGCTCTACTCCGCGATTCGTTTAAAAGCGATTTCAAAAAAAAAAATTACCCGCATAGCTTCAGGAATAATTGAGAAATTCGGGCTTCTTGCCATTTCCGGTACGTTTAAGCTGACCATTCGCAAGCGTTTGACATTGGGTAGCTTTGGAAGTTCTTCTCTGAGCAAAGTGTGAAGTACTTCAGTATTTAAGTACAATCCAGTACCACGATACTGCTGATCTGTCCGTGCCGCTTCCGCCTCAAGTGTTTCTCCGTTATCAATAATCCGAACACCACAAAAGCCTGCCTGAAAATGTCACAGTGCCGGATACAGGTTTTAGTCAAACGGGAGGGGAAGGAGGTGGCTAAACCTTAAAAAAAATCACCCGTAGTGACGACCTTATCAACCTGATTTTGTAAAAACACAGTTATATTTTTTATATTTTTTGTTTGGGGGGAGGGGGAGGGCGAACCCTTGAACCACCACCCCCGATCCGCTACTGTATCATAACGAATATTCGTACCAGCCATATACTGGCCACATGTATCACCACATGCCATTTGATCTTCCCCCTCCCCCCTCGACCCCCCCCCCCCCCCCCCGAGTGTTAACAATACAATACTCATATTTTAACTCAGTTCTGCAAAATATATGCTTGTGACATGGTCAAATTTGCTAATAGGGTCTTGACCATGTGGTAACATAACATATGTTTTCTATATGTTAGTGAGTTTCCAAAATGTGACGGTCACATCGTTATATCTCTATAACGACGTGGCCGCCACAATTTAGAAACTGTAGTTCAACACACACGCACATATATGTAAAACATTATCTGTTGAAGGGGGAAGTGTTGACATTGGTGTTGTTGAAAGTTGGAAAGACAAAGTGGAAAATTTTACAAGTGGATACAATTCAAAAGACATATTAAATGTGGACGATCCAGGTTTATCAATAAATTCATTCATCCAGGGTTACACGTATTTTAATTTTACAGCATCACAAACTTAGTTAAAAATACAAATACTCGATAATCCGCTCAACTCGAAATACCAGACTGAAGCAACTAAAAAGCCGCTTCTAATCAAGGGAGACAATAAAGAGCCGTTATAAAACTTTATTTACCACATATACGCAATGCACACGAAAAGCGAACTAAGACTCTGAGACTTGAACTTAACTATGCGTGAGTTCGCGAGTGATCGTGAGATTGACTGAAATAAACATAACTAATTAACAAATGCACTAACACATGATATACTAAATGAGAAAACCTTATTAAGATTAACCTCTAATTTCCACTCAAAGTTTACCATTTCCAAATTAACAGATTATGATTTTAATTAAAACATTGAACGCTAATTAAAACGCTAATTAAAGACGGTATTAATAACCTAACTGATTACAATAACCGCACTATTAAAATGAATAATCCTTACCGTATTTATGCGGGTTTTATCTCCTCTAAAACAAGACTCAAAAACCTGTTGACTTCTTGTCCTGACAAAATACTCTTTGACTTGTGAGTTTATAACTGAGGTATTAACGAATTTCTGGATCTTTTATACATGAACGAATTAATCACAAGAAACCAAGAAACCTACACATTACCTAATTCCAAGAAAAGTGGATGAAAAACAATCCGGATTTCACAATAACACACAAAGAATACATAGAAATATACACTATTACTCAGGTTTGGAATCTAAGGACAAACGCATTAATAAGCCTAACAAATTGAGTTTTAATTGAAACGGGATAGAAAATGACGTTTCACTGCAACCACTTAATGTGTTTCGGAAGCTTTCTTAGAAAAACAGACAACACTCATAGCAACCTACATCTTTAAAGAACTTTGGCCTTGTAATGTGACACTTATCCAGAGGAAGAGAAAAATAGCTAAAATCTGGCCCTTACACCCCCTCCGTTAAATGGGTCAAGCCATTTTACTCTATATGAGAGGCCAGATTTGAATATCCTGGACTGTATAAATTTTACACATTCAAAATTAAAAGGTACCTTTGAAATACAAATAGCATAACACTGCTTAAAGTTTAAACATCACCTTTGCAAAGTTAACACATTAATCTTAATAATACCAAGACGTTACAGTTAACAGTCGCCTTGTGTGACTATATTTACATGGAGCGTAGAGCTCGCCACATACTTGATGCATGCATGCTAATCCAAACTTAAGACTACAGCTGTTTATGAAACGTAATATAGCTGGCACAGTTTTAACAAACAGGGTTTGAAATACACAGAAGTTCTTTAAACCGTATAATGAATAACATACGCTACACAAAGCAAATGCTATGCAATAATTATTTGCAATCAACTTATTCTTTGTACACTTTATTCTGCCATGTCAGATTCTAACAGGAGAACACATTTGTGAATAGGTCTTTCTAGAACAGTATTTCTTGACTTTAGCTTTATAGTTCTAACCAGGTTGTTTTTATCTTTTACAACCTGTACAACCCGACCAACAGACCACGAATTGCGCGGACCATTATCTACTAACAAAACGATGTCGTCCTTTCTGACATTACGCACTGGCCTTTGCCACTTTTGACGCTCTTGTAAACTTGCTAAATACTCTTTGGACCATCTTTTCCAGAAAATTTCTACCAAATACTGTACCTGCTTCCATCGCTTCCTGACGTATAGATCCTCCTCTGAGAACATTCCTGGAGGGCATTTTGATCCTGACCCCGCCAACAGAAGGTGATTTGGAGTGATAAAGTCTAGATCATTTGGGTCGTTTGAGAGTGGGTTAAAGGCCTATTGTTCAGGATATCAGTGTCAAGCGAATTTGCAACTTCTAAGTGAATAGCTCTAGATGCCAAACACGTAAACACCATGACCCATCTTTTGACCCTGGAACGGCGGCACTTTACTTCTATTGGTCCCATGAAATCAACTCCACATCTAGAGAAAGCCTTTTCTCCAGGGCTTACCCGAAAAACAGGGTAATCGGCCATCTTTTGCCCCATGACCTTGGCGTTGTATTTTCTACAGACAACACAATTTCTCACAACCTCCTTTGCCAAACCATTGACACCTTGAATCCAATAACTTTGTCTCAGATAGGCAACCATGGAATTCCGACCCATATGACCAACCTTTTGATGCGCATAATGCACGAGCAATTTTGAAATGTGTGATTTCCTTGGTAACAAAATAGGGTGTTTGACTTCGTAGCTGAGATTTGCTCGCGACAACCTACCACCCACACGCAAGATGCCGTCCTGATAAATGGGATCTAATTTGAACACTGAACTACACTTCTTAATGGGTGATTCCTGTTGCAACGCAGCGATTTCATCTTGGAAATAGCTATCCTGAACGGACCTAACCACAAACAACTCTGCATTTTGAACATCTTCAGGGTTCAAAGTATGTCCTTCATTATTGTGAGTTCCTGTGTAGCCAACACCACCGGCCTTGCGTTTAGACATCCAGTATTTGATATTGAACACAAACCTTAAAATTCGTGGCATAACCCTGACCAACTTTCTCCAGCTAGAAAATCTTACAAACAATTCGTTCAGAGTCTCCACTCTCTGGACAGCATTAGCTTGAATTTTGACTTCCGGATCCCCATTTTCCAGCCTCAAATCGAAAACCCGGGACTCCAAAAACTGTGACTCTGACCTTGACAAAAACTTGGGACCTTCAAACCAAATGATACAGTTTGGAGCCTTAGCAGGTGACAGGCCTCTTGAAGCCAAATCTGCAGGATTTTCCTTTCCTGAAATATGCCTCCACTGACTAATACTAGAAGCCTCTCTAATGACACTTATCCGGTTTGCTACAAAGGTTTGAAACCTTGTCGACTCATTGGCAATGTACCTTAGCACAGACATGCTGTCTGTCCAATAGACTACTTCTAGTTCTAATCCTAACTGGACCTGAATTACCTTTGCTAGGCGAACGCCAACGGTGCATGCCATTAGTTCAAACCGGACCACCGTGACCTTGTGTAGAGGCGCATCTCTGGATTTCGCCATGACTAGTGAACACTTGACGTCATTTTCCGACACTGCCCTGAGATAACAGACTACACCATATGCCTTTTCTGAAGCATCACAAAAAACGTGTAACTGATACCTAACTGATCCTTGATATTCTTTGGGTTTGAAACATCTGTCAATCTTCAAACGCTGTAAGTGTGGTAGCTCGGACAGCCACTTCTGCCACTGCTCAAATTCAGCCTCTGGCAACTTGTCATCCCAACCTAAACCTTTCCTGCAAAGCTCTTGTAAAATCAATTTTGCCGGAAGTATGAAAGGCGATGCGATACCTAGCGGATCAAAAATTGAACTTGCAACCGACAGTAGTCCTCTCCTAGTTAAAGGCCTACTGGGAACGTCTATCTTAAAACAGAAACTATCAGACTCGACACACCAATAAGTACCTAAAGCCCTATCAACAGGCAAAACATGTCTTGACATCTAGGTCCTTAATTGCCTTAGCCCTATCGGATTCTGGAATCGACATTCTGGAAAAGAACAGCTCTATTATTGCTGATCCATTTCGTGAGTCGAAAGCCACCCATCTGACATAACTGAGACAACTCTCTTACTAAGACCCGAGCCCTGTCCTCGTCGGAAACGGACTTCAGACAGTCGTCTACATAAAAATTGTCTAGAACTGTTGCCACAACTTCCTCAGGAAACTTACCTTGGTTATCTTCCGCCGTGGCTCTTAAAGCCTTCATCGCCACATTTGGTTATGAGACACTACCAAATAAATGTGAACACATCCTACAACAAACTGGATCCTTCTCCAGCTGACCATTTGGCCACCATAAACAATCTCTGTCAACGGGAACCCTAATCTGGTGGAACATTGCTTCTATGTCACCCATCAGTGCTACGGGCTCCTCCCTAAACCGCAACAAAACCCCAACCAAACTGTTCGTTAAATTCGGACCCTGTAGTAACCTACTGTTAAGTGATGTGCCATTGTAGGTGGCCGCACAGTCAAACACGACCCTAATCTTTGACTTATTTTTGCCATACACACCATGGTGAGGTATGTACCAAACTTTCCCATCGCCTCTCAACAACTCGTTTTCCGGAACTACTTCCGCATAGCCCTTACGAAACATGTCTTCCATAAAAGTTTTATAATCTTTGAGAAGCTCGGGGTCACCCGATAATCGTTTCTTTAAAGACTTGAGCCTCTTCTCGGCTTGAGAGCGATTGTCAGGCATAACCACTGAATTTTCTTTGAAGGGAAGACCGATTTCGTAATGACCATCCACGAACTGTTTTGAAGCCTCAACCTTCCTAATAAATTCCTTGTCTTGTTGTGAATACTCACCTTTGTCGTCGATCTGTCTCTCGGGAAAGTCCAAATGTACTGAGCTACGATACAGCCTTTCAAGTCTGTCCAATTCACTAATCGGCTGCATCGAAGCAACAGCTGCCCTATTTACTGTTAAAACACCTTTCTGGTCTTTTCTCACCAAGTTATAAACAACCCAACCTAACGGTGTTTTGACAGCCAGTGGGGACCCCCTCTTACCTTTCCTTATTTCTAATGGTACGCAGACATCAGGAACATCGTTCCCGAGTAAAATCCCAATTTCGGCGTTTATTGCTGGGAGATCTATTCCCCTCAAGTGGGACCACTGAAAGATATCTTTGTTGCTTGGTATGTGTTCCTTTGACACTGGCATTGTATCTTTCGTTAACACGGGTGGGAGACCAAAACTGTTCTGACCACTTAAATCGGAAATCTCCAGCCCATTTATTTCTTGAGACTGCATAGAAAAATCCCTCCCCATAGTGGTCAGCGTGACACTTTTCCTTTCACCACTGGCTTTCAGTTCACCGGCCAGTTTCGAACTAATGAAACTGACACTACTCCCAGTGTCGATGAACGCGTACGTTTCCACACTCCGGTCTTGACTATTAACCTTCACAGGGATAATCGCTAAAGTGCAAAGCCCGTTGCTCACACTACTTGAGCACACTACCCTTTCATTCATTTCTTCCTCTTTTTTCTCTACCTCAACCCTTTCTGGATGCTCGACCTTTTTAACCGAATCTTGTATCTGTCGTTCACGGTAAAGCGACGTTGGGTGCCTCCCATTACACTTTTTACAAACAACCTTTTTTCTACATTCTTTTGATTGATGGCCCTTTTCTAAACATCTAAAACACAATTTATTGCCAAAAACAAACACTTTCTGTTCATCCCAGCTTACCTTCTGCAACGACAAGCAATTTATAACATCGTGATTAGACTTATCACAATACATACATTTCTTCTGTTCCTGGCTTGTTGTTCCACATGATGGCTTCTTCTGGCCCTTCTTTGGAACTTCAGTGAAGAGGGACTGCATCACAGTCATGCCGAACGTTGGGACGTTGGCCTTTTTAGCTTCATCCTCCACGAACCTCACAAAGTCCTCAAAACGAATTGACTGGTGTGACTCCTTACGCGTAAAAATAATGCTACGCCACTTCTCATGTAGATTAGGGGGTAGCTTGCTGACCAAGCGCTTCAAGTTCTCGGAGTACTCAAGTATTTTCACTTCATTCAAGTCGATTATGGCACTGTTTATCTCTCGAAGGAATAAAGCGTATGAATCTAGTGCCTTCGCGTCTTTGGAACGGACTGAAGGCCACTCTAATGCTCTGGAGACGCATGTTGTAGCAATAATTTCATTACTACCGTATCGATCCTCCAGACTGACCATAGCCTGTCGGAAAGCGTGTTCGTCGCGAAGATGTGAAAAACTTGAGACGATTTGGTTGGCTTCACCGGATGTGTATTGCAACAGCATTGCCATGCGCTCACCGTCATCGTCACAATACTTCAAGACGTTTGTTTTGATGGACCTCATAAACTTAATGTACCTTAGCGGATCACCGGAGAATTTCTGCACCTCAAACGTTGGTTTTCTCAGGTGTCGCACCATGGCCTCTATCGCTGGATTTTCTTGTTGTGATAAAACAGACGAGGATCGTGACATCGGTCCCCGGCTACCCGCCTTCTCCCTGTTTTCAAAGGCCTTCAGCTGTTCTTCTAGAGCCATCCTCTTCTCTTGTATTGCCCGTTGGAAAGCCCTTTTTCTTTCCTTGAGCTCCATCGACCAGTGGAACTCCTCCTCCTCCAAGTCGAACTGCTTGCGCATGAATTCGGCTTTCATTTGCGCGAAACGCAAATTTTCGTCCTTCTCAGGCGAACCCGGCTCGACATCCTCAGCACCGTTGGGTTCAACCACTCTTTCACGCGACTCAGCACGTGTCTCTTGACCTTGTTCACTCATCGTGTAACACGGCCGTAAAATTTTGTTTAAACCAAAATAACGTCTTCGAAACGTCTAATTACCAACCAAATGACGTAATAACGGCTCAACAAAACGCTAAACCCAAATACGTCAATGAAACATGAAGCAACTAAAAAGCCGCTTCTAATCAAGGGAGACAATAAAGAGCCGTTATAAAACTTTATTTACCACATATACGCAATGCACACGAAAAGCGAACTAAGACTCTGAGACTTGAACTTAACTATGCGTGAGTTCGCGAGTGATCGTGAGATTGACTGAGATAAACATAACTAATTAACAAATGCACTAACACATGATATACTAAATGAGAAAACCTTATTAAGATTAACCTCTAATTTCCACTCAAAGTTTACCATTTCCAAATTAACAGATTATGATTTTAATTAAAACATTGAACGCTAATTAGAACGCTAATTAAAGACGGTATTAATAACCTAACTGATTACAATAACCGCGACTATTAAAATGAATAATCCTTACCGTATTTATGCGGGTTTTATCTCCTCTAAAACAAGACTCAAAAACCTGTTGACTTCTTGTCCTGACAAAATACTCTTTGACTTGTGAGTTTATAACTGAGGTATTAACGAATTTCTGGATCTTTTATACATGAACGAATTAATCACAAGAAACCAAGAAACCTACACATTACCTAATTCCAAGAAAAGTGGATGAAAAACAATCCGGATTTCACAATAACACACAAAGAATACATAGAAATATACACTATTACTCAGGTTTGGAATCTAAGGACAAACGCATTAATAAGCCTAACAAATTGAGTTTTAATTGAAACGGGATAGAAAATGACGTTTCACTGCAACCACTTAATGTGTTTCGGAAGCTTTCTTAGAAAAACAGACAACACTCATAGCAACCTACATCTTTAAAGAACTTTGGCCTTGTAATGTGACACTTATCCAGAGGAAGAGAAAAATAGCTAAAATCTGGCCCTTACACCCCCTCCGTTAAATGGGTCAAGCCATTTTACTCTATATGAGAGGCCAGATTTGAATATCCTGGACTGTATAAATTTTACACATTCAAAATTAAAAGGTACCTTTGAAATACAAATAGCATAACACTGCTTAAAGTTTAAACATCACCTTTGCAAAGTTAACACATTAATCTTAATAATACCAAGACGTTACAGTTAACAGTCGCCTTGTGTGACTATATTTACATGGAGCGTAGAGCTCGCCACATACTTGATGCATGCATGCTAATCCAAACTTAAGACTACAGCTGTTTATGAAACGTAATATAGCTGGCACAGTTTTAACAAACAGGGTTTGAAATACACAGTAGTTCTTTAAACCGTATAATGAATAACATACGCTACACAAAGCAAATGCTATGCAATAATTATTTGCAATCAACTTATTCTTTGTACACTTTATTCTGCCATGTCAGATTCTAACAGGAGAACACATTTGTGAATAGGTCTTTCTAGAACAGTATTTCTTGACTTTAGCTTTATAGTTCTAACCAGGTTGTTTTTATCTTTTACAACCTGTACAACCCGACCAACAGACCACGAATTGCGCGGACCATTATCTACTAACAAAACGATGTCGTCCTTTCTGACATTACGCACTGGCCTTTGCCACTTTTGACGCTCTTGTAAACTTGCTAAATACTCTTTGGACCATCTTTTCCAGAAAATTTCTACCAAATACTGTACCTGCTTCCATCGCTTCCTGACGTATAGATCCTCCTCTGAGAACATTCCTGGAGGGCATTTTGATCCTGACCCCGCCAACAGAAGGTGATTTGGAGTGATAAAGTCTAGATCATTTGGGTCGTTTGAGAGTGGGTTAAAGGCCTATTGTTCAGGATATCAGTGTCAAGCGAATTTGCAACTTCTAAGTGAATAGCTCTAGATGCCAAACACGTAAACACCATGACCCATCTTTTGACCCTGGAACGGCGGCACTTTACTTCTATTGGTCCCATGAAATCAACTCCACATCTAGAGAAAGCCTTTTCTCCAGGGCTTACCCGAAAAACAGGGTAATCGGCCATCTTTTGCCCCATGACCTTGGCGTTGTATTTTCTACAGACAACACAATTTCTCACAACCTCCTTTGCCAAACCATTGACACCTTGAATCCAATAACTTTGTCTCAGATAGGCAACCATGGAATTCCGACCCATATGACCAACCTTTTGATGCGCATAATGCACGAGCAATTTTGAAATGTGTGATTTCCTTGGTAACAAAATAGGGTGTTTGACTTCGTAGCTGAGATTTGCTCGCGACAACCTACCACCCACACGCAAGATGCCGTCCTGATAAATGGGATCTAATTTGAACACTGAACTACACTTCTTAATGGGTGATTCCTGTTGCAACGCAGCGATTTCATCTTGGAAATAGCTATCCTGAACGGACCTAACCACAAACAACTCTGCATTTTGAACATCTTCAGGGTTCAAAGTATGTCCTTCATTATTGTGAGTTCCTGTGTAGCCAACACCACCGGCCTTGCGTTTAGACATCCAGTATTTGATATTGAACACAAACCTTAAAATTCGTGGCATAACCCTGACCAACTTTCTCCAGCTAGAAAATCTTACAAACAATTCGTTCAGAGTCTCCACTCTCTGGACAGCATTAGCTTGAATTTTGACTTCCGGATCCCCATTTTCCAGCCTCAAATCGAAAACCCGGGACTCCAAAAACTGTGACTCTGACCTTGACAAAAACTTGGGACCTTCAAACCAAATGATACAGTTTGGAGCCTTAGCAGGTGACAGGCCTCTTGAAGCCAAATCTGCAGGATTTTCCTTTCCTGAAATATGCCTCCACTGACTAATACTAGAAGCCTCTCTAATGACACTTATCCGGTTTGCTACAAAGGTTTGAAACCTTGTCGACTCATTGGCAATGTACCTTAGCACAGACATGCTGTCTGTCCAATAGACTACTTCTAGTTCTAATCCTAACTGGACCTGAATTACCTTTGCTAGGCGAACGCCAACGGTGCATGCCATTAGTTCAAACCGGACCACCGTGACCTTGTGTAGAGGCGCATCTCTGGATTTCGCCATGACTAGTGAACACTTGACGTCATTTTCCGACACTGCCCTGAGATAACAGACTACACCATATGCCTTTTCTGAAGCATCACAAAAAACGTGTAACTGATACCTAACTGATCCTTGATATTCTTTGGGTTTGAAACATCTGTCAATCTTCAAACGCTGTAAGTGTGGTAGCTCGGACAGCCACTTCTGCCACTGCTCAAATTCAGCCTCTGGCAACTTGTCATCCCAACCTAAACCTTTCCTGCAAAGCTCTTGTAAAATCAATTTTGCCGGAAGTATGAAAGGCGATGCGATACCTAGCGGATCAAAAATTGAACTTGCAACCGACAGTAGTCCTCTCCTAGTTAAAGGCCTACTGGGAACGTCTATCTTAAAACAGAAACTATCAGACTCGACACACCAATAAGTACCTAAAGCCCTATCAACAGGCAAAACATGTCTTGACATCTAGGTCCTTAATTGCCTTAGCCCTATCGGATTCTGGAATCGACATTCTGGAAAAGAACAGCTCTATTATTGCTGATCCATTTCGTGAGTCGAAAGCCACCCATCTGACATAACTGAGACAACTCTCTTACTAAGACCCGAGCCCTGTCCTCGTCGGAAACGGACTTCAGACAGTCGTCTACATAAAAATTGTCTAGAACTGTTGCCACAACTTCCTCAGGAAACTTACCTTGGTTATCTTCCGCCGTGGCTCTTAAAGCCTTCATCGCCACATTTGGTTATGAGACACTACCAAATAAATGTGAACACATCCTACAACAAACTGGATCCTTCTCCAGCTGACCATTTGGCCACCATAAACAATCTCTGTCAACGGGAACCCTAATCTGGTGGAACATTGCTTCTATGTCACCCATCAGTGCTACGGGCTCCTCCCTAAACCGCAACAAAACCCCAACCAAACTGTTCGTTAAATTCGGACCCTGTAGTAACCTACTGTTAAGTGATGTGCCATTGTAGGTGGCCGCACAGTCAAACACGACCCTAATCTTTGACTTATTTTTGCCATACACACCATGGTGAGGTATGTACCAAACTTTCCCATCGCCTCTCAACAACTCGTTTTCCGGAACTACTTCCGCATAGCCCTTACGAAACATGTCTTCCATAAAAGTTTTATAATCTTTGAGAAGCTCGGGGTCACCCGATAATCGTTTCTTTAAAGACTTGAGCCTCTTCTCGGCTTGAGAGCGATTGTCAGGCATAACCACTGAATTTTCTTTGAAGGGAAGACCGATTTCGTAATGACCATCCACGAACTGTTTTGAAGCCTCAACCTTCCTAATAAATTCCTTGTCTTGTTGTGAATACTCACCTTTGTCGTCGATCTGTCTCTCGGGAAAGTCCAAATGTACTGAGCTACGATACAGCCTTTCAAGTCTGTCCAATTCACTAATCGGCTGCATCGAAGCAACAGCTGCCCTATTTACTGTTAAAACACCTTTCTGGTCTTTTCTCACCAAGTTATAAACAACCCAACCTAACGGTGTTTTGACAGCCAGTGGGGACCCCCTCTTACCTTTCCTTATTTCTAATGGTACGCAGACATCAGGAACATCGTTCCCGAGTAAAATCCCAATTTCGGCGTTTATTGCTGGGAGATCTATTCCCCTCAAGTGGGACCACTGAAAGATATCTTTGTTGCTTGGTATGTGTTCCTTTGACACTGGCATTGTATCTTTCGTTAACACGGGTGGGAGACCAAAACTGTTCTGACCACTTAAATCGGAAATCTCCAGCCCATTTATTTCTTGAGACTGCATAGAAAAATCCCTCCCCATAGTGGTCAGCGTGACACTTTTCCTTTCACCACTGGCTTTCAGTTCACCGGCCAGTTTCGAACTAATGAAACTGACACTACTCCCAGTGTCGATGAACGCGTACGTTTCCACACTCCGGTCTTGACTATTAACCTTCACAGGGATAATCGCTAAAGTGCAAAGCCCGTTGCTCACACTACTTGAGCACACTACCCTTTCATTCATTTCTTCCTCTTTTTTCTCTACCTCAACCCTTTCTGGATGCTCGACCTTTTTAACCGAATCTTGTATCTGTCGTTCACGGTAAAGCGACGTTGGGTGCCTCCCATTACACTTTTTACAAACAACCTTTTTTCTACATTCTTTTGATTGATGGCCCTTTTCTAAACATCTAAAACACAATTTATTGCCAAAAACAAACACTTTCTGTTCATCCCAGCTTACCTTCTGCAACGACAAGCAATTTATAACATCGTGATTAGACTTATCACAATACATACATTTCTTCTGTTCCTGGCTTGTTGTTCCACATGATGGCTTCTTCTGGCCCTTCTTTGGAACTTCAGTGAAGAGGGACTGCATCACAGTCATGCCGAACGTTGGGACGTTGGCCTTTTTAGCTTCATCCTCCACGAACCTCACAAAGTCCTCAAAACGAATTGACTGGTGTGACTCCTTACGCGTAAAAATAATGCTACGCCACTTCTCATGTAGATTAGGGGGTAGCTTGCTGACCAAGCGCTTCAAGTTCTCGGAGTACTCAAGTATTTTCACTTCATTCAAGTCGATTATGGCACTGTTTATCTCTCGAAGGAATAAAGCGTATGAATCTAGTGCCTTCGCGTCTTTGGAACGGACTGAAGGCCACTCTAATGCTCTGGAGACGCATGTTGTAGCAATAATTTCATTACTACCGTATCGATCCTCCAGACTGACCATAGCCTGTCGGAAAGCGTGTTCGTCGCGAAGATGTGAAAAACTTGAGACGATTTGGTTGGCTTCACCGGATGTGTATTGCAACAGCATTGCCATGCGCTCACCGTCATCGTCACAATACTTCAAGACGTTTGTTTTGATGGACCTCATAAACTTAATGTACCTTAGCGGATCACCGGAGAATTTCTGCACCTCAAACGTTGGTTTTCTCAGGTGTCGCACCATGGCCTCTATCGCTGGATTTTCTTGTTGTGATAAAACAGACGAGGATCGTGACATCGGTCCCCGGCTACCCGCCTTCTCCCTGTTTTCAAAGGCCTTCAGCTGTTCTTCTAGAGCCATCCTCTTCTCTTGTATTGCCCGTTGGAAAGCCCTTTTTCTTTCCTCGAGCTCCATCGACCAGTGGAACTCCTCCTCCTCCAAGTCGAACTGCTTGCGCATGAATTCGGCTTTCATTTGCGCGAAACGCAAATTTTCGTCCTTCTCAGGCGAACCCGGCTCGACATCCTCAGCACCGTTGGGTTCAACCACTCTTTCACGCGACTCAGCACGTGTCTCTTGACCTTGTTCACTCATCGTGTAACACGGCCGTAAAATTTTGTTTAAACCAAAATAACGTCTTCGAAACGTCTAATTACCAACCAAATGACGTAATAACGGCTCAACAAAACGCTAAACCCAAATACGTCAATGAAACATGAAGCAACTAAAAAGCCGCTTCTAATCAAGGGAGACAATAAAGAGCCGTTATAAAACTTTATTTACCACATATACGCAATGCACACGAAAAGCGAACTAAGACTCTGAGACTTGAACTTAACTATGCGTGAGTTCGCGAGTGATCGTGAGATTGACTGAGATAAACATAACTAATTAACAAATGCACTAACACATGATATACTAAATGAGAAAACCTTATTAAGATTAACCTCTAATTTCCACTCAAAGTTTACCATTTCCAAATTAACAGATTATGATTTTAATTAAAACATTGAACGCTAATTAAAACGCTAATTAAAGACGGTATTAATAACCTAACTGATTACAATAACCGCGACTATTAAAATGAATAATCCTTACCGTATTTATGCGGGTTTTATCTCCTCTAAAACAAGACTCAAAAACCTGTTGACTTCTTGTCCTGACAAAATACTCTTTGACTTGTGAGTTTATAACTGAGGTATTAACGAATTTCTGGATCTTTTATACATGAACGAATTAATCACAAGAAACCAAGAAACCTACACATTACCTAATTCCAAGAAAAGTGGATGAAAAACAATCCGGATTTCACAATAACACACAAAGAATACATAGAAATATACACTACTACTCAGGTTTGGAATCTAAGGACAAACGCATTAATAAGCCTAACAAATTGAGTTTTAATTGAAACGGGATAGAAAATGACGTTTCACTGCAACCACTTAATGTGTTTCGGAAGCTTTCTTAGAAAAACAGACAACACTCATAGCAACCTACATCTTTAAAGAACTTTGGCCTTGTAATGTGACACTTATCCAGAGGAAGAGAAAAATAGCTAAAATCTGGCCCTTACACAGACAAATATTGCCAGTACGACCACTGTACGGTTTTCCGAGGTTCCATCATATATATATATATATATCTATATATATATATATATATATATATATATATATATATATATAATGAAACTACTGAGTTTCGTTTTGATGTGACGGAAAATGAACTCGAGTAACTTAAGCAGCCCATGGCCCATGCTTACCACTTTACCGTCTAATTTCTTTACAGCAACATAAAATATCCTATTGGGATCATCCATATATTCAAAGTACACGGCCGGTATGATGTCCCTACCGCCGTATATACCCTCACTAATAGCCATCACTCCTCCGTAGTCCGATTTCAGCGCACGACGAATTAAAAAATCGGCTAACTTCAGCTCTTTTCCCGAAGACATGTCAACCTGCAATAAACACACATCGTGCTATAAATAGACACATAACGTTTTATAACCAAGCACATATTGTTCTATAAATAAACATACATCTTTCTATAAACAAACCCGCATCGCTTCAGAAACAGAGTTGAACTACTCTGAGTGTATTACAAACTGTTTAAAGGTAATAGAGTTTGTGTTGTCACAACAATCCATGCATAATAAATAAAATATTTAAAAAAACCTAACCAATTGTTTCTATGCTGATGATATGAAGATCCGAGCAAAAAGTGTAACTGCAAAACAGGTGCTGTTACACACACACACACACACACACATACTCACACGCACATAAAAATACACACACACACATACTCACACGCACACACAAATACACACACACAAACATACGTGAATTCTAACTAAGCATTTCAAAACAAACTAGACCTAATTTCGCTACTAGTAGCGAAATGACACCCACTTGCAATGGTACAATCTATCTAGTCAAATACACATTTTTCAGTCTTTCAACATAATTGTCAGCTTCCAAATTATTATCATGAACAAGGACATCTAAGTAAATATAATGTAATCTCAAATAATCAAATTCAGTTTTCTAACCGTTTTTGAGAGAATGGTCAACTTCTGGTTTTTAACCTTGACCATGACGGAGGAGGTCAAGGTCACCGAGGTACCCTTATATAACGCCTTTTAGGCCCAAAGGGTCGAAAATAAGCTCCAAATCGCTCTATCTCTAACCGATTTCGAGATGATGGTCAACTTCCGGTTTTTAACCTTGATCATGACGGAGGAGGTCAAGGTCACCGAGGTACCCTTATATAACGCCTTTTAGGCCCAAAGGGTCGCAAAGAAGCTCCAAATCGCTCTGTCTCTAACTGTTTTCGAGATACTGGTCGACTTCCTTTTTTTGACCTTGACCATGACGGAGGAGGTCAAGGTCACCGAGGTACCTCTTATATAACGTCTTTTAGGCCCAAAAGGTGGACAATAAGCTCAAAATCGCTCCATTTCTAACCGTTTTCGAGATAATGGTCAACTTGCGGTTTTTGACCTTGACAATGACGGAGGAGGTCAAGGTCACCGAGGTACCTCTTACACAACGACTTTTAGGCCCAAAGGGTAGAAGTTAAGCTCAAAATCGCTCTTTCTCTAACAGTTTTCGAGATAAAGGTCAATTTCCGGTTTTTGACCTTCACCATGACGGAGAGGTCAAAATCACCTAGGTACATCTTATATAACGCCTTTTAGGCCCAAAGGGTTGCAAATAAGCTCAAAATTGCTCTATCTCTAAGCATTTTCGAGATAATGGTCGACTTCCTTTTTTTTTTACTTTGACCATGATGGAGGAGGTCAAGGTCATCGAGGTACCTCTTATATAACGTCTTTTAGGCCCAAAGGGTCGAAAATAAGCTCAGAATCGCTCTGTCGCTAACCGTTTTCGAGATAATGGTCGACTTCCTTTTTTTTACCTTGACCATGACGGAGGAGGTCAAGGTCACCGAGGTACCTCTTATATAACGTCTTTTAGGCCCAAAAGGTGGAAAATAAGCTCAAAATCGCTCTATTTCTAACCGTATTCGAGATGATGGTCAACTTCCGGTTTTTGACCTTGACAATGATGGAGGAGGTCAAGGTCACCGAGGTACCACTTACACAACTTCTTTTAGGCCCAAAGGGTCGAAAATAAGCTCAAAATCGCTCTATCTCTAACCGTTTTTGAGATAATTTTCAACTTCCGGTTTTTGACCTTGACCATGACGGAGAGGTCAAAGTCACCTAGGTACATTTATATAACGTCTTTTGGCCCAAAGGATCGAAAATAAGCTCAAAATCGCTCTATCTCTAACCGTTTTCGAGATAATGGTCAACTTCTGGTTTTTGACCTTGACCATGACGGAAGAGGTCAAGGTCATCGAGGTACCTCTTATATAACGTCTTTTAGGCCCAAAGGGTCGAAAATAAGCTCAGAATCGCTCTGTCTCTAACCGTTTTCGAGATAATGGTCGACTTCCTTTTTTTTACCTTGACCATGACGGAGGAGGTCAAGGTCACCGAGTTACCTCTTATATAACGTCTTTAAGGTCCAAAATGTGGAAAATAAGCTCAAAATTGCTCTATTTCTAACCGTTTTCGAGATGACGGTCAACTTCCGGTTTTTTTACTTTGACCATGAGCGAGGAGGTCAAGGTCACCGAGGTACCTCTTATATAACGCCTTTTAGATCCAAAGGGTCGCAAATAAGCTCAAAATCGCTCTATCTCTAACAGTTTTCGAGATAAAGGTCAACTTCCGGTTTTTTACCTTTACCATGACGGAGGAGGTCAAGGTCACCGAGGTACCTCTTATATAACGTCTTTTAGGCCCAAAAGGTGGAAAATAAGCTCAAAATCGCTCTATTTCTAACCGTATTCGAGATGATGGTCAACTTCCGGTTTTTGACCTTCACCATGACGGAGCAGGTCAAGGTCACCGAGTGACCTCCTATGTAACGTCTTTTAGGTCCAAAGGGTCGCAAATAAGCTCAAAATCGCTCTATCTCTAACCGTTTTCGAGATAAAGGTCAACTTCCTTTTTTTTACCTTGACCATGACGGAGGAGGTCAAGGTCACCGAGTTACCTCTTATATAACGTCTTTTAGGT
Organism: Protula sp. h YS-2021; assembly: GCA_949752745.1. Classification (NCBI taxonomy): domain Eukaryota; kingdom Metazoa; phylum Annelida; class Polychaeta; order Sabellida; family Serpulidae; genus Protula; species Protula sp. h YS-2021. Next base: position 27,116,516 of record OX457032.1, read on the forward strand.
CCAAAAGGTGGAAAATAAGCTCAAAATTGCTCTATTTCTAACCGTTTTCGAGATGACGGTCAACTTCCGGTTTTTTTACTTTGACCATGACGGAGGAGGTCAAGGTCACCGAGTTACCTCTTATATAACGCCTTTTAGATCCAAAGGGTCGCAAATAAGCTCAAAATCGCTCTATCTCTAACAGTTTTCGAGATAAAGGTCAACTTCCGGTTTTTTACCTTGACAATGACGGAGGAGGTCAAGGTCACCGAGGTACCTCTTACATAACGTCTTTTAGGCCCAAAGGGTTGAAAATAAGCTCCAAATCGCTCTATCTCTAACCGTTTTTGAGATAATTTTCAACTTCCGGTTTTTGACCTTGACCATGACGGAGAGGTCAAAATCACCTAGGTACATCTTATATAACGCCTTTTAGATCCAAAGGGTCGCAAATAAGCTCAAAATCGCTCTATCTCTAACAGTTTTCGAGATAAAGGTCAACTTCCGGTTTTTGACCTTCACCATGACGGAGCAGGTCAAGGTCACCGAGGTACCTCCTATGTAACGTCTTTTAGGTCCAAAGGGTCGCAAATAAGCTCAAAATCGCTCTACCTCTAACAGTTTTCGAGATAAAGGTCAACTTCCGGTTTTTTACCTTCACCATGACGGAGGAGGTCAAGGTTACCGAGGTACCTCTTATATAACGTCTTTTAGGCCCAAAAGGTGGAAAATAAGCTCAAAATCGCTCTATTTCTAACCGTATTCGAGATGATGGTCAACTTCCGGTTTTTGACCTTGACAATGACGGAGGAGGTCAAGGTCACCGAGGTACCACTTACACAACTTCTTTTAGGCCCAAAGGGTCGAAAATAAGCTCAAAATCGCTCTATCTCTAACCGTTTTCGAGATAATGGTCGACTTCCGGTTTTTGACCTTGACCATGACGGAGAGGTCAAAGTCACCTAGGTACATTTATATAAGGTCTTTTGGCCCAAAGGATCGAAAATAAGCTCAAAATCGCTCTATCTCTAACCGTTTTCGAGATAATGGTCAACTTCTGGTTTTTGACCTTGACCATGACGGAGGAGGTCAAGGTCACCGAGTTACCTCTTATATAACGTCTTTTAGGTCCAAAAGGTGGAAAATAAGCTCAAAATTGCTCTATTTCTAACCGTTTTCGAGATGACGGTCAACTTCCGGTTTTTGACCTTGACCATGACGGAGGAGGTCAAGGTCACCGAGGTACCACTTACACAACTTCTGTTAGGCACAAAGGGTCGGAAATAAGCTCAAAATCGCTCTATCTCTAACCGTTTTTGAGATAATGGTCAACTTCCTTTCTTTGACCTTGACCATGACGGAGCAGGTCAAGGTCATCTAGATACATCTTATATAACGTCTTTTAGGCCCAAAATGTCGAAAATAAGCTCAAAATCGCTGCATCTCTAACAGTTTTCGAGATAAAGGTCAACTTCCGGTTTTTGACCTTCACTGTGACGGAGCAGGTCAAGGTCACCGAGGTACCACCTATGTAACGTCTTTTAGGTCCAAAGGGTCGCAAATAAGCTCAAAATCGCTCTATCTCTAACAGTTTTCGAGATAAAGGTCAACTTCTGGTTTTTGACCTTGACCATGACGGAGGAGGTCAAGGTCATCGAGGTACCTCTTATATAACGTCTTTTAGGCCCAAAAGGTCGAAAATAAGATCAGAATCGCTCTGTCTCTAACCGATTTCGAGATAATGGTCGACTTCCTTTTTTTTACCTTGACCATGACGGAGGAGGTCAAGGTCACCGAGTTACCTCTTATATAACGTCTTTTAGGTCCAAAAGGTGGAAAATAAGCTCAAAATTGCTCTATTTCTAACCGTTTTCGAGATGACGGTCAACTTCCGGTTTTTTTACTTTGACCATGACAGAGGTGGTCAAGGTCACCGAGTTACCTCTTATATAACGCCTTTTAGATCCAAAGGGTCGCAAATAAGCTCAAAATCGCTCTATCTCTAACAGTTTTCGAGATAAAGGTCAACTTCTGGTTTTTGACCTTGACCATGACGGAGGAGGTCAAGGTCATCGAGGTACCTCTTATATAACCTCTTTTAAGCCCAAAGGGTCGAAAATAAGCTCAAAATTGCTCTATTTCTAACTGTTTTCGAGATGACGGTCAACTTCCGGTTTTTTACCTTGACCATGACGGAGGAGGTCAAGGTCACCGAGGTACCACTTACACAACTTCTATTAGGCACAAAGGGTCGGAAATAAGCTCAAAATCGCTCTATCTCTAACCGTTTTTGAGATAATGGTCAACTTCCTTTCTTTGACCTTGACCATGACGGAGGAGGTGAAGGTCATCTAGATACAACTTATATAACGTCTTTTAGGTCCAAAATGTCGAAAATAAGCTCAAAATCGCTGCATCTCTAACAGTTTTCGAGATAAAGGTCAACTTCCTGTTTTTGAATTCACCATGACGGAGGAGGTCAAGGTCACCGAGGTACCTCTTATATAACGTCTTTTAGGCCCAAAAGGTTTACAAAAAGCTCAAAATCGCTCCATTTCTAACCGTTTTCGAGATGATGATCAACTTCCGGTTTTTGACCTTGACAATGACGGAGGAGGTCAAGGTCACCGAGGTACCTCTTACATAACGTCTTTTAGGCCCAAAGGGTTGAAAATAAGCTCCAAATCGCTCTATCTCTAACCGTTTTTGAGATAATTTTCAACTTCCGGTTTTTGACCTTGACCATGACGGACAGGTCAAAATCACCTAGGTACATCTTATATAACGCCTTTTAGGCCCAAAGGGTTGCAAATAAGCTCAAAATTGCTCTATCTCTAAGCGTTTTCGAGATAATGGTCGACTTCCTTTTTTTTTACTTTGACCATGACGGAGGAGGTCAAGGTCACCGAGTTACCTCTTATATAACGCCTTTTAGATCCAAAAGGTGGAAAATAAGCTCAAAATCGCTCTATCTCTAACACTTTTCGAGATAAAGGTCAACTTCCGGTTTTTGACCTTCACCATGACGGAGCAGGTCAACGTCACCGAGGTACCACCTATGTAACGTCTTTTAGGTCCAAAGGGTCGCAAATAAGCTCAAAATCGCTCTATCTCTAACAGTTTTCGAGATAAAGGTCAACTTCCTTTTTTTTACCTTGACCATGACGGAGGAGGTCAAGGTCATCGAGGTACCTCTTATATAACGTCTTTTAGGCCCAAAGGGTCGAAAATAAGCTCAGAATCGCTCTGTCTCTAACCGTTTTCGAGATAATGGTCGACTTCCTTTTTTTAACCTTGACCATGACGGAGGAGGTCAAGGTCAACGAGTTACCTCTTATATAACGTCTTTTAGGTCCAAAAGGTGGAAAATAAGCTCAAAATTGCTCTATTTCTAACCGTTTTCGAGATGACGGTCAACTTCCGGTTTTTTTTACTTTGACCATGACGGAGGTGGTCAAGGTCACCGAGTTACCTCTTATATAACGCCTTTTAGATCCAAAGGGTCGCAAATAAGCTCAAAATCGCTCTATCTCTAACAGTTTTCGAGATAAAGGTCAACTTCCGGTTTTTTACCTTGACAATGACGGAGGAGGTCAAGGTCACCGAGGTACCTCTTACATAACGTCTTTTAGGCCCAAAGGGTTGAAAATAAGCTCCAAATCGCTCTATCTCTAACCGTTTTTGAGATAATTTTCAACTTCCGGTTTTTGACCTTGACCATGACGGAGAGGTCAAAATCACCTAGGTACATCTTATATAACGCCTTTTAGATCCAAAGGGTCGCAAATAAGCTCAAAATCGCTCTATCTCTAACAGTTTTCGAGATAAAGGTCAACTTCCGGTTTTTTGCCTTGACAATGACGGAGGAGGTCAAGGTCACCGAGGTACCTCTTACATAACGTCTTTTAGGCCCAAAGGGTTGAAAATAAGCTCCAAATCGCTCTATCTCTAACCGTTTTTGAGATAATTTTCAACTTCCGGTTTTTTACCTTGACAATGACGGAGGAGATCAAGGTCACCGAGGTACCTCTTATATAACGTCTTTTAGGCCCAAAAGGTGGAAAATAAGCTCAAAATCGCTCTATTTCTAACCGTATTCGAGATGATGGTCAACTTCCGGTTTTTGACCTTGACAATGACGGAGGAGGTCAAGGTCACCGAGGTACCACTTACACAACTTCTTTTAGGCCCAAAGGGTCGAAAATAAGCTCAAAATCGCTCTATCTCTAACCGTTTTCGAGATAATGGTCGACTTCCGGTTTTTGACCTTGACCATGACGGAGAGGTCAAAGTCACCTAGGTACATTTATATAAGGTCTTTTGGCCCAAAGGATCGAAAATAAGCTCAAAATCGCTCTATCTCTAACCGTTTTCGAGATAATGGTCAACTTCTGGTTTTTGACCTTGACCATGACGGAAGAGGTCAAGGTCATCGAGGTACCTCTTATATAACGTCTTTTAGGCCCAAAGGGTCGAAAATAAGCTCAGAATCGCTCTGTCTCTAACCGTTTTCGAGATAATGGTCGACTTCCTTTTTTTTACCTTGACCATGACGGAGGAGGTCAAGGTCACCGAGTTACCTCTTATATAACGTCTTTTAGGTCCAGAAGGTGGAAAATAAGCTCAAAATTGCTCTATTTCTAACCGTTTTCGAGATGACGGTCAACTTCCGGTTTTTTTACTTTGACAATGACGGAGGAGGTCAAGGTCACCGAGTTACCTCTTATATAACGCCTTTTAGATCCAAAGGGTCGCAAATAAGCTCAAAATCGCTCTATCTCTAACAGTTTTCGAGATAAAAGTCAACTTCCGGTTTTTTACCTTGACAATGACGGAGGAGGTCAAGGTCACCGAGGTACCTCTTACATAACGTCTTTTAGGCCCAAAGGGTTGAAAATAAGCTCCAAATCGCTCTATCTCTAACCGTTTTTGAGATAATTTTCAACTTCCGGTTTTTGACCTTCACCATGACGGAGCAGGTCAAGGTCACCGAGGTACCTCCTATGTAACGTCTTTTAGGTCCAAAGGGTCGCAAATAAGCTCAGAATCGCTCTATCTCTAACAGTTTTCGAGATAAAGGTCAACTTCCGGTTTTTTACCTTCACCATGACGGAGGAGGTCAAGGTCACCGAGGTACCTCTTATATAACGTCTTTTAGGCCCAAAAGGTGGAAAATAAGCTCAAAATCGCTCTATTTCTAACCGTATTCGAGATGATGGTCAACTTCCGGTTTTTGACCTTGACAATGACGGAGGAGGTCAAGGTCACCGAGGTACCACTTACACAACTTCTTTTAGGCCCAAAGGGTCGAAAATAAGCTCAAAATCGCTCTATCTCTAACCGTTTTCGAGATAATGGTCGACTTCCGGTTTTTGACCTTGACCATGACGGAGAGGTCAAAGTCACCTAAGTACATTTATATAACGTCTTTTGGCCCAAAGGATCGAAAATAAGCTCAAAATCGCTCTATCTCTAACCGCTTTCGAGATAATGGTCAACTTCTGGTTTTAGACCTTGACCATGACGGAAGAGGTCAAGGTCATCGAGGTACCTCTTATATAACGTCTTTTAGGCCCAAAGGGTCGAAAATAAGCTCAGAATCGCTCTGTCTCTAACCGTTTTCGAGATAATGGTCGACTTCCTTTTTTTTACCTTGACCATGACGGAGGAGGTCAAGGTCACCGAGGTACCTCTTATATAACGTCTTTTAGGTCCAAAAGGTGGAAAATAAGCTCAAAATTGCTCTATTTCTAACCGTTTTCGAGATGACGGTCAACTTCCGGTTTTTTACCTTGACAATGACGGAGGAGGTCAAGGTCACCGAGGTACCTCTTACATAACGTCTTTTAGGCCCAAAGGGTTGAAAATAAGCTCCAAATCGCTCTATCTCTAACCGTTTTTGAGATAATTTTCAACTTCCGGTTTTTGACCTTGACCATGACGGAGAGGTCAAAATCACCTAGGTACATCTTATATAACGCCTTTTAGATCCAAAGAGTCGCAAATAAGCTCAAAATCGCTCTATCTCTAACAGTTTTCGAGATAAAGGTCAACTTCCGGTTTTTGACCTTCACCATGACGGAGCAGGTCAAGGTCACCGAGGTACCTCCTATGTAACGTCTTTTAGGTCCAAAGGGTCGCAAATAAGCTCAAAATCGCTCTATCTCTAACAGTTTTCGAGATAAAGGTCAACTTCCGGTTTTTGACCTTGACCATGACGGAGAGGTCAAAGTCACCTAGGTACATTTATATAAGGTCTTTTGGCCCAAAGGATCGAAAATAAGCTCAAAATCGCTCTATCTCTAACCGTTTTCGAGATAATGGTCAACTTCTGGTTTTTGACCTTGACCATGACGGAAGAGGTCAAGGTCATCGAGGTACCTCTTATATAACGTCTTTTAGGCCCAAAGGGTCGAAAATAAGCTCAGAATCGCTCTGTCTCTAACCGTTTTCGAGATAATGGTCGACTTCCTTTTTTTTACCTTGACCATGACGGAGGAGGTCAAGGTCACCGAGTTACCTCTTATATAACGTCTTTTAGGTCCAAAAGGTGGAAAATAAGCTCAAAATTGCTCTATTTCTAACCGTTTTCGAGATGACGGTCAACTTCCGGTTTTTTTACTTTGACAATGACGGAGGAGGTCAAGGTCACCGAGTTACCTCTTATATAACGCCTTTTAGATCCAAAGGGTCGCAAATAAGCTCAAAATCGCTCTATCTCTAACAGTTTTCGAGATAAAAGTCAGCTTCCGGTTTTTTACCTTGACAATGACGGAGGAGGTCAAGGTCACCGAGGTACCTCTTACATAACGTCTTTTAGGCCCAAAGGGTTGAAAATAAGCTCCAAATCGCTCTATCTCTAACCGTTTTTGAGATAATTTTCAACTTCCGGTTTTTGACCTTCACCATGACGGAGCAGGTCAAGGTCACCGAGGTACCTCCTATGTAACGTCTTTTAGGTCCAAAGGGTCGCAAATAAGCTCAGAATCGCTCTATCTCTAACAGTTTTCGAGATAAAGGTCAACTTCCGGTTTTTTACCTTCACCATGACGGAGGAGGTCAAGGTCACCGAGGTACCTCTTATATAACGTCTTTTAGGCCCAAAAGGTGGAAAATAAGCTCAAAATCGCTCTATTTCTAACCGTATTCGAGATGATGGTCAACTTCCGGTTTTTGACCTTGACAATGACGGAGGAGGTCAAGGTCACCGAGGTACCACTTACACAACTTCTTTTAGGCCCAAAGGGTCGAAAATAAGCTCAAAATCGCTCTATCTCTAACCGTTTTCGAGATAATGGTCGACTTCCGGTTTTTGACCTTGACCATGACGGAGAGGTCAAAGTCACCTAAGTACATTTATATAACGTCTTTTGGCCCAAAGGATCGAAAATAAGCTCAAAATCGCTCTATCTCTAACCGCTTTCGAGATAATGGTCAACTTCTGGTTTTAGACCTTGACCATGACGGAAGAGGTCAAGGTCATCGAGGTACCTCTTATATAACGTCTTTTAGGCCCAAAGGGTCGAAAATAAGCTCAGAATCGCTCTGTCTCTAACCGTTTTCGAGATAATGGTCGACTTCCTTTTTTTTACCTTGACCATGACGGAGGAGGTCAAGGTCACCGAGGTACCTCTTATATAACGTCTTTTAGGTCCAAAAGGTGGAAAATAAGCTCAAAATTGCTCTATTTCTAACCGTTTTCGAGATGACGGTCAACTTCCGGTTTTTTACCTTGACAATGACGGAGGAGGTCAAGGTCACCGAGGTACCTCTTACATAACGTCTTTTAGGCCCAAAGGGTTGAAAATAAGCTCCAAATCGCTCTATCTCTAACCGTTTTTGAGATAATTTTCAACTTCCGGTTTTTGACCTTGACCATGACGGAGAGGTCAAAATCACCTAGGTACATCTTATATAACGCCTTTTAGATCCAAAGAGTCGCAAATAAGCTCAAAATCGCTCTATCTCTAACAGTTTTCGAGATAAAGGTCAACTTCCGGTTTTTGACCTTCACCATGACGGAGCAGGTCAAGGTCACCGAGGTACCTCCTATGTAACGTCTTTTAGGTCCAAAGGGTCGCAAATAAGCTCAAAATCGCTCTATCTCTAACAGTTTTCGAGATAAAGGTCAACTTCCGGTTTTTTACCTTCACCATGACGGAGGAGGTCAAGGTCACCGAGGTACCTCTTATATAACGTCTTTTAGGCCCAAAAGGTGGAAAATAAGCTCAAAATCGCTCTATTTCTAACCGTATTCGAGATGATGGTCAACTTCCGGTTTTTGACCTTCACCATGACGGAGCAGGTCAAGGTCACCGAGGTACCTCCTATGTAACGTCTTTTAGGTCCAAAGGGTCGCAAATAAGCTCAAAATCGCTCTATCTCTAACCGTTTTCGAGATAAAGGTCAACTTACTTTTTTTTACCTTGACCATGACGGAGGAGGTCAAGGTCACCGAGTTACCTCTTATATAACGTCTTTTAGGTCCAAAAGGTGGAAAATAAGCTCAAAATTGCTCTATTTCTAACCGTTTTCGAGATGACGGTCAACTTCCGGTTTTGTTACTTTGACCATGATGGAGGAGGTCAAGGTCACCGAGTTACCTCTTATATAACGCCTTTTAGATCCAAAGGGTCGCAAATAAGCTCAAAATCGCTCTATCTCTAACAGTTTTCGAGATAAAGGTCAACTTCCGGTTTTTTACCTTGACAATGACGGAGGAGGTCAAGGTCACCGAGGTACCTCTTACATAACGTCTTTTAGGCCCAAAGGGTTGAAAATAAGCTCCAAATCGCTCTATCTCTAACCGTTTTTGAGATAATTTTCAACTTCCGGTTTTTGACCTTGACCATGACGGAGAGGTCAAAATCACCTAGGTACATCTTATATAACGCCTTTTAGATCCAAAGAGTCGCAAATAAGCACAAAATCGCTCTATCTCTAACAGTTTTCGAGATAAAGGTCAACTTCCGGTTTTTGACCTTCACCATGACGGAGCAGGTCAAGGTCACCGAGGTACCTCCTATGTAACGTCTTTTAGGTCCAAAGGGTCGCAAATAAGCTCAGAATCGCTCTATCTCTAACAGTTTTCGAGATAAAGGTCAACTTCCGGTTTTTTACCTTCACCATGACGGAGGAGGTCAAGGTCACCGAGGTACCTCTTATATAACGTCTTTTAGGCCCAAAAGGTGGAAAATAAGCTCAAAATCGCTCTATTTCTAACCGTATTCGAGATGATGGTCAACTTCCGGTTTTTGACCTTGACAATGACGGAGGAGGTCAAGGTCACCGAGGTACCACTTACACAACTTCTTTTAGGCCCAAAGGGTCGAAAATAAGCTCAAAATCGCTCTATCTCTAACCGTTTTCGAGATAATGGTCGACTTCCGGTTTTTGACCTTGACCATGACGGAGAGGTCAAAGTCACCTAGGTACATTTATATAAGGTCTTTTGGCCCAAAGGATCGAAAATAAGCTCAAAATCGCTCTATCTCTAACCGTTTTCGAGATAATGGTCAACTTCTGGTTTTTGACCTTGACCATGACGGAAGAGGTCAAGGTCATCGAGGTACCTCTTATATAACGTCTTTTAGGCCCAAAGGGTCGAAAATAAGCTCAGAATCGCTCTGTCTCTAACCGTTTTCGAGATAATGGTCGACTTCCTTTTTTAAACCTTGACCATGACGGAGGAGGTCAAGGTCACCGAGTTACCTCTTATATAACGTCTTTTAGGTCCAAAAGGTGGAAAATAAGCTCAAAATTGCTCTATTTCTAACCGTTTTCGAGATGACGGTCAACTTCCGGTTTTTTTACTTTGACCATGACGGAGGAGGTCAAGGTCACCGAGTTACCTCTTATATAACGCCTTTTAGATCCAAAGGGTCGCAAATAAGCTCAAAATCGCTCTATCTCTAACAGTTTTCGAGATAAAGGTCAACTTCCGGTTTTTTACCTTGACAATGACGGAGGAGGTCAAGGTCACCGAGGTACCTCTTACATAACGTCTTTTAGGCCCAAAGGGTTGAAAATAAGCTCCAAATCGCTCTATCTCTAACCGTTTTTGAGATAATTTTCAACTTCCGGTTTTTTACCTTGACAATGACGGAGGAGATCAAGGTCACCGAGGTACCTCTTATATAACGTCTTTTAGGCCCAAAAGGTGGAAAATAAGCTCAAAATCGCTCTATTTCTAACCGTATTCGAGATGATGGTCAACTTCCGGTTTTTGACCTTGACAATGACGGAGGAGGTCAAGGTCACCGAGGTACCACTTACACAACTTCTTTTAGGCCCAAAGGGTCGAAAATAAGCTCAAAATCGCTCTATCTCTAACCGTTTTCGAGATAATGGTCGACTTCCGGTTTTTGACCTTGACCATGACGGAGAGGTCAAAGTCACCTAGGTACATTTATATAACGTCTTTTGGCCCAAAGGATCGAAAATAAGCTCAAAATCGCTCTATCTCTAACCGTTTTCGAGATAATGGTCAACTTCCGGATTTTGACCTTGACCATGACGGAGGAGGTCAAGGTCACCGAGGTACCTCTTATGTAACGTCTTTTAGGTCCAAAGGGTCGCAAATAAGCTCAAAATCGTTTTCGAGATAATGTACAATTTTTCTCTAACGGATTTCAATATATAAAAGTCACATGACCTTGACCTTGACACTGAATGTCGAGATTCCATCCATGATGTTACTGCCTACTGACACCGTACACGTGTTGAAACAAGGATTTGAGCACTATTTCCAGCAATTTTTCCTGATTGAATCGGCTTTTGAAAAAATATTTTGACCTCAATTTGACCTTGACCTTGAAGGTCAAGGTCAAAAATTTTGCGGGTTTCACGACAACTCATTATCCTCTATGTTTCTGCCAAATGCCGTCTTTCTACTACAAACCGTGTAGGAGTTTTCTGGAAACCACTTTGAGGTAAAAAAAAACTTTGACCTCAATTTGACCTTGAACTTCAAGAAAAATGTAAGGGAATTCGATCTAGTTTATTGGCTGGCTTTTGGATAGATCAGTCCGTTATGCGTAACCACAAGGCGGATGATTTAGAATGTAGTTCTTTCCGTATTTCAATAACAGCAATATTTTCATGCAATCCCAAATGAGCTGGCGGAACAAAATGGTCCGTGGAGGTTGTCTGGTGGACAACAACGACCTCGATTAACTACGACAAAAAAAGTCATTGTAAAACAAGCACAACAAGAATACTGTGTATTGTACAGATAAAAGAATTACCTGTTATGGTCCTGTCCCAACTTCCCAACTTTATTTACTACAAATAATATACAGTCCGGCTTATAACTGGCAATGACTTAGTATTTAGTGGAGAATCTGCTATAACACTGAAGAAAAGTGCTGTTTGGCCTCGACCCCTGTTAAGGATAAATTCAGTACGTTATGTTGTCGTGCTTTTTTATTAAGTATATGTACAGGCTGACAAAAAACAGCCACTTTATCTGCGTTTTAGGCAGGTCTGATCCAATTTTGGTATTGGGCCCGGGGTGGGTCTAGGAGGGGGCGGTTGGGTGGGAGGAGGGGGCAGTCACGTGCCAACCCGTTACCATGCATGCCTGCAACTTTGTAGAACGATCTCTAAACGCGGTGTGTTTAGTTTGAAATAATACCCAGTTCTATCACACGTGGAGTGCAGTTCCGAAAGGAACTCTCTCCGTGTCTGTCGGAAACGCGGAGTACTGAATCAAAACTTCACCCTTTGTTAAATAGATTGACACTCCACGCAGTCAGCATTTTGGCCTTTTTTTTTGGGGTGGGGGTGGGGGTGGGGATAGGGATGGGGGGCACGCATGGCAATACTAATGATACCCTTCCCCGCCCCAAAGCTACCCCCCCCCCTCTACATGCATAAATTTTATATAACCGAATCCATAATTTACACCAGGCGTAACCCCTCAGGTGTTCAAGTATGTTTTAGAAGGATCTCTGTGTGATTTTTATATATGTATTATATATTTCGCGAAAATAACTGGTTGTGAACCTGTGCTAGGTTATTTTCGAAACAAGTTTTATAAGATATTCAGATAATAAAAAGTACTATCGTTGCTTGTGTTCTGAAAAGGTAAAAAGACACAAAACAACGGGGCGTGAATCAAGGGGACAGGAGGCGACCCATCTCTGTGGAGTATTCTACGCCTGGCAAGAGCTTGTGATTCGCCAGACGCGAGAAGAAACTCCCGGGTGTCGCGAGGAATTCTGGGTAAAGACACCGCGAAGCGAACACAACCGGCCACTGGCAGTGAACAGTCTCAAAATAGCTGGTTTAGTTAAGATTTTCGTACATTTGAAGAATGTGACATACACTATCTGATAACTGAAAGTCTCCGATAACTGAAAGTATCCGATAACTGAAAATATTCCAAAGACACAATAGAACAACTATTATCGTTCTGTATGTAATATTTATTATAAAAAAAATAGAAATTAATTTGTGAGAAGTAGGGTAATGTTCGTTAAAAGGAATTTCTCCAGAAGCATTTGAATAAAATAAATAAAATAAAACTGTATCAATACACTTTAACCCGTAGAAACACACGAACATACAAAAGCCCGCTCGGGGGTTGGACAGCCTCCTCCGGGCTACATACTGGTTGCCATGTTTCCATTACATTTTAAAAACGACCCTTACAGACGGAGTACCAAGCATGAAAAATTCTTTTTAATCAAACGTGTAAATGTGTAATTTAATTTTTAACAGATCCAGTTTACCATACTGCACATTTACAATACAGGAGCAGTTAAAACGCATCTTGCTGCATCCACGGTGTAAAAAAATATATGCAAACTTTTTGGATACTCACTTTTGTTTGACGCTGAGTAGAAGTATTGAGAGAACCTCCCTTTTATGATAAAACGTGAAGTACTGAATGAAACTTACACAACCCCAACGTTTTTTTTTATGGAATATGGAGCTAGGCTCGGACTCCGTCTGGTCCCAAAATTACCCAGCTTTTCCCACTTTTTTTTCTTTTTTTTTTCTTTTGGAAACAGAAGTTAATACATCTGCTACCTAGTGTCGCCGGGGAGGGCAGGGGGTGCAGAGCTGGGGTGGGGGGTGAAGATAGAAATTGATTCGCACAAAACTATTCCCCTGCTTGTAACAAACGTTTAGATTCTGCTATTGTGACAATAATAGATTCTTCATTCATAATGTGCTCGCTACATCCGCTTATATCGCTCGAAACGTTACGGATGAAATCGGTAAATTGCAAGAACTGTTCAACACGTGACTCATTTAATTGCTAAAGGTTTTATAATCATTTGCCGTTTCTTTCACTTTTGATAATATACCGGTTAATCGCAAATCCCGATAAACACACAACATCCTTTGAAAATATGCCATGCAATTACGGCTTTTGACTATAAATATAAGCAAGATCCGCTTTTATCGCCCCCGAAAAAAATGATTTATGTATAGTTTTTGCGTTCTGTATAGCATCATAATTTCTGAAATTAATATAGCATAAAGTCACGTTAATTAATGTCGCCAATAGTCATGTATCCAGTTGCTAAAGTAGTATTATATACAAAAGTCGTCACTTCCGGTTCGCTTGTTATTTCATAGTCGCGCAGCTCGACTAATAATCGAATGGCGATACCCGCCCCTAATATAGACAGCATTGCAAACAGAGCTAGGAGGCGTCGTAAGATCACTTTCCAGAGTGGCACTGGTGACGCTGGCTTCATCACAGCCTCGATTTCAGCGACCGAAAGCGAGGCTGACACCAAACGCCGTCTGCGGAACTGTCTCGGCTGCTCCTCCGTTGGCTCTAAACAAATACATAAAGATCGAAAGAGTGATTCTGAAATATCCTACGATTTTAAATTACTCAGCAATACTTGATCAGGTTTCCAACACTATTATGTTTGCTTTGTATTAGGGCGTTTAGCAATAGGCGCTTAAATAAATGTATCACTTGATATGAGGTCTTGTCAAGATGCACTTATTGTTCTTGGCTTAAAAGTGTGGAGGAACTTGAGGACATGTTGTGATTTAGAACAGTTCCAAAACAAACCGCCGATACAACTTTTCTAAACAGACAGCTGATACCACCTTCACAATATAAACAAACAGCTGATGCAACCCTTCAGAATGTAAACAAATAGTTGATAAGCCTTCAGAATATACACAAACAGCTGTTACAACCTTTCTTCATAATAAAAAGCTGATACGACCTTCAGAATATAAGCCGACAGCTGGCACGGATTTTCAATGACAATTTTGAAAGGCCGAATAACAGAGCGTGTGGTGGAGGCCGTTGACGGAGGATAATGGCATACTCACTGGATATCAACTCATCCTCGCCTATCAGTCCCGCCCGTGTCTGCGCCTGTAACAGAAGGAGAAAATTGGGATTTCGGAAATCGCAAGGGCGCCATAAAATCACCCGAATAGCTTAACCCTTTGCCATTAATCACGCCACCAGCTAAACCCTTGCCATTCATCACATGCTCAGCTAAACCCTCGTCATTAATCACGTGACCAGGCATACCCTCGTCATTAATCACGTGACCAGCTAAACCCTCGTCATTAATCACGTGACCAGCTAAATCCTCGTCATTAATCATGCGACCAGCTAAACCTCGCCATTCATCGCGTGACCAGTTAAACCCTCGTCATTAATCACGTGACCAGCTAAACCCTCGCCATTAATCACGTGACCAGCTTAATCCTTGCCATTAATCACGTGACCAGCTTAACCCTTATCATTCATCACGTGACAAGCTAAACCCTCGTCATCAATCACGTGTCATTGAATGATTTCGCTGCTTTTGTAATAATTATTTCTCGAGTTGCATCCCGGTGGTATATCCAGAGTGGCAAAAATAGAATATCCCGGGTAAGGGAAGTAAATCGAATTTAGTGAAACCATCCAGAATGGGATATTAGTGAATGACGTCATTACCTGTTGGACTTGTTTATCCCAGTCGGTTCTCATGACAACGACGAACAGCACTACTGCCTGTATCACGAGGTTAATCGCTAAGGCGATCCAGTATGCTGTGGAAAGATAAAAAGTGCAAGTGTCACAGCCAATAAAAGTGTGTCTCTATAAATACAGCAAACGCAAGAATTTCTATTTTTAAATTCAAAATCAAATGAACTGATTGAATATCATAGTAACTGCATCAACTCAGGCCAGCTTGATGGCGTTTTATTTTATGACTTGTTCGCCCTTAAAACTTAAAGCTCTGCGTTTAAAATCGCAAAAAAATCTCTCTCACATCTTCAATCATTTATACTACTTGTACTGATGGGACGCAAAGAGTGAGAGACTTTATGACCCTTCCCTCCCCCACCCACGCCCTATGTATGCAAAATTTGTGACACCGCCCACTGCCTTTAACGCTGTCGTACACAAAGCCCCTCCTCTCCCCACTTCCAACCTCAATCCCCTCCCCTCTACTCTCTCCACCTCCAACCTCAACCCTCCTCCCTTCTCTCTTCCCCTCACTCTCTCCCTTCCCTCCCACTCCCCTTCCCCCCTCTCCCCCTCTCTCCTCCCCTCGTTCCCACTCCTCTCCCCTCTCCTCCCCTCTCCTTCCCCCTCCCCTCTATGTCCCCCTCCCTCTCCCTCTCCCCCTATCTCCTTGTCCTCTCCCCTCCCTTCCGTGTCCCACACCCTCCTTCTCTCCTCTCCCCTCCCTTCCGTGTCCCACACCCTCCTTCTCTCCTCTCCCCTCTCTCTATCCCCTCTCAGCCTCCCCTCCGGGCCTCCCTCCCTCTCCGATCTTCTCCGTCTCCCTCCCTCTATCCCTCCTCTCCTGTCTCTCCTTCTCTCCTCTCCCCTCTCTCTATCCCCTCTCAGCCTCCCCTCCGGGCCCCCCTCCCTCTCCGATCTTCTCCGTCTCCCTCCCTCTATCCCTCCTCTCCTGTCTCTCCTTCTCTCCTCTCCCCTCTCTCTATCCCCTCTCAGCCTCCCCTCCGGGCCCCCCTCCCTCTCCGATCTTCTCCGTCTCCCTCCCTCTATCCCTCCTCTCCTGTCTCTCCTTCTCTCCTCTCCCCTCTCTCTATCCCCTCTCAGCCTCCCCTCCGGGCCCCCCTCCCTCTCCGATCTTCTCCGTCTCCCTCCCTCTATCCCTCCTCTCGCCTCTCCTCTCTCCTTCCCCTCCCCTTCTCCTCCGTGCCCCCTCCCTCTTCCTTTTCCCCTCCCCCTCCCACGGTGCGACACACGTCACGTACCTGCAGTCCTCAGATCAGTCAGGAACATGAGAGGGATACCATAGATGTCCCCCTCCCCCCTCTCCCCTCTCTGCCTCCCCTCCGTGCCCCCCCCCCCCCTCTTCCTTTTCCCCTCCCCCTCCCACGGTGCGACACACGTCACGTACCTGCAGTCCTCAGATCCGTCAAGAACATGAGAGGGATACCCATGGGAAGAGCAAGCAAATAATAGGATATGAACAGAAGTGAAGCTCCAAGAATCTGCCTCCCCGTCCCATACAGGATTCCTTTGCACGCAGTCTAAAGCAACAAAATACACAACTTTCATGCACTGATGTCTCAAAGCTTTTTTACCAATGCAAAAACTTACCATGTGTTAGTGTGAATAAGATGGTGCATGACAAGATGGTGCCCGGCAAAATGGTGCACGACAAGATGATGCACGACAAGATGGTGCCCGACAAGATGATGCACGACAAGATGATGCACGACAACATCCATGCACCGGTGTGTAAGGAAACGTTTTGACCCCCAAAATAAATCGACCCCCGGTCGATTTGTTTTAAAACAAACAGACCTCCCGGTCAATTTATTTTAAAACAAACAGACCCCCCCCCCCCCTCTGAAATGTTTTAACCCTCTTATTTTTTGTTGATTTCTTTATTTCTTTCCACATATGGCCACCTTATTAATTTCTTTAATTGAAATAAAAACTATTTCCACTATATTACACTATATTACACTATATTACACTATATTTTCTACATCAAGAGGTAGAAAATGCTTAAAATAGTATTTAAAAACCAAATACACCTTTTTTACTTCCATTTTATATTTAAACATGATTATTTGGAGGGAGTCATTTTATTATAGGGGAGGTCTGTTTGTTATGGCGGCTTTCCCAAAAAAAATCGACCGGGAGTCTGTTTGTTTTAAAACAAATCGACCGAGGGTCGATTTGTTTGGGGGTCAAAACGCTTCATTACACCGGTGACCCGGAGAATTAATATATTATTGTTATTATTAATCACTAGTTATTATTGTCGTTTTTATTATTATTTACATTTTATTTTTATTATCACTCAATCGTTCATTTACCATAAAGCGCATAATCACAGAAAAAGTAAAACTCTAAGCACAAAATTCATGAACTTACCGCCACCCCGTCGAAGAAGGCATAAATGGCTACAATGGGCAGAAGTCGTGCCGTTAACGCCACCACCTCGCTGTTCGCAACACAAACACACAAACAAAAACATGAAAATTGAATTAGTTCTGAGACAGACGCACAAACTGAGAGTGGATAGAAGGTGGAGAGTGGGGTTGTAGAGTAGCACAGCACAACACACGACCTAAGAGCGGGGGAAGGTAGATGTAGAGTAGGACATTTCAGTACACGGGTCTAGGCGGTCTCCCCCAGGCGGTCTCCCCCCCCCCCCCCCCCGCCGGCGGACTCCGTCCTACCAACTCCTCCCTGGCGATCTCTCCCCGTAGGCTGACACCCCCCCCCCCACCCCGTCTTCTCCCTCCACCCCCCCCCCCCCATGGCAGATGTTTTTAGTAAGTAACACTTAAATCAGCAAAACTTGTACATTTCATTCCTTTTTTAATTTTCAACCTCACCTTTCATCTACTTTTACATAATTATCACTGGGAAATTAATCTGCTTTAAAATCCAATTACGAAATTACAATTGAACACTTACTGTAAACTGATCTTTCAAATGCGATCACAAAATTTAATTTACAGATCACCAACTTTACTGTGTCACCACCTTACTGCTTTCCTCGTATAGTCATAATGAATTCCATCTTGATGTGATAATTTGGCTACTTTTTGGCGAGATTTTATACAACCATTTACGTTCTCCGGACGCAAATCTGATATCCATAAATAAACCAAACAACTAGTACTATTACTACTACTACTCAAAAATTCAATATATCAGTCACTTCATTACATAGATTAAAAACATCAATAACCCTTTGGTCTTCATACATCAATAAGGAAAGCAAGTTTGAGGGGGGAGAAGGAAAAAAGGAATGAAATATACAAGTTTTGCTGATGTAAGTTTTTAAAAATTTGCCGTGCGGGGGGGGGGGGGGGGGGGAGAAGGACAAGGGAAAGACCGCCTAGGGGGGAGACCGCCAGGGGGAAACCGCCAGGGGGGAAACCACCGGGGGAAAGCGCCAGGGGGGAGACCGCCTGTTCCCCAGTACACGACCTGAGGGCGGGGTTGGTAGGAGGAAGGGGGCTGTAGAGTAGCGCAGTACAGCACACGAAACTTGCATTTATCACAAGTGAATTCGTGGGGCTTCCGACTACCCCCCCCCCCCCTCCCCCCTCTCCCATCATTTCTAGACCAATCAAATTCCCGTCTCCCCGCTTATAGAGCGATGAAAAATTCTCCAAACTTACGGTACGTTAGTGAACAAAGCAGGTAATTCGTCTTGGAAAACGACAAATATCATCACAGCGATTAGAGAAAGGACCACTGTCAATAAAAAAAAAAAAAAAAGATTCAAATTACCCATAATAACTGATTTGTCCATTTTTATGCCATAAAAACCCTTCTTGTTGTTCATAATACTGTTTATACTCCTTGGTGTTATTTATATGTTATTATTTATTTATTTACTTATTTATTTGATTATTGTTAAAATTCTTACGATTATAGTTTTAGATATTATTGTGGAGTTGCTACATTTGCTCAGTAAATGGAACAGCCAGCCGAGTATATGCAAGCAACGTGTCACATAACTTGCTGGAGTTTGATACGAACTAGCTATTACGAAAGACTCTAGTTTATAGTCTGCTATTACTGAAAAATATAAAATCAAGATCGTCGATTAGTGCTCCTCATAAACACTTCTTTGTTTTATTTTGTCAGAATAAATTATGGGTAAATGTAGAAAATCAGTATAAAGCTAATATTGAAATATTTAATCGCAGAGACAAGATGGTGATTATTCGGAAACCAATAACTTACCGACGAGAGAGATTGCCAATCTTCCGACGGTTTTCGCTTCGACTGCTTGCCCTGCTCCCAAATACTGCCCAACCCGTATGGCTGTGGCTATTTGTATTCCCAGGGGCACCAGTAGTCGATAGAATTAAAATGAATTGATACTTTGACTAAACTTGGAGCTGTCTTTAGTTTTGAGAGGATATAGTTTTTAATGTCCGCGTTCTGAGACTGATTACACAATTAATAGCCCGAGTAAATTAATTCCTGTGTTTTTTGTCTCAATGGACTCTCAATTTCTCGTGGACAGTGGATCGATGTTCTGTTTTAGCAGGCTAATAAATGTAAGCTGTAGCTTTTCTTATATTAATTTTATTACTAATGGAATAAACTAAAATACAATATACTGCAGTATAAGCGTACCAGTTAAACATGCAAAACAAACCTGAAACCAAATGGAATCTAACTGAAGTAATACAGACTGTGCGCCAAGTTCTGTTGTTCCCAAAATGCCTGAAAATAAAGGAAAAAGGATCAGATGAATGGATGGATGGATGGATGGATGGATGGATGGATGGATGGATGGATGGATGGATGTATGTATGGATGGATGGATGGATGGCTGGCTGGCTGGCTGGATGGATGGATGGATGGATGGATGGGTGGATTTTTGGAAGGATTTATGAATGGGTGGGATGGAATGGGATGCGATGGGCTTGGATGGATGGATGGATAGATGGATGGAGGGATGGGATGGGATGGAATGGGATGGGATGGGATAGTGTTGGGTTTGGATGGCTGGTTGGCTGGTTGGCTGGCTGGATGGATGGATGGGATGTGATGTAATAGGATGAGATGGGATTGAACGGCTAGAAGTAGAAAGAATGTGCACCAAGCTCCTAAAATGCCATCAGCCGGACAGACAGATAGAAGAGAGATAGACAGACAGCTCGACAGATAGACAGATAATTAAACAGATGGATAGGTAGTTAGTTAGATAAATAGATAGATAGATAGATTGATAGATAGATAGATAGATAGATAGATAGATAGATAGATAGATAGATAGATAGATAGATAGATAGATAGATAGATAGATAGATAGATAGATTGTTTTATTCTTGCTTTTTTACCTGTCAGGAAGACGCCGATTTCGAAGCCCCACCATTCCATACATAACATGAGCATCCCCGGAAGGCACAGGCGTACGAATTTACCCCACTCTTGTAAACAATCACAACTCCAACCTACAACCAACAAATCTCCAACACATTTTATGAACTAAACGTAATATAACAAGCATACCACATTAAGGTATACATATGGAACCTGTGTAATTATACCAGTTGACCTCCCCCCCCCTCCCCCCCACCCAACCCCACCAAGCTCCCCAAAATTTTTCTTAAATATATATTTTCAAGTATTCCCCAATCTTGTTGTTTGTTCATTTTTCCCTGTGTGTGTATATGTGTGTGTGTGTGTGTGTTTTTTTTTTACGCTGGGAAATTTGTATTTGAATTACAAAAAGTGTCCTCTGCATGGTGGATCACGGATCTCAGCTTTACCGGCAGGGGTAGCACGCGGGTAACATCCAGCCTTATCCACAGGGGTAACACGTGGGTAACATCTAGCCTTATTCAGAGGGGTAACACACGGGTAACACCCAGAACCATTAAAATAACACCTCAAGTTAACAACTTTTTTCACTAATAAACAAAAGCGCATACACACGTAATAGAATTACTTGCATTTTACTAGTTGGTACTTTTATTTTGTACTTTTCTGTGTTTTTTTTTGTTCTGAAAAGGACTTGGTGTTCATGCACGAGGGATACTCACCACCCCACGTATCCCTGTAGCATCTGGAAAGCACTATGTACATTAACGTGTTGAGAAACATAATGAAATACGCTGAAGCCTGGGCAATCGCTGATCCGCTGTGCATAAAAAGGGAAGACAATCAAGGCTGGTTTCTATTCTAACCCACGACATCACGAGAAATTAATCAGTTTATAAACAAATACTTGTTCACTTTTTAAAGCTTTAAGAGCGGAGACTTTGAAAATTCAGTGATAAACTTGTTCCTTAGCTTCCAGTCCGTATCTGAAATAATCTTGTGCCTGTTTTTTTACGACAAGTTATTATTATTATTATTATTATTATTATTATTATTATTATTATTATTATTATTATTATTATTATTATTATTATTATTATTATTATTATTATTATTATTAATTATTAATTATCAATTATTAATTATTAATTATTATTAATTATTGTTTATTATTACTGTTATTTTTGATACTGTTATTGTTATTAGCATTAACATTAGCTGTGGTAGTAATGGTGGTAGCAGTAGTAGTGCTAGAAGTAGTAGTAATGGTGGTAGTAGTAGTATGCGACTTACTTGGTTCCCAGCTCAAGGACATAGACAAACACGTAATGGAAAAGAGCGTTGACGCCGTTCGCGAACAGACCAATGAACACATTTGGAAGAACGATGTTTTGATTTTGCATGTATTTCGATAAAATAATGTACATGAAGAAGCTCTGAAAGAAAATAAATAAAAGAACATATAAAAAATTAAGACAAATAACTCAGGACTTAGGAACGGATTCACTACCAAGAGCAAAAGTCGGCGGAACTTGAAATTGAACCTTCTGCTGTATGAAAATTTTCATGGTCCTTTTTTTCATTTTTATTTTTGTTTATCTTTTTTATGTTTCTTGTAGAATGGGCATCTTTGAGAATACTCAGTATACAAAATAAGGCAGACAGATTTATAAGAGAAAAGAACCAACTTACTAACGCCCCTGGCATAAATATGAGCATATACTGGCCAGCTAACCTAACAAAAGGAGACACAATATGCGCTTTAAAAAGCTTTCTCTGTTTACTTTCCCTGCCTTGCATTTTCTTGACGATCCTAAAAGTCGTACCGCATTATTAAAAGAAACACGTAATACATAAATAAAATGTTGAGAGCGATACTTGAAATAAAGAAAAACGTGCGAATGTTTTAATATGATATGTGACGTCACAATTCTTTCCGTCAAAGAATGTGATTGAATTTATATCATTCAAAACCTTCTCATTCAACTACTTATAAACCTGAGCACCAAACAGCCTCGCGCAGCAGTTGTTCTAATTTGCATGGCTATAGCAAAGATTTGGTCACTTAAAATAAGATCGGGAATGTGAATAGAACGCAAGAGTTATTAAATGTATGGTAAATTATCTTCGTTTCTGCTTGATTCTTTTTCCATTTGAATGTTCATGTAACAATTGCAACTGAACAGATTAATGTTCATTTTACAGAAAATAAATAAAACTGAAACTGAAGGGGGAAACACTCATAAGAGTGCACACGTACTTAGCTACTTCCGGATGCTGACCAATGAGAAGAAGGAATCCTTCCACATTCAAATGTAGCGCATAGCACGGCATGAGTGCAAGTAAAATATTAGCACGGCTGAACGAAAAAAAGAGAACAGGCAATAAAAATACTTTTCACCCTGGAATTCAAACTTCGTTGAATCCAAAATATATGTTTTATATATTGAATATTTGAGTTGCCAAATGCGACATTCCCACAAAAAATCTTATCGCAGAGCGATCTGACTCCTGCCCTCTTATTGGAGGAGAGCTTATGAATATTCATAGGTATATAATAATTTGAATTACCCAATCTCAAGTTATTCGAAATGCACTGTAAAATATATAAACACCAGGTATGAACGGAAGATTAAATTCAAAGTTCAAAGAAAATCTGCTTAAAACAACTGTTACCTTTTTGCACATAGACGCCAACTAATTTTTTATTTGAGCTTCCGAATGTCTGAGAAAAGAAGGTATCACAAGCTGTTCCCAGGCCCTGGCCGACGGCTATGCAGGACGCGTTGATCAACTGGAAAATGATGTGACAACATACGGTGAAATTACGGAAATATGACCGCCAATGGTGACAAAATATGGTGGAATGACGGAAAAAGGACATCCAATGGGTCTGAATTAAAGTGATGGAAATGGCACGAGATGGGTCCGATTTGTTTGCTTAATGGTCTGGATGGGTTCCATTTGTGAGGGGGCATGGTCGGAAAGTGCCCATTTGTGTGACGTAATGGTCCGGGATGGGTCCAATTTGTGGGATGGAATTGTCCAAGATTAGCACCAATTGCGTGACGACATTGTCGGAGCTAGGTTCCATTCGTGTGATGGAATGGTCGCGATCTCGTTTTTTTTTTTCTCGTTTGTGATGGAATGGCCTGAGGTTCTTTTTTTTAGCTTCCTCACAATGGACAAGCACCCAGAACGGGACCATTGAAAAGTCATTACAACAGTGACATAGTCTAGTCAGCGGGTGGCCAGCACTATTGACTTTTGGTGTGTCTGTAGGTCAATCTTAATTAAACCTAGAGCAAGAATGACCAATAACACTGCGACCAGCTCAAACCAACAAAATTATTGATAACCAACGGTTACAACCAACTAATAGCACCCAGTTCCATCAAAACGTGATATAAGGAGGAGAGATTTTTTAGTTCGATAAGACTTACACTAATAGCTAAAGCAGCTCCGTCTAACTTTATTGCGTCACCAAGGTGACCACAAAATATCAAAGAGATCGGCCCAAGAATCATTTGACATATCTGTGTTACAATCTGAAAATCAAACAAGTATAAGACTTTAAAGCTTTTGTTGGTAATGATATTTTTTTAATAATATAACCTTAAATTCTAAATCCTTAGCACTCTTACTTTATATCAGGTTTATTTGCTTAAACTGGACTGAAGTGCATTTAGAAACATTGAAAGCTTTTCATGTCATTACAGTAAACAGCAATGCGAAAGACCGTGAAATATCGGTTACGCACTTCTCATTCTTGGTACTATGAAAATTGAGCCGGAGTTATTTAGAAGTTCTGCAAGTGTACCCTTCCCGGCAATCTGCTGTGATCACGTGTACCCTTCCCGTCAATCTGCTGTGATCACGTGTAACCTTCCCGGCAATCTGCTGTGATCACGTGTACCCTTCCCGGCAATCTGCTGTGATCACGTGTACCCTTCCCGGCAATCTGCTGTGATCACGTGTACCCTTCCCGGCAATCTGCTGTGATCACGTGTACCCTTCCCGTCAATCTGCTGTGATCACGTGTACCCTTCCCGCCAATCTGCTGTGATCACGTGTACCCTTCCCGGTAATCTGCTGTGATCACGTGTACCCTTCCAGGCAATCTGCTGTGATCACGTGTACCCTTCCCGCCAATCTGCTGTGATCACGTGCACCCTTCCCGGCAATCTGCTGTGATCACGTGTACCCTTCCCGGCAATCTGCTGTGATCACGTGTACCCTTCCCGGCAATCTGCTGCGATCACGTGTACCATTCCCGCCAATCTGCTGTGATCACGTGTACACTTCCCGGCAATCTGCTGTGATCACGTGTACCCTTCCCGGCAATCTGCTGTGATTACGTGTACCCTTCCCGCCAATCTGCTGTGATCACGTGCACCCTTCCCGCCAATCTGCTGTGATCACGTGTACCCTTCCCGACAATCTGCTGTGATCACGTGTACCCTTCCCGCCAATCTGCTGTGATCACGTGTACCCTTCCCGGCAATCTGCTGTGATTACGTGTTCCCTTCCCGGCAATCTGCTGTGATCACGTGCACCCTTCCCGCCAATCTGCTGTGATCACGTGTACCCTTCCCGACAATCTGCTGTGATCACGTGTACCCTTCCCGCCAATCTGCTGTGATCACGTGTACCCTTCCCGGCAATCTGCTGTGATTACGTGTTCCCTTCCCGGCAATCTGCTGTGATCACGTGTACCCTTCCCGGCAATCTGCTGTGATCGCGTGCACCCTTCCCGGCAATCTGCTGTGATAACGTGTACCCTTCCTGGCAATCTGCTGTGATCACGTGTACCCTTCCCGCCAATCTGCTGTGATCACGTGCACCCTTCCCGCCAATCTGCTGTGATCACGTGTACCCTTCCCGACAATCTGCTGTGATCACGTGTACCCTTCCCGCCAATCTGCTGTGATCACGTGTACCCTTCCCGCCAATCTGCTGTGATCACGTGCACCCTTCCCGGCAATCTGCTGTGATCACGTGTACCCTTCCCGGCAATCTGCTGTGATCACGTGTACCCTTCCCGGCAATCTGCTGCGATCACGTGTACCATTCCCGCCAATCTGCTGTGATCACGTGTACACTTCCCGGCAATCTGCTGTGATCACGTGTACCCTTCCCGGCAATCTGCTGTGATTACGTGTACCCTTCCCGCCAATCTGCTGTGATCACGTGCACCCTTCCCGCCAATCTGCTGTGATCACGTGTACCCTTCCCGACAATCTGCTGTGATCACGTGTACCCTTCCCGCCAATCTGCTGTGATCACGTGTACCCTTCCCGGCAATCTGCTGTGATTACGTGTTCCCTTCCCGGCAATCTGCTGTGATCACGTGCACCCTTCCCGCCAATCTGCTGTGATCACGTGTACCCTTCCCGACAATCTGCTGTGATCACGTGTACCCTTCCCGCCAATCTGCTGTGATCACGTGTACCCTTCCCGGCAATCTGCTGTGATTACGTGTTCCCTTCCCGGCAATCTGCTGTGATCACGTGTACCCTTCCCGGCAATCTGCTGTGATCGCGTGCACCCTTCCCGGCAATCTGCTGTGATAACGTGTACCCTTCCTGGCAATCTGCTGTGATCACGTGTACCCTTCCCGGCAATCTGCTGTGATCACGTGTACCCTTCCCGGCAATCTGCTGTGATCACGTGTACCCTTCCCGGCAATCTGCTGTGATCACGTGTACCCTTCCCGGCAATCTGCTGTGATCACGTGTACCCTTCCCGGCAATCTGCTGTGATCACTTGTACCCTTCCCGGCAATCTGCTGTGATCACGTGTACCCTTCCCGGCAATCTGCTGTGATCACGTGTACCCTTCCCGGCAATCTGCTGTGATCACGTGGCTCTTACGAAGAAAAGTCAATTCTTAAGTTGTCATTTGCAATGAATAGTGTAATGGCGGGTGTAGGACTATTTATGTGTACGTGAGAATGATCGGACCAAGAGGTATTTAACCCAGCCCCCACGTCCGCCAATACCGAGCCATTATTCTTGTGCTCGTCCTGAACCTCAGCCATCGTAGAGAGCACAGTCCCCAACTGGAATTTGAAAAGTCAAGATGGCGACCATAACGACCTTCAGAACAGGTCAAAGTCAAATAAAAATAACGTGCACCCACCCAGTATGATAGGTCATCTATAACCAAATATCATAGGAAACGGATAATCAGGGTGGTACTAACAGCCGACGACACCAGGTGGACAGACAGCCACACTTTACTCAAATGGATTGTCCTACCGGATGGCTAAGGCCCCAGCTTTGGGCTAATAAACGCTCCGAACACAAAACTATCCATTCAGTAGGTTTTATGGTTGGCCTCAGAACGCCGGCTGTGTCATCGCTGGGTAAATACCTCTTTAGTTCGATTATTTTTGTCGACGAGGGCACTCCTTAGATGTCACCTCAGAGCCGCCATGCTGTTACTATTTATAGGCAGTTGATAATTCAGCGAGGTGTCTGAACGAACTATGATCGAAGGTTGTCCATTTTCATCACTTACTATTGGCAATGTTATGACAAACATGGATTTGGACTCCTTGACAAATCCGGATGGATACACCTTGGCGGACAGAGAGGCAGGCGAGCACGCTTCTCCACTTTGCTTTAGGAGTATTTCCACTTCATCCCTCCCTTGTTTTGTTTCTGGATAATATGAAAAGCATAAATAGGAGCTGAATGCTGCAATGATTATCCCAGGATGCTTTACACTGGACGGTTTTATTTGCTGGAAGCACATCTTATTGTTGTAATAAGAACTAAACTCCGTAATGATTACTCTGTTGTGTCACATGACTTGGGTGAATGCTGCATTCTGATTGGTCGATTCCCAAGTGAAAAATTCTTTAATGTTGTCCAGAATGAAAATGTCGATAAATAATATAGTTATTTGTCATCAAAACGTGTGTTAAAATCATGCAACATAATTGACGTGTTTTAAGTGAAAATGAAGATACTGTTGACCAGTTATGAAAATGTTGACGCAAAGGTCAACCTTTTCTTTTTGGTCGATAATGCATTATATTGACAAAAGTCAATAGCTGTTAAATGTATGGACACCGTTGATATATAAGCAGCTGACCTCTAAAGAATTCAGATTCTCATGTCGTTATAAAATAGCATGAGCAGCGTTAATACATGACAGGTGACCTCTGGTGATATCAATTTGTCGTGTATTGTTTAAAACAGCTGAACTTTGATGTCATCTATCTGTTAAGTATAAACAGAGCGTATGGTTATTTTAAAAAATTAATTCATCTCTTTTGTGAGTACTATTTTCGCGGAATCCCCAGTGGGTCTGCGGAGCAAAAAGGTATTATACATTACAGATCGAACCGCCGTAGAAGATGGCTGTGGAAAAGCAACGATACGTGCCTTTTGATCTCTCAATATGAGTAAATATTTCGTGGAATACCCACTTGTTCGGCGGAAACAAAAATATCCTCAATACATAACATAATGAATCGTCGTAGAGAGGTTGTCTGTGAAATAACAACGAGCGGGGGCCGCATAAAGAACCGGAAGCGGACTGAATTAAAATGTCCGACTTCTTGGATGGCCTCATTTGTGGGATTCTTTATGATGGAAGACTGCAACAACACAACTGCAACAACACAACTGCAACAACATAGCTCCAACAAGACAGCCAGAACAAGGCCATTGACATATCGTTCAATCCGAGAAATAGACTAATTTACTAGCTGGTGCTGTTTATGGGTTCCGTTGAAATTTTCTTATATGCTTACAACCGCCTCAGCTGTTAATTTTTGTTAAAAAAAACAAAAAAAGCATTCTAAACCATTCAATCTAAACGTAATAGCATCCGTCAGAACACTATGACTTGAAATTCTCACTTGAATTTATAGACGATTTCAATTTGGTTTACATTATTAAGAATACAAACATATTTTTGGGGATTTTTCAGGTATCCGTAGCATTCCGGATTTAAAAATGAGAGGCACGTACCCTGGATAGCATCATATTTGGCGTGTTCGTTTGCATGGAGGATTGTGAATGAGACAGCAGACTTTGAGTTTCATCGCCATCGTCTTCGCTGACGTCATCAGCCATGACGTCACCATCAGCCAGATCCGTCACGCCATCGGGATCGGTGTCCGCCTTGAACAAAAAAGAAACAAAAGAACGGTGATTGAAATTCTGAAATACTGTTATATAAAGCACAACAATAACAAACAAAGTGAATCAAAATGACAATTGAAGGAGTCAACGCATCAACTTGATAACTCCCCTTATCAAGGAAAAGGCACTATTACCGCCACGGTATTTCTTGGCCTCTGTTTTATCTCTGTTACCACAACGGCATTTCTTGGCCTCTGTTCTATTGCATATGTAAGTCTTACACCTCAAAACCGATTAGAAGTGGGCATTTTTTAGGAAAATGCGATGGGAAAGTCCCGTGTTTATTGTTACTAAAATTTCTAATTTTAGAAGCATTTTCTCCACTACCGATAAGTGCAGGAATCAGGTTTATGCAATGATACCTTCGATTGTTTTTTCACATTTCAAAATATCTATCAATTATTGTGCTCTGAACTCTTGCCTATTAGGTACCTATCAATTTATGTTCACATATTTGTATGTAGAAAACAATATACCATGCACAGAGATCTTACACAGAAAACTAAGAAAAAGTATATATAAATATATAAAATAATTAATCCAATAGCTTTAATTTCACTTTGACTGCAAAAAATATTTCCACTGACTTTCGATGACATGACGATTCAACTGCTGTGATAATTTAAAAAACCATTTAGTCCGGTGTAAGTAGTGTAAACACAGTCTGGATTGAAAGGTTACTTTTGGGATAATTGTGAATCGCCGCGTCATTGTCAGCCGCCTGTAACAATGCATGTAAAGCTGTGACGTCCATGGAATTCTGCGACAAGTTTAAGAAGTGTTGTGTTTTATTACCTGTACACGCAGCCACAGGATTTGCATAATTATTGAGTTGAAACATCTAAACTGTTACATAATTTGAGTAAATGCTGTTATGCGACTTCTCGATTCCTAAGTCAATAATTTTTCAATGTTGACTGGAAAGGAAATGTCAATAGATTTTGCAGTTGCGAAAATGTTGATCTAGGTCAAAATGTGACTAAAAGGTCAACATTTTCTTACTATTCAACAATGGTTAATGTTGACTCGAAATAAGTCAACATGGGCTAAAGGTATGCCTGCGTTCCTTCCCGTCCCCTCAGTTGTAATAGAAAAATGACATGTGGGCAAAAGATGGCGGAGTGATTCCATCGTGTCACGTGTTCATGCAAAGTCACGTGCAGAATTGGCCCTGGTATTCGAAGTTCTCCTCTCGTTTGCATATACTTCTGAACTATATTACAACACAGAAAATATTCAATGCAATCGACATAAGTGTAAACCTAACTTAGGGATAGTTTCAAAAAAGAGAAGATAAGAATACTGACGTAAGATAAGATAAGAATACTGAGTTTGCAAAGTACAAACATGGCTTGGAGGGAGGGATATTTTAGTTTTTATTTTAGCCTTTTATTGATTTCTTTTATTTAGTAAAATCATTTTTGTTATTATCATAAAGTCTGTGGCGTTGTAGCAGTTATCATTTGTACATAAATATTACATGGGTTGATTTTTTCAGTGTCTTGAGATGGTCCCTACCCCCTTGACGACTTCATATGTTTCTTAAGTGACAAAAAACGCCGGAGTGTCAGTCAATGAAGTGTTGTTCAGAACGCTTAACCCGTATCGAACAACTTGAATTTTAGGTCACAGGTTAGATGTCTTGATCCTACAAGTTAGGAGATGGTTTACATGGACGAAGTTCTCGGTCATAAAAGCAACATCTGCTGCAATATCTATCAATATATATCAGTGCATCAATTAAACAGTAAAATGATGTCTCATTTACTTAATTATGTATTTATTAATTATTACTTTATTTATTTATTTGCTTATGGGACATCACAAGATTTGTGAACTATAAGTAGCATGTAGTATTTTGTAGCTGACATTGTCGTTAAGTTGTCCCATTATCTGACCTCTCTGTATTTGACACTGTTTTTGTCTTAGGCTGCGCACGTGCGGTCAAAGGCAGGTACAACAACTCCGGATTGAAAAGGAGGGAGACGGGACGGATATTGGGGGAGTCCCCCATAACCCCATCCCCACCCCTCTCCCTCCCCCACCCTTCCAGTAAACATTCTTACGTCGATCCAACGTCAGTTTGAGATTGCAACGCCTGAACCTACAAAATTGAAACCTTAAATCTGCTTGTACTTTGGGTGTGATTGGTCGCGACCATAGATCAACGACCAACCAACGTCTTTGACATAACGGTGGTTTAGCGACGTTGTTTATACGTTACGTTAGGTCACACACAAAACGAAAGTCTGGGAAGGGAACTTTGAGAATCAAAAGCGTTTGTTGGCGAGGTGGTGTATTTTTATTCTTCACTAATTTTTTCATTCCATTTTTCAAAATTACGACAAATAAGGGTTACTGCGTGACTTTGACCTTCTCGGTTACAATGTAATACAAGTATTTTCTTCAGTGGTTTCTGCAAGTTGGTCATTCCGCTATGTAACGGAATTCAGTCTAGTTTATTGGCTGGCTTTTGGACAGATCAGTCCGTTATGCATAACCCACAAGGCGGCTAGATTTAGAAAGTAGTTTGTAAGGGCCAGATTTTAGCTATTTTTCTCTTCCTCTTGATAAGTGTCACATTACAAGGCCAAAGTTCTTTAAAGATGTAGGTTGCTATGAGAGTTGTCTGTTTTTCTAAGAAAGCTTCCGAAACACATTAAGCGGTTGCAGTGAAACGTCATTTTGAGTCTTGTTTTAGGGGAGATAAAACCCGCATAAATACGGTAAGAATTATTCATTTTAATAGTCGTGGTTATTGTAATCAGCTAGGTTATTAATACCGTCTTAGCGTTCAATATTTTAATTAAAATCATAATCTGTTAATTTGGAAATGGTAAACTTTGAGTGGAAATTAAAGGTTAATCTTAATTAGGTTTTCTCATTTAGTATATCATGTGTTAGTGCATTTGTTAATTAGTTATCAATGTTTATTTCAGTCAGTCTCACGATCACTCACGAACTCACGCATAGTTAAGTTCAAGTCTCAGAGTCTTAGTTCGTTTATCGTGTGCATTGCGTATATGTGGTAAATAAAGTTTTATAACGGCTCTTTATTGTCTCCCTTGATTAGAAGCAGCCTTTTAGTTGCTTCATAGTTTCTGTCTTTCAATAAGAGCAATATTTTCATGCAATCCCAAGTGAGTTGACGGAAAGGTCCGTGGAGGTTGGCTGGTGTAAAACAAGCACAACAAGAATACCGTGTATTATACCGATAAAAGAATTACCTGTTATGGTCCTGTCCCAACTTCCCAACTTTATTTACAATAAGTAATATACAGTCCGACTTATAACTGTCGATGACTTATTATGTAGTGGAGAATCTGCTATAATACTGAAGAAAAGTGCTGTTTCTCCTCGACCCCTATTAAAGACAATTTCAGTACTTTATGTTGGTGTGCATTTATTAAGTTCTCGCGATAAATATACGTATGTGTACAGGCTGACAAAAGCAGCCACTTTATTGCGTTTAGGCAGGTCTGATCCAATTTTGGTATCGGACCCGGTGTGGGTGGAGGAGGGAGCGGTTGGGTGGGAGGGGGGCTCTCACGTTCGAACCCGTTGCCATGTATATCTGTAACTTTGTAGAACGATCTCTAAACGCGATGTGTTTAGTTTGAAATAATATCCAATTCTATCACACGTGGAGTGCAGTTCCGAAAGGAACCTTCTCGTTGTGAACCTGTTCCAGGTTATTATCGAAACAAGTTTTATTCGATATTCAGACAATAAAAAGTACTATCGTTTCTTGTGTTCTGGAAAGGTAAAAAGACACAAAACAACGGGACGTGAATCAAGGAGATAGGAGGCGGCCAATCTCTGTGAAGTATTCTACGCCTGTCAAGAGCTTGTGATTCGCCAGACGCGAGAAGAAACTTCCGGGTGTCGCGAGGAACTATGGGTAAAGACACCCTGAAGCAAGCACCGGCCACTCGCAGTGAACAGTCTCAAAATAGTTGGTTTATTTAAGATTTTCGCACATTCGAAGAATGTGGCAGACACTATCTGATAACTGAAAGTCTCCGATAACTGAAAGTACCCGATAACTGAAAATATTGCAAAGACATAATAGAACAACTATTCTTGTTCTGTATGTAATATTTATTATAAAAAAATAGAAATTAATTTGTGAGAAGTAGGGTAGGGTTCGTTAAAAGGAATTTCTCCAGCGAACTGATCAGAAGCATTTCAATAAAATAAATAAAATAAAACTATCAATATACTTTAACCCGTAGAAACAAACGAACATACAAACGCACGCTCGGGGGATGGACAGCCTCCTCCTGGCTACAAACTGGTTGTCATGTTTCCATGACATTTCAAAACGACCCTTACAGACGGAGTACCAAGCGTGAAAAATACTTTTTAACCAAACGCGGACACATCTAAGTGTGTAATTTAATTTTTAATAGATCCAGTTTACCATACTGCACATTTACGAATACAAGAGCAGTTAAAACGCACCTTGCTGCATCCACGGTGTAAAAAAATATGCAAACTTTTTTTGGTACTCACTTTTATTTGAGTAGCAGTGTCGAGAGAACCTCCTTTTTATGAAAAGCAGAAATCATTCAATGAAACTGCTACTCAACCCACCACAACGTTTTTTTATGGAATATGAAGCTCCTCGCGGACTAAAATTACCCACCTTTCCCCACGTTTTTTTTGCATCTGCTGCCCGGGAAGGAGGACGCAGGGGTGGGGGTAAATATAAAAGGTGCTACTTCCCGCCTCGCATAACACTTTAAGAAAACGTTTATGCCTAATCAAGCCCCAAATTGATTCACACAAAACTATTCCCCTGCTTGTAACAAACGTTTAGATTCTGCTATTGCGACAATAATAGATTCTTCATTCATAATGTGCTCGCTCCATCGAAGATCCACCACAAACAGACAGTTACCAGATGATAAGAAAAGACAGAAAAAATAAAAGAGGAGGGGGAATATGCCTGTACATAAAAGAAAATGTACCGTTCCAGAGACTGGAAAGATTAGAAAATGAAGAAATAGAATCCGTTTGGATTAGGATCAGACCAGCTAAACTACCCAGAGAAGTTACAGTAATCTGTGTATGTGTCGTATACCATCCACCTTTAGCAAACCAATTTGAACTAAAACAACGACTGTCGGAAGGAATTGACCAATGTTTAACAGAACAAACATCAAGCGGAATCGTTATACTAGGAGACTTTAATGCCTTTAGAGATAAACATATCGTAAACAGAAACATCAAACAAATCGTCAAATAGGCAACCAGAGGAAAAAACACCCTTGACAAATGTTTTACCGACCTCTTTGAATACTACAATGAAGCAGAGATAAGGCCAAGCCTAGGACGATCAGACCATGAACCATTTATAGTAACACCAAAACCTATATACAATAATCCGAAAGTATACACTACGATAAAATCCGTTAGAGTGAAAGGACAAAATGAAAAAGCATTATTTGTATATCACCTGAAAAGAATTAACTGGACTGTTTTTAGAGCACAAACGTGGCAAGAAAAGTTTGAAACGTTCAACAAAATAATGAAGGATCTCATAAGTACACATTTCCCATTGAAAACAATCAACACCCACACGAAAGACAAACCCTGGGTTAACTCAGTATTTAAAGAAATGCTTCTGTTAAGGCAATCAGCGAAAGCACAAGGAGACCTCAACACGTTCAAGAAAGTAAGGAATAAAATAAACCGTATGAACAGGTCATTAAAAGAAACTTTTTACAAAAATTCAGTAGAGAGGTTAAAAACCAGTGATAACAGAAGTTGGTGGAAGTACATAAAACAAATATCAGGGATAAAAACAGACACAACACCACTTAATCAACTAGCTCAAGAAACTTTTGGCGGAAACAAACAAAGACTAGCAAATAAATTAAACGATTACTTTTACAATGTATCGAGCCACCTGCCTGCTATTGACGCCATGAAGTATCGAAAAAAATCGAAAAGCTGAAGATGAATTCATCATAACGGTTAAGGAAGTGGAGGATAACCTCGCAAAAATCAAATTAGGAAAGTCACCTGGTCCTGACTGCATCGATCCTTGGATTCTGAGAGATCTAGCTCCAATAATAGCACCACCAATAACGGCCATCTTCAATAGCTCAATCCAAGAAGGATACATACCTGAAGAATGGAAAGCTGCAATAATATCTCCAATACCGAAAAAAGATCCCTCCCAGAGACATAGAAAAAGACTTCCGACCAATATCATTAACGTCGATATTGATAAAACAACTCGAAAAAATCGTGATATCAAAACTGAAACAATATACCGAACACAAATTGAGGAAAACACAATACGGAAATAAACAGGGAATATCGACAACACATATGCTGGTGGAATTGTTACACAAATGGAACTTAGCCCTGGACACAAATAAAATTGTGAGAGTCTTGCTCCTTGATTACTCGAAAGCATTCGACAAAATTAACCATAATATCCTATTAGACAAACTACTAAAATTAGAAGTTCCCCAGATACTAATTAACTGGTTCACCTCATTCTTGGAAGAAAGATCAATAAAGACAAAGGTTGAAAACCACCATTCAGTTGCTAGAGAACTACGTGGAGCAGTACCACAAGGAGCACTGTTTGGTATAGAAGGGTTTATCATTGATATTGACGACCTGGAAACACCGCTAGACATTTACAAATACGTTGACGATACAACCACTGACGAAATTATGGACAGAACCGAAATTAATACATCAAGTAAACTACAAGAAACTGCAGACCAAATACTCAGATGGAGTGAAAACAATGATATGGAATTGAACCCCCTAAAAACACAAGAGATGATTATTTCGACAAACCCAGTGGAAACACCCATCGCACCGATAAAACTGAATAACATCGAAATTAATCAAGTTACTTCAAGTAAACTGCTTGGCCTCACAATCCAGAGCAACCTTAAATGGGATATCCATGTGCAAAACATAATTTCTAGCTCAACATCAAAACTTTACTACTTAAGACAATTAAAACGAGCAAAAGTCACTATAACTGACCTAACTATGTTTTACAAAGCAATAGTACGTACCAAACTAGAATATGCCGTACAAGCTTGGAGTACAGCTATCACAAAAGAACAAGAAACTACATTAGAAGCAGTACAGAAGAGAGCCCTTAAAATAATATTCCCAGAATTAAGTTATGAAGCTGCGATGGAAAAAAGTAACCTCATACCCCTAAAAGAAAGAAGACTCCGACTGTGCAAGAAGTTCTTTATACAAAGGCAGAACCCAAACAACGTCTTACATAGACTCCTACCAAAACCCCGAAATATGAACCATACTCTAAGATCAGCCAATAAACTTCCTTTACCACAAAGAAGAACTGCTAAATGCAAAAACTCTCTCATTCCATATCGCTTATTTAATCTACAAGATTGAACCAAGATAAACTGCTAACAATTAGAATATAATGCTAAAACTGAAACTTATAATTTTAGAATTTGTAACGAACCTTCTTCATTACTTTAATTATCTTTAAGTGTTATTTTTTTTTACATCAAGATGATAACAAGTAATGCATTTATGTATATACCATGATTTTTCAACCTGACGGTTGCAATGAGTTTTAATAAACCTGATTCTGATTCTGATTCTGATCGTAAGAACTGTTCAACACGCGACTCATTTAAGTGCTAAAGGTTTTAAAATCATTTGCCATTTCTTTCATTTTTAATAATATACCGGTTAATCGCAAATCCCGATAAACACACAACATTCTTTGAAAATATGCCATGCAATTACCGCTTTTTACTATAAATATAAGTAAGATCCTCTTTTATCGCACCCGAAAAAATTATTTATATATAGTTTTTGCGTTCTGGATAGCATCAAAATATCTGAAATTAATATAGCATAAAGTCACGTTAATTAATGTCGCTAATAGTCATGTATCCAGTTGCTAAAGTCGTATTATATACAAAAGTCGTCACTTCCGGTTCGCTTGTTATTCCATAGTCGGGCAGCTCGACTAATAATCGAACGGCGATACCCGCCCCTAATATAGACAGCATTGCAAACAGAGCGAGGAGGCGTCGTAAGATCACTTTCCAGAGTGGCACTGGTGACGCTGGCTTCATCACAGCCTCGATTTCAGCGACGGAAAGCGACGCTGACACCAAACGCCGTCTGTGGAACTGCCTTGGTTGTTCCTCCGTTGGCTCTAAACGAATACAAGAAGACCCATAGGGTGATTCTGAAATATCCTTTTAAATTATTCAGCAAGACTTGATCAGGTTGCCAACACGGTTATGTTTGCCTTGTATTGGGCGTTTAGCAATAGGCGCTTGAATAAAAATATCACGTGATATGAGATCTTGTCAAGATGCACTTATCGTTCTTGGTTTAAAAGTGTGCAGGAACTTAAGGAAATGACGTGATTTAGAACAGTTCCAAATCAAACCGCCGATACATCCGTTCTAAACAAACAGCTGATACGGCCTTCAGAATATAAACAAACAGATGGTGCAACCTTCAGAATGTAAACAAACAGCTGATACAACCTTCAGAATATACACAACAGCTGATACAACCTTCTAACAAACGTCCTTCAGAATAAAAACGGACAGCTGATACGACCTTCGGAATATAAACCAACGGCTGGCACGGATTTTCAATGACAATTTTGAAGGCCCGAACAAGAGAGCGTAAGGTTAAGGCCGTTGACAGAGGATAATGGCATACTCACTGGATATCAACTCGTCCTCGCCTATCAGTCCCGTCCGTGTCTGCGCCTGTAACAGAAGGATAAAACGGCGATTTAAGAAATCGCAAGGCCGCCATTAATGACCCGAATAGCTTAACCCTTTGCCATTCATCAAGTGACCAGCTAAACCCTCGCCATTCATCACGTGACCAGCTAAACCCTCGCCATTCATCACGTGACCAGCTAAGCCCTTGTCATATCAGAACATACAAGAAAAACTGTCATTGTACTCTCTACTTAACGAAATATTTAAAAGAATTGTAGTTGATAAAAGAACAATGTCGGCAGAGAGATTCCAAAAAAATATTGCCAATTTGAAAACTTACACAAAGTGAAGAGTTACTTGTGAACATAGATTACAGTGTGGAAAAATCAGGTAGCGAAATTAGAACAAATTAATGTTATTTGTGTGTGTGTAGTGACGTTCCGTTCTAATTGTATGTACGTCTCTGTTATGTCCTGTAATTAAGAAAATAAAATTATTATTAAAAACAAAAAAAAAGCTAAGCCCTCGTCATTCATCACGTTACCAGCTAAATCCTCGTCATTAATCACGTGACCAGCTAAACCCTCGCCATACATCACGTGACCAGCTAAGCCCTCGTCATTCATTACGTAACCAACTAAACCCTCGTCATTCATAACGTGACCAGCTAAACCTTCGTCATTCATAACGTGACCAGCTAGGCCCTCGTCATTAATCACTTGATCAGCTAAATCCTCGTCATTAATCACGTGACCAGCTAATCTCTCGCCATACCTCACGTGACCAGCTCAGCCCTCGTCATTCATCACGTAACCAGCTAAACCCTCGCCATTCATCATGTGACCAGCTACGCCCTCATCATTAATCACATTACCAGCCAAGCCCTCGCCATTAATCACCTGACCAGATAAATCCTCGTCATTAATCACGTAACCAGCTAAGCCCTCGTCATTAATAACGCGACCAGCTAAACCATATTCATTGGAAGATTTCGCTGCTTTTGTAACAATTATGTTTCGAGTTGTATCCCGGTGGTATATCCAGAGTGGTAAAAATAGAATATCCCGGGTAAATGAAGTAAATCGAATTCAGTGAAACCATCCGGAATGGGATATTAGTGAATGACGTCATTACCTGTTGGACTTGTTTATCCCAGTCGGTTCTCATGACAACGACGAACAGCACTACTGCCTGTATCACGAGGTTAATCGCTAAGGCGATCCAGTATCCTGTGGAAAGATACAAAGTGTCACAGTCAATAAAAGTGTGTCTCTATGAATACAGCAAACGCAAGAATTTCTTTTTTTTTAAATTCAAAGACAAATGAACTGATTGAATATCATAGCAACTGCATTCAGGCCAGCTTGATGGCGTTTTATTTTATGACTTGTCCGCCCTTAAAACTTAAAGGTCTGGGTTTAAAATCGCAAAAAAATATTTCTCACAACTTCAATCATTTATACTACTTGTACTGATGGGACATCTAAAAAGGACGCACGCAAAGAGTGACAAACTTTATGACCTTCCCTCCTTCACCCACGCCCTATGTATGCAAAATTTGTGACACCGCCCACTGCCTTTAACGGTTTCGTACACAAAGCCCCTCCTCTCCCACCTCCAACCTCAACCCTCTCCCCTCTACTCTCCCCACCTCCAACCTCAACCCCCTCCCCTCTACTCTCTCCACCTCCAACCTCAACCCCCGCCCTTCTCTCTTCCCCTCACTCTCTCCCTTCCCTCCCACTCCCCTTCCCCTCTCCCTCTCTCTCCTCCCCTCGTTCCCACTCCTCTCCCCTCTCCTCCTCTCTCCTTCCCTCCACCTTCCCTCTATGTCCCCCTGCCTCTCCCTCTCCCCTAACTCCGTGTCCTCTCCCCTCCCTTCCGTGTCCCACTCCCTCCTTCTCTCCTCTCCCCTCTCTCTACCCCCTCTCAGCCTCCCCTCCGCGTCCCCTCCCTCTCCGATCTTCGCCGTCTCCCTCCCTCTATCCCTCCTCTCCCCTCTCTCTTCTCTCCTCCCCCTCTCCCCCTCTCCTCCTGCCCCCTCCCTCTTCCTTTTCCCCTCCCCTTCCAGCGGTGCGACACACGTCAGGTACCTGCAGTCCTCAGATCAGTCAGGAACATCAGAGGGATACCCATGGGCAGAGCGAGCAAATAATAGGATATAAACAGAAGTGAAGCTCCAAGAATCTGCCTCCCCTTCCCATACAGGATTCCTTTGCACGCAGCCTAAAGCAACAAAACACACAACTTTCATGCACTGACTTCTCAAAGCTTTTTTCACAAGGCAAAAATACACCATGACTTAGTGTGAATAAGATGGTGCATGACAAGATGATGCACGACAAGATTGTGCATGACAAGATGATGCACGACAAGATGGTGCACGACAAGACTGTGCATGACAAAATGATGCACGACAAGATGGTGCACGACAAGATTGGGCATAACAAAATGACGCACGACGAGATGGTACATGACAAAATGACGCACTACGAAATGGCGCATGACAAGATTTTGCACGACAAGATGGTGCACGACAATATACATGTACCGGTGAGCCGGAGAATTAATATATTATTGTTATTATTAATCACTAGTTATTATTATCGTTATTATTATTATTTACATTATATTTTTATTACCACTCAATCGTTCATTTACCATAAAGCGCATAATCACAGAAAAGTAAAACTCGAAGCACAAAGTTCGTGAACTTACCGCCACCGCGTCGAAGAAGGCGTAAATGGCGACAATGGGCAGCATTCGTGCCGTTAACGCCACCACCTCGCTGTTTGCAACACAAACACACGAACAAAAACATAAAAATTCTATTAATTGTCAGGCAAATACACAACGTGAAGGTCGATAGAAGTTGGGGAGGAGAAGGGGCTTTAAAGTAGCACAGTACAATACACAACCTGACGGCGGGGTTAGGGGAGGAAGGGGGGCTGTAGAATAGCACAGTACAATACACAACCTGGTGGCGGGGTTGGGGGAGGGAGGGGGACTGTAGAGTACCACAGTACAATATACGACCTGAGAGCGGGGTTGGGGGAGAGAGGGGGCTGAGAGCGGGGTTGCAGGAGGGAGGGGGCTATAGAATAACACCAGGTTGTATTCTTTTCTAATTTCTCATATATATATAAATATGGACTACACATTATAGATGGATTCTTCGTCTCATTACAAATTTTGGAGAATCCCCCTAATAATTATAATAATAATAGTAATAATAATAATAATAATAATAATAATAATAATAATAATAATAATAATAATAATAATAATAATAATAATAATAATAAGCACAAGCAAGTCTAATATTATGATGCAGACA
This sequence comes from Protula sp. h YS-2021, assembly GCA_949752745.1. NCBI lineage: Eukaryota > Metazoa > Annelida > Polychaeta > Sabellida > Serpulidae > Protula > Protula sp. h YS-2021. The sequence continues at coordinate 27,156,974 of OX457032.1, forward strand.
TAACCTCTGCGAGCGAAATGTATTGCCAGTGAATAAAATATATTTCTCTGAGCGGGATACCATTTTAAACTGATGAAACTCGAGAAAAGAACATCTCTTGGATACGCCAGTCAGCAATATCTTCCATCTTTTCCCCGGGGACAAATGAATCCCCTCATTTAGCACATGATCATATAGCGAAAAACTAGGGTGCAATCTGTCCTGGGTGGGCGGTTGGGTAGATACATATGTCTTATTTCGGGAAAAACAGAAAAATACATTGATGACTCTGCGCCGACATGTGCGGACGTAGTGCCGACATGTGCTGACTTTGTGCTGACATGTGCTGACTCTGTGTCGATATGTACTGACTCTATGCCGACATGTGCAAACTCTGTGCCGACATGTGCTGACTCTGTGCCAGGATGTGCTGACCCCGTGCCAAGATGTGCTGACTCTGTGTCAAGATGTGCTGACTCTGCGCCGACATGTGCTGAATCGGAACCAACATGTGCTGACTCTGTGCCGACATGTGCTGATTCTGACTCTTATTCACACTGACAAATACTCAGGAACAGTCCCTGCTGTGTACTCCCGGAATTTGATTGGTTGGCGGGCAGACAACGATCAGCTTAAGTTGTGCGCAGAGTCGAATTTTGCAAAACAAAATTAGGCATTGTACCACAAGAAAACTTGTATTTGTCTGAACTGAATTCGTGTGGCTTCCTACTCCCTCCCGCCCACCCCTCTCACCATTTCTAGACCAATCAAATTTCCGTCTCTCCGCTTATAGAGCGATGAAAACTTCTCCAAACTTACGGTACATTAGTGAACAAAGCAGGTAATTCATCTTGGAAAAAGACAAATATCATCACAGCGATTAGAGACAGGACCACTGTCAATGAAAAAAAAACAGATTAAAATTATTCATAATAACTGATTTGCCTATTTTTTATGCGATAAAAGCCCTTCTTGTTGATATTCATTGCTGTTATTTATATATTATTATTATTAATAGTGTTAATTAATTAATTAATTATTTATTTATTTAATTAATTATTGCTGAAAATGTTGTGATTATAGTTTTAGATGTTATTGTGGTGTGCTACACTTGCTCAGTAAATGGAACAGCCTGCATTTGAAACAGCCAGCGGGTGTATGTAACGTGTCACGTGTCAGACTTTCCAAAATATAAAATCATGATCGTCTATTAGTGCTCTCTCATACACGCTCCTTCCTTTTATTTTGTCAGAATAAATTATGGGTAAAATGTGGTAAATCAATGTAAAGCCAATATCAAGATATTTTAATCGCGGTGACCAGATGGCGACTTTTCGGATTCCAGTAACTTACCGACGAGAGAGATTGCTAATCTTCCGACGGTTTTCGCTTCAATTGCTTGCCCTGCTCCCAAATACTGCCCAACCCTTATGGCCGTGGCTATTTGTATTCCCAGGGGCACCTGTGGTCGATAGAATTAAAATAAACTGATAATTTACGACTAAAGTAGAAGCTGTCTTTAGTTTTGAGAGGACATAATTTTTAATGTCAACGTTCTAAGGTTGATCACTTTGCCTCCATGCAACAATAATTGTTAATGCCTATGTTTTATAGAGCGTGTGTGTGCGCAAGTGTATGTGTCCGCGCGTGTGTATGAGTTTTCAATGGAGTCGCGATTTTTCGTGGACATTGGATCCATATTACCTTACCATTTATTCCATTGTTTATTCGATTGTCCTATTTTTAGCAGGCTAAAAATGTAAGCTGTAGCTTTCCTTATATAATTTTATTACAAATGGAATAAACTGAAACACAACAGACTGGAGCAGAAGCGTACAAGTCAAACATGTCTGCAAAACAAACCTGAAACCATATGCAATCTAACTGAAGTAACACAGATTGTGCACCAAGCTCCGTTGTTCCTAAAATGCCTGAAAATAAAGTAAAAGGGATCAGATGGATGGATGGATGACTGGCTGGTTGGCTGGCTTGCTGGCTGGCTGGCTGGCTGGATGGATGAGTGGGTGGATAGATGGACAGATGGAGGAAGGGAGGGAGGGAGGAAGGGAGGGAGGAAGGGAGGGAGGAACGGACGAACGGTCGGAGGGAGGGAGGGATGGATGGATGGATGAATGGGAAGATGGGTGGATGGATAGAAGTAACACAGACTGTGTACCAAACTATGTTGTTTCCAGAATGCCTGAAAATAAAGTAAGAAAGATCATATAGACAGACAGACAGACAACAGCTAGCCAGACAGACAGGCAGACAGATAGACAGATAGATAGATAGGTAGATATATAGATAGTTAGACAGACAGATGGATAGATAGATAGTTAGACAGACAGATAGATAGACAGATAGATAGATAGATAGATAGATAGATAGATAGATAGATAGATTGTTTTATTTTTCACTTTTTACCTGTCAGGAAGACGCCGATTTCGAAGCCCCACCATTCCATACATAACATGAGCATCCCCGGAAGGCACAGGCGTACGAATTTACCCCACTCTTGTAAACAATCGCAAGTCCAACCTACAACCAACAAATTACCAACACATTTTATGAACTGAAGGAAGTATAACAAGCATTCCACATTAAGAGACCCCAAATAAGATGGATATCAAAATTAGAATATATATGGAACCTTGGTGATTATACCAGGTAAAAACCACCCCCTAGCTCCCCATATTTTTTTAATACTTCCAAGTGTCCCCCAATCCTGTTGTTCATTTTTCATGTTTTGTTTTTGTTTTTGTTTCTTTTTTGTGATGCTGGGAAATTTGAATTAGAACATTTGTCCTCTGCATGTTGGATCACCTTACTCAGCTTTTCCCGAAGGGATGACGCCAGGGTAATCACCTCTCTTATCCACAGGGTAACACACGGGTGACATCCAACACCATTAAAATAACACCTCAAGTTAACAACTTTTTTTCACTAATAAACAAAAACGCATACACACATAACAGAATTACTTTGTATTTTACTCCTTGGTAATTTTAATTTGTACTTTTATGTTTTTTTGTTCTGAAAAGGACTCGGTGTTCATGCACGAGGGATACTCACCACCCCACGTATCCTTGTAGCATCTGGATAGCACTATGTACATTAACGTGGTGAGAAACATAATGAAATACGCTGAAGCCAGGGCAATCGCTGATCCGCTGTGCATAAAAAAGGAAGACAATCAAGTCTGGTTTCTATTCTAACTCATGACATCACGAGAAATTAACCAGGTTGTAAACAAATATTATTATTATTATTATTTATTATTATTATGTTAATTATTATTAATTATTGTTTATTATTATTATTGTTATTATTGATATTGTTATTAGCATTAACATCAACAGTAATAGTAGTAGTGGTAGCAGTAGTAGTACTAGAAGTAGTAGTAATGGCGGTAGTAGTAGTATGCGACTTACTTGGTTCCCAGTTCAAATACATAGACAAACACGTGATGGAAAAGAGCGTTGACGCCGTTCGCGAACAGACCAATGAACACATTTGGAAGAACGATGTTTTGATTTTGCATATATTTCGATAAAATAATGTACATGAAGAAGCTCTGAAAGAAAATAAATAAAAGAACAAACAAAAAATCAAGACAAATGAATCCGGACTCAGGAACAGATCCTCTACCAATAGCAAAATTCCGCAGAACTTGAAATTGAACCTTTCGCTTTATGAAAATTTTTATGGTCTTTTTTTCATTTTCATTTATTTTTTTTACCTTTTCTTATGTTTCTTGTAAATCTCTGAGAATAATCAGTATACAAAATAACGCAGATCGAATTATAAGAAAAAAGGACAACTTACTAACGCTCCTGGCATAAATATGAGCATATACTGGCCAGCTAACCTAACAAAAAGAGACACAATATGCGCTTTATTAAGAGATCCCTGTTTACTTTCCCTGCCATGTAGTTTCATGACGATTCTAAAAGTCGGACGCAAATCGCATTATTAAAAGAAACACTTAATACCTTAACAAATGTTGAGTACGACACTTGAAATAAGAAAAACTTGCGAATGTTTCAATATGATATGTGACGTCACAATTCTTTCCTTCAAAGATTGTGATTTGAACTTATTACTCAAAACCTTGTCATTTAACTACTTATAAACATAAGCACCAAACTGCCTCCAGCAGCAATGTTCTAATATGCTTGGCTATAGCAAAGATTTGGTTACTTAAAATGAGATCGGGAATTTGAATAGAAGCAAGAGTTATTAAATGCATGGTAAACATGTGATCGGACTTGCGTCAAATTATCTTAGTTTCTGCTTGATTCTTTTTTTCCATTTGAATGTTCACATAACAATGGCAACTGAACACATTAATGTTCATTTTACAGAAAATAAATAAAACTGAAATTGAAGGGGAAAACACTCATAAGAGTGCACACGTACTTAGCTACTTCCGGATGCTGACCAATGAGAAGAAGGAATCCTTCCACATTCAAATGTAGCGCATAGCACGGCATGAGTGCAAGCAAAAATATCAGCACCGCTGAACGAAAAAAAGAAAACAGGCAATAAAAATACTCCATAAGAAAAGTTAAAGGTTTTTTCTCTCCATTTTGATAAGAAATAAAAAAACAACAGGCGTCTTTATCGTATCGAAACTTTAATCTTTCCTCCTTAGAATTCGAACTTCGTCGAATCCAAAATATATGTTTTATATATTGAATATCTGAGTTGCCAAATGCGACATTCCCACAAAAAAATTTATCGTAGAGCGATCTGAATCCTGCCCCCTTATTGGAGGAGAGCTTATGAATATTCATAGGTATATAATAATTTGAAATATCCAATCTCAAGTTATTCGAAATGCACTGTAAAATATATAAACACCAGGTATGAACCGAAGATTAAGTTCAAAATTCAAAGAAAATCTGCTTAAAACAACTTTTACCTTTTTGCACATAAACGCCAACTAATTTTTTATTTGAGCTTCCGAATGTCTGAGAAAAGAAGGTGTCACAAGCTGTTCCCAGACCCTGGCCGACGGCTATGCAGGACGCGTTGATCAGCTGGAAAACAACGTGACAACATACGGTGAAATTATGGAAATAGGACCGCCAATGGTGGCAAAATACGGTGAGATTATGGAAATAGGAATGCCAATGGTGACAGATACGGTGAAAGCACGGAAATTGATTCTCTAATGGTAACAAAACACAGTGAAATTACGGAAATAGGAAATCCAATGGTGACAAAATACAGTGAAATCACGGGAAAAGGGCCTCCAATGCTTCTGAAATAAAGTGATGGAATGGCCGTGATGAGTCCCATTTGTATGATGGAAATGGCACGGGATGGGTCCCATTTGAGGTGGAATGGCTAGAAATGGGTCTCATTTGTGTGACGCAAAGGCCCAGGATGGACTCTATGTGTGACTTAATGGCCCAGGTTTGTCCCATTTCTGTGACAAAATTTTCCGGGATGGGCCCAATTTGTGTGACGTAATAGTCCGAGACGAGTTTTATTTGTGTGACGTAATGGCCCGGAGTGGGTCTCATTTTTGTGATGGAATAGTCCGGATCGGCCCAATTTGTGTGATGGAACTGTCCAGGATTCGTCCCAACTGCGTGACGTAACTGTCGGAGATAGGTCCCATTTGTGTGATGAAATGGTCGGGAAGGGTCCCATCTATGGGTTATGATGGGACGGGATGTGTTCTTTTTGTCTGATGGAAAGGTTGGAAGGGGTCTTATTTGTGATGGAATGGCCTGAGGTTCGTTTTTGAGCCTCTTCACAATGGACAAGCACCCAGAACTGGACCATTGAAAAGTCATTACAACAGTGACATAGTCTGGTCAGCGGGTGGCCAGCACTATTGACTTTTCTCTTTTGATGTGTCTATAGGTCAGTCTTGATTAAACCTAGAGCAAGAATGACCAATAACACTGCGACCAGCTCAAACCAACAAAATTATTGGTAAGCAACAGTTACAACCAACTAATTGCACCCAGTTCCATCAAAACGTGATATAAGAAGGGTAAGTTTTTTAGTTCGATACCACTTACAATAATAGCTGAAGCAGCTCCGTCTAACTTTATTGCGTCACCAAGGTGACCACAAAATATCAAAGAGATCGGCCCAAGAATCATTTGACATATTTGTGTGACAATCTGAAAACAAACAAATATAAGACTTTAAAGCTTTTGTTGGTAATAATGTATTTTTTTTAATAATAAGACATTAAATTCTAAATAGTTAACACTCTTACTTTATTATCAGGTTTATTTGCTTGAACTGGACTGAAATACATTTAGGAACACTGAAAGCTTTTCACGTCATTACAATAAACAGCAATGCGAAAGAACGTGAAATATCGCTTACGCACTTCACATTCTTGGTAATATGACAATAGAGCCCGGACTTATTTAGATGTTCTGCAGGTGTACCCTTACCGCCAATCTGCTGTGATCACGTGCACGCTTCCCGCCAATCTGCGGTGATCACGTGTACCCTTCCCGCCAATCTGCTGTCATCACCTGCACCCTTCAAGACAATCTGCTGTAGTCACGTGTAACCTTCCCGATAATCTGCTGTGATCACGTGTACCCTTACCGCCAATCTGCTGTGATCACGTGCACCCTTACCGGCAATTTGCTGTGATCACGTGTACCTTTACTGGTAATCTGCTGTGATCACGTGTACCTTTCCCGGCAATCTGCTGTGATCAGGTGTACCCTTCCCGGCAATCTGCTGTGATCACGTGTACCCTTCCCGGTAGTCAGCTGTGATCACGTGTACCCTTCTCGGTAATTGCTGTGATCACGTGTCCCTTCCGGGCAATCTGCTGTGATCACGTGTATCTTTCCCGGCAATCTGCTGTGATCACGTGTACCCTTCCCGGCAATCTGCTGTGATCACGTGTACCCTTCCCGGCAATCTGCTGTGATCACGTGTACCCTTCTTGGTAATCCGCTGTGATCACGTGTACCCTTCCCGGCAATCTGCTGTGATCACGTGTACCCTTCCCCGCAATCTGCTGTGATCACGTGTATCTTTCCCGGCAATCTGCTGTGATCACGTGTACCCTTCCCGGCAATCTGCTGTGATCACGTGTACCCTTCCCGGCAATCTGCTGTGATCACGTGTACCCTTCTTGGTAATCCGCTGTGATCACGTGTACCCTTCCCGGCAATCTGCTGTGATCACGTGTACCCTTCCCCGCAATCTGCTGTGATCACGTGTACCCTTCTTGGTAATCTGCTGTGATCACCAGTACCCTTCCCGGCAATCTGCTGTGATCACGTGTACCTTTACTGGCAATCTGCTGTGATCACGTGTACCCTTCCCGGCAATTTGCTGTGATCACGTGTACCATTCCCGGCATTACCACGTGTACCCTTCCCGGCAGTCTGCTGTGATCACGTGTACCCTTCTTGGTAATCTGCTGTGTTCGCGTGTACCCTTCCCGGCAATCTGCTGTGATCACGTGTATCCTTCTTGGTAATCTGCTGTGATCGCGTGTACCCTTCCCGGCAATCTGCTGTGATCACGTGTACCCTTCCCGGTAGTCAGCTGTGATCACGTGTACCCTTCTCGGTAATTGCTGTGATCACGTGTCCCTTCCGGGCAATCTGCTGTGATCACGTGTATCTTTCCCGGCAACCTGCTGTGATCACGTGTACCCTTCCCGGCAATCTGCTGTGATTACGTATACCCTTCCCGGCAATCTGCTGTGATCACGTGTACCCTTCTTGGTAATCCGCTGTGATCACGTGTACCCTTCCCGGCAATCTGCTGTGATCACGTGTACCCTTCCCCGCAATCTGCTGTGATCACGTGTATCTTTCCCGGCAATCTGCTGTGATCACGTGTACCCTTCTCGGCAATCTGCTGTGATCACGTGTACCCTTCCCGGCAATCTGCTGTGATCACGTGTACCCTTCTTGGTAATCCGCTGTGATCACGTGTACCCTTCCCGGCAATCTGCTGTGATCACGTGTACCCTTCCCCGCAATCTGCTGTGATCACGTGTACCCTTCTTGGTAATCTGCTGTGATCACCAGTACCCTTCCCGGCAATCTGCTGTGATCACGTGTACCTTTACTGGCAATCTGCTGTGATCACGTGTACCCTTCCCGGCAATTTGCTGTGATCACGTGTACCATTCCCGGCATTACCACGTGTACCCTTCCCGGCAGTCTGCTGTGATCACGTGTACCCTTCTTGGTAATCTGCTGTGATCGCGTGTACCCTTCCCGGCAATCTGCTGTGATCACGTGTATCCTTCTTGGTAATCTGCTGTGATCGCGTGTACCCTTCCCGGCAATCTGCTGTGATCACGTGTACCCTTCCCGGCAATCTGCTGTGATCACCTGGCTCTTACGAAGAAAAGTCAATTCTAAAATTGTCATTTGCAATGAATAGTGTAATGGCGGGTGTAGGACTATTTATGTGTGCGTGAGGATGATCGGACCAAGAGGTATTTAACCCAGCCCCCACGTCCGCCATACTCCGCCGTTATTCTTGTGCTCGTCCTGAACCTCAGCCATTGTAGAGAGCACAGTCCCCAACTGGAATTTGAAAAGTCAAGATGGTGACCATTACGACCTTCAGAACAGGTCAAAGTCAAATAAAAATAACGTGCACCCACCCAGTATGATAGGTCATCTATAACCAAATATCATAGGAAACGGATAATCAGGGTAGTACTAACAGCCGACGACACCAGGAGGACAGACAGCCACATATTACCCAAATGTATTGCCCCTATCGGGTGGCTAAAGCCCCAGCTGGGGGCTAATAAACGCTCCGAACACAAAGCTATCCGTTCACTAGGTTTTATGGTTGGCCCCAGAACGACGGCTGTGTCATCGCTGGGTAAATACCTCTTTGGTTCGATTATTTTTGTCGACGAACGCACTCCTTAGATGTCACCTCAGAGCCGCCATGTTGTTACTATTTATAGGCAGTTGACAATTCAGCGAGGTGTCTGAGCGAACTATGAAAGAAACTTGTCCATTTTCACCACTTACTATTGGCCATGTTATGACAAACATGGATTTGGACTCCTTGACAAATCCAGATGGATACACCCTGGCGCACAGAGAGGCAGGAGAGCACGCTTCTCCACTTTGCTTTAGGAGTATTTCCACTTCATCCCTCCCTTGTTTTGTTTCTGGATAATATGAAAAGCATAAATAGGAGCAGAATGCCGCAATGATTATCCCAGGATGCTCCACACTGGACGGTTTTATTTGCTGGGAGCACATCTTATTGTTGTAATAAGAACTGAACTCCGTAATGATTACTCTGTTGTGTCACATGACTTGGGTGAATGCTGCATTCTGATTGGTCGATTCCCAAGTGAAAAAATTTTCAATGTTGTCCAGAATGAAAATGTCGATAAATAATATAGTTATTTGTCATCAAAACGTGTGTTAAAATCATGCAACATAATTGACGTGTTTTGAGTTAAAATGAAGATACTATTGATCAGTTATGAAAATATTGACGCAAAGGTCAACCTTTTCTTTCTGGTCGATAATGCATTATATTGACTAAAAAGTCAATAGCTGTTAAATGTATGGACACCGTTGATATATAAGCAGCTGACCTCTAAAGACTTCAGACTCTCATGTTGTTATAAAATAGTATGAGCAGCGTTAATACATGACAGGTGACCTCTGGTGATATCAATTTGTAGTGTATTGTTTAAAACAGCTGAACTTTGATGTCATCTATCTGTTAAGTATAAACAGAGCGTATGGTTATTTTAAAAAATTAATTCCTCTCTTTTGTGAGTACTATTTTCTCGGAATCCTCAGTGGGTCTGCGGAGCAAAAAGGTATTATACACTACAGATCGAACCGCCGTAGAAGATGGCTGTGGAAAAGCAACGATACGTGCCTTTTGATCTCTCAATATGACTAAATATTTCGTGGAATACCCAGTTGTTCGGCGGAAACAAAAATATCCTCAATACATAACATAATGAATCGTCGTAGAGAGGTTGTCTGTGAAATAGCAACGAGCGGGGGCCCGCATAAGGAACCGGAAGTGCACTGAATTAGAATTTCCGACTTCTTGGATGGCCTCATTTGTGGGATTCTTTATGATGGAAGACTGCAACAACAAAACTGCAACAACACAGCTCCAACAAGGCAGCCAGAACAAGACTATTGACATATCGTCCAATCCGAGAAATAGACTAATTTACTAGCTGGTGCTATTTACGGGTTCCGTTGTAATTTTCTTATATGCTTTCAACCGCCTCAGCTGTTAATTTTTGTATAAAAAGCATTCTTAACCATCCAATCTAAATGTAATAGCATCCGTCAGAACACTATGACTTGAAATTCTCACTTGAATTTATAGACCATTTCAATTTGGTTTACATTTTTAAGATTACTAACATATTTTTTGGGATTTTTCAGGTATCCGTAGCATTCCGGATTTATAAATGAGAGGCACGTACCCTGGATAGCGTCATATTTGGCGTGTTTCGTTTGCATGGAGGATTGTGAATGAGACAGCAGACTTTGAGTTTCATTGCCATCGTCTTCGCTGACGTCATCAGCCATGACGTCACCATCAGCCAGATCCGTCACGTCGTTGCGATCGGTGTCCGCCTTGAACAAAAAAAGAAACAAAAGAACGGTGATTGAAATTCTGAAATACTGTTATATAAAGCACAACAATAGCAAACAAAGTGAATCAAAATGACGATTGAAGGAGTCAACGCATAAACTTGATAACTCCACTTATCAAGGAAAAGGTACTATTACCGCCACGGTATTTCTTGGCCTCTGTTTTATCTCTGTTACCACCACGGTATTTCTTGGCCTTTGTTCTATTACATATGTAAGTCTTACACCTCAAAACCGATTAGAAGTGGGCATTTTTTTAGGAAAATGCGATGGGAAAGTCCTGTGTTTATTGTTACTAAAATTTCGAAATTTAGAAGCCTTTTTCTACACTGCCGATAAGTGCAGTAATCAAGTTTATGCAATGATACCTTTGATTGTTATTTCACATTCCAAAATATCTATCAATCTGACTTTCGATGACATGCCGATTCAACTGCTGTGATAATTTAAAAAAAAACCATTTAGTCCGGTGTAAGTAGTGTAAACACAGTCTGGATTGAAAGGTTACTTTTGGGATATTTATGAATCACCGCGTCATTGTCAGCCGCCTGTAACAGTGAACGTAAAGCTGTGACGTCCAAGGAATTCTGCGACCAGTTTAAGAAGTGTTGTGTTTTATTACCTGTACACGCAGCCACATTATTTGCATAATTATGGAGGTGTTACATAATTTGGGTAAATGCTGTTATGCGACTTCTCGATTCCTAAGTCAATAATTTTTCAATGTTGACTGGAAAGGAAATGTCAATAGATTTTGCAGTTGCGAAAATGTTGATCTAGGTCAAAATGTGACTAAAAGGTCAACATTTTCTTACTATTCAACAATGCTTAATGTTGACTCGAAATAAATCAACATGGGCTATAGGTATGCCTGCGTTCCTTCCCGACCCCTCAGTTGTAATAAAAAAATGACATGTGGGCAAAAGTTGGCGGAGCAACTCCATCATGTCACGTGTTCATGCAAAGACACGTGCAGAATTGGCCCTGGTATTCGAAGTTCTCCCTCGTTTACCTATACTTCTGAACTATATTACAACACAGAAAATATTCAATGCAATCGACATAAGTATAAACCTAACTTAGGGATAGTTTCAAAAAAGAGAAGATAAGAATACTGACGTAAGATAAGATAAGAATACTGAGTTAGCAAAGTAGAAACACCTCTTGGAGGGAGGGATATTTTAGTTTTTATTTTAGCCTTTTATTGATCTCTTTTATTTAGTAAAATCATTTTTGTTATTATCATAAAGTCTGTGGCATTGTAGCAGTTATCATTTGTACATAAGTATTACATGGGTTGATTTTTTCAGGGTCTCGAGATGGTCCCTTCCCCCTTGACGAGTTCACATGTTTTTTTAAGTGACAAAAAACGCCGGAGTGTCAGTCAATGAAGTGTTGTTCAGAACGCTTAACCCGTATCGAACAACTTGAATTTTAGGTCACAGGTTAGATGTCTTGATCCTACAAGTTAGGAGATGGTTTACATGGACGAAGTTCTCGGTCATAAAAGCAACATCTGCTGCAATATCTATCAATATATATCAGTGCATCAATTAAACAGTAAACTGATGTCTCATTTACTTAATTATGTATTTATTGGTTATTACTTTATTTATTTATTTGCTAATGGGACATCACAAGATTTGTGAACTATAAGTAGCATGTATTATTTTGTAGCTGACATTGTCGTTAAGTTGTCCAATTATCTGACCTCTCTGTATTTGACACTGTTTTTGTCTTAGGCTGCGCACGTGCGGTCAAAGGCAGGTACAACAACTCCGGATTGAAAAGGAGGGAGACGGGACGGATATTGCGGGAGTCTCCCCCCCATAACCCCATCCCCACCCCCTCTCCCTCCCCCACCCTTCCAGTAAACATTCTTACGTCGATCCAACGTCAATTTGAGATTGCAACGCCTGAACCTACAAAATTGAAACCTTAAATCTGCTTGTACTTTGGGTGTGATTGGTCGCGACCATAGATCAACGACCAACCAACGTTTTTGACACAACGGTGGGTTAGCGACGTTGTTTATACGTTACGTTAGGTTACGAACAAAACGAAAGTCTGGGAAGGGAATTTTGAGAATCAAAAGCGTTTGTTGGCGAGGTGGTGTATTTTTATTCTTCACTAATTTTTTCATTCCATTTTTCAAAATAACGAGAAATAAGGGTTACTGCGTGACTTTGACCTTCTCGGTTACAATGTAATACAAGTATTTTTTCAGTAGTTTCTGCAAGCTGGTCATTCCGCTATGTAACGGAATTCAGTCTAGTTTATTGGCTGGCTTTTGGACAGATCAGTCCGTTATGCATAACCCAGAAGGCGGCTAGATTTAGAAAGTAGTTTGTAAGGGCCAGATTCTAGCTATTTTTCTCTTCCTCTAGATAAGTGTCACATTACAAGGCCAAAGTTCTTTAAAGATGTAGGTTGCTATGAGTGTTGTCTGTTTTTTCTATGAAAGCTTCCGAAACACATTAAGCGGTTGCAGTAAACGTCATTTTCTATCCCGTTTCAATTAAAACTCAATTTGTTAGGCTTATTAATGCGTTTGTCCTTAGATTCCAAACCTAAGTAATATTGTATATTTCTATGTATTCTTTGTGTGTTATTGTGAAATCCGGATTGTTTTTCATCCACTTTTCTTGGAATTAGGTAATGTGTAGGTTTCTTGGTTTCTTGTGATTAATTCGTTCATGTATAAAAGGTCCAGAAATTCGTTAATACCTCAGTTATAAACTCACAAGTGAAAGAGTATTTTGTCAGAACAAGAAATCAACAGGTTTTTTAGTCTTGTTTTAGGGGAGATAAAACCCGCATAAATACGGTAAGGATTATTCATTTTAATAGTCGTGGTTATTGCAATCAGCTAGGTTATTAATACCGTCTTTAATTAGCGTTCAATGTTTTAATTAAAATCATAATCTGTTAATTTGGAAATGGTAAACTTTGAGTGGAAATTAAAGGTTAATCTTAACTAGGTTTTCTCATTTAGTATATCATGTGTTAGTGCATTTGTTAATTAGTTATCAATGTTTATTTCAGTCAATCTCACGATCACTCGCGAACTCACGCATAGTTAAGTTCAAGTCTCAGAGTCTTAGTTCGTTTATCGTGTGCATTGCGTATATGTGGTAAATAAAGTTTTATAACGGCTCTTTATTGTCTCCCTTGATTAGAAGCAGCCTTTTAGTTGCTGCATGTTTCATTGACGTATTTAGGTTTAGCGTTTTGTTGAGCCGTTATTACGTCATTTGGTTGGTAATTAGACGTTGCGAAGACGTTATTATGGTTTTAAAAAGTATTTTACGGCCGTGTTACACGATGAGTGAACAAGGTCAAGAGACACGTGCTGAGTCGCGTGAAAGAGTGGTTGAACCCAACGGTGTTGAGGATGTCGAGCCGGGTTCGCCTGAGAAGGAAGAAAATTTGCGTTTCGCGCAAATGAAAGCCAAAATCATGCGCAAGCAATTCGATTTGGAGGAGGAGGAGTTCCACTGGTCGATGGAGCTCGAGGAAAGAAAAAGGGCTTTCCAATGGGCAATACAAGAGAAGAGGATGGCTCTCGAAGAACAGCTGAAGGCCTTTGAAAACAGGGAGAAGGCGGGTAGCCGGGGACCGATGTCACGACCCTCGTCTGTTTTATCACAAGAAGAAAATCCAGCGATAGAGGCCATGGTGCGACACCTGAGAAAACCAACGTTTGAGGTGCAGAAATTCTCCGGTGATCCGCTAAGGTACATTAAGTTTATGAGGTCCATCAAAACAAACGTCTTAAAGTATTGTGACGATGACGGTGAGCGCATGGCAATGTTGTTGCAATACACATCCGGTGAAGCCAACCAAATCGTCTCAAGTTTTAAACATCTTCGCGACGAACACGCTTTCCGACAGGCTATGGTCAGTCTGGAGGATCGATAAGGTAGTAATGAAATTATTGCTACAACATACAACATCCAGAGCATTAGAGTGGCCTTCAATCCGCTCCAAAGACGCGAAGGCACTAGATTCATACGCTTTATTCCTTCGAGAGACAAAACAGTGCCATAATCGACTTGAATGAAGTAAAAATACTTGAGTACTCCGAGAACTTGAAGCGCTTGGTCAGCAAGCTACCCCCTAATCTACATGAGAAGTGGCGTAGCATTGTTTTTACGCGTAAGGAGTTACACCAGTCAATTCGTTTTGAGGACTTTGTGAGGTTCGTGGTGGGCGAAGCTAAAAAGGCCAGCGACCCAACGTTCGGCATGGCTGTGATGCAGTCCCTCTTCACGGAAGTTCCAAAGAAGGGCCAGGAGAAGCCATCATGTGGAACAAGAAGCCAGGAACAGAAGAAATGTATGTATTGTTATAAGTCTAATCACGATGTTATAAATTGCTTGTCGTTGCAGAAGGTAAGCTGGGATGAACAGAAAGTGTTTGTTTTTGGCAATAAATTGTGTTTTAGATGTTTATAAAAGGGCCATCAATCAAAAGAATGTAGAAAAAAAAGTTGTTTATAAAAGGTGTAATGGGAGGCACCCAACGTCGCTTCACCGTGAACGACAGATACAAGAGTCGGTTAAAAGGGTCGAGCATCCAGAAAGGGCTGAGGTAGAGAAAAAAGAGGAAGAAATGAATGAAAGGGTAATGTGCTCAAGTAGTGTGACCAACGGGTTTTGCACTCTGGCGATTATCCCTGTGAAGGTTAATAGTCAAGACCGGAGTGTGGAAACGTACGCGTTCATCGACACTGGGAGTAGTGTCAGTTTCATTAGTTCAAAACTGGCCGGTGAATTGAAAGCCAGTGGTGAAAGGAAAAATACCACGCTGGCCACTATGGGGAAGGATTTTTCTATGCAGTCTCAAGAAATAAATGGGCTGGAGATTTCCGATTTAAGTGGTCAGAACAGTTTTGGTCTCCCACCCGTGTTAACGAAAGATACAATGCCAGTGTCAAAGGAACACATACCGAGCAACAAATATATCTTTCAGTGGTCCCACTTGAGGGGAATAGATCTCCCAGCAATAAACGCCGAAATTGGGATTTTACTTGGGAACGATGTTCCTGATGTCTGCGTACCATTAGAAATAAGGAAAGGTAAGAGGGGCTCCCCACAGGCTGTCAAAATACCGTTAGGTTGGGTTGTTTATAACTTGGTGAGAAAAGATCAGAAAGGTGTTTTAAAAGTAAATAGGGCAGCTGTTGCTTCGATGCAGCCGATTAGTGAATTGGACAGACTTGAAAGACTGTATCGTAGCTCAGTACATTTGGACTTTCCCGAGAGACAGATCGACGACAAAGGTGAGTATTCACAACAAGACAAGGAATTTATTAGGAAGGTTGAGGCTTCAAAACAGTTCGTAGATGGTCATTACGAAATCGGTCTTCCCTTCAAAGAAAATTCAGTAGTTATGCCTGACAATCGCTCTCAAGCCGAGAAGAGGCTCAAGTCTTTAAAGAAACGATTATCGGGTGACCCCGAGCTTCTCAAAGATTATACAAGAAGACATGTTTCGTAAGGGCTATGCGGAAGTAGTTCCGGAAAACGAGTTGTTGAGAGACGATGGGAAAGTTTGGTACATACCTCACCATGGTGTGTATGGCAAAAATAAGTCAAAGATCAGGGTCGTGATTGACTGTGCGGCCACCTACAATGGTACATCACTTAACAGTAGGTTACTACAGGGTCCGAATTTAACGAACAGTTTGGATGGGGTTTTGTTGAGGTTTAGGGAGGAGCCCGTAGCGCTGATGGGAGACATAGAAGCAATGTTCCACCAGATTAGGGTTCCCGTTGAAGACAGAGATTGTTTACATTTTCTATGGGGGCCAAATGGTCAGCTGGACAAGGATCCAGTTTGTTGTAGGATGTACTCACATTTATTTGGTAGTGTCTCATCACCAAGTGTGGCGATGAAGGCTTTAAGAGCCACGGCGGAAGATAACCAAGGTAAGTTTCCTGAGAAAGTTTTGGCAACAGTTCTAGACTTTTATGTAGACGACTGTCTGAAGTCCGTTTCCGACGAGGACAGGGCTCGAGTCTTAGTAAGAGAGTTGTCTCAGTTATGTCAGATAGGTGGCTTTCGACTCACGAAATGGATTAGCAATAGTAGAGCTATTCTTAAGTCGATTCCAGAATCCGATAGGGCTAAGGCAATTAAGGACCTAGATGTTAAGACAGATGTTTTGCCTGTTGATAGGGCTTTAGGTACTTATTGGTGTGTCGAGTCTGATAGTTTCTGTTTTAAGATAGACGTTCCCAGTAGGCCTTTAACTAGGAGAGGACTACTGTTGGTTGCAAGTTCAATTTTTGATCCGCTAGGTATCGCATCGCCTTTCATACTTCCGGCAAGATTGATTTTACAAGAGCTTTGCAGGGAAGGTTTAGGTTGGGATGACAAGTTGCCAGATGCTGAATTTGAGCAGTGGCTGAAGTGGCAGTCCGAGCTACCACACTTACAGCGTTTGAAGATTGACAGATGTTTCAAACCCAAAGAATATCAAGGATCAGTTATGTATCAGTTACACGTTTTTTGTGATGCTTCAGAAAAGGCATATGGTGTAGTCTGTTATCTCAGGGCAGTGTCGGAAAATGACGTCAGGTGTTCACTAGTCATGGCGAAATCCAGAGTTGCGCCTCTACACAAAGTCACTGTGGTCCGGCTTGAACTAATGGCATGCACCGTTGGCGTTCGCCTAGCAAAGGTAATTCAGGTCCAGTTAGGATTAGAACTAGAAGTAGTCTATTGGACAGACAGCATGTCTGTGCTAAGGTACATTGCCAATGAGTCGACAAGGTTTCAAACCTTTGTAGCAAACCGGATAAGTATCATTAGAGAGGCTTCTAGTATTAGTCAGTGGAGGCATATTTCAGGAAAGGAAAATCCTGAAGATTTGGCTTCAAGAGGCCTGTCACCTGCTAAGGCTCCAAACTGTATCATTTGGTTTCAAGGTCCCAAGTTTTTGTCAAGGTCAGAGTCACAGTTTTTGGAGTCTCGGGTTTCCGATTTGTGGCTGGAAAATGGAGATCCGGAAGTCAAAATTCAAGCTAATGCTGTCCAGAGAGTGGAGAGTCTGAACGAATTGTTTGTGAGATTTTCTAGCTGGAGAAATTTTGTCAGGGTTATGGCACGAATTTTAAGGTTTGTGTTCAATATCAAATACTGGATGTCTAAACGCAAGGCCGGTGGTGTTGGCTACACAGGGACTCACAATGATGAAGGACATACTTTGAACCCTGAAGATGTTCAAAATGCAGAGTTGTTTGTGGTTAGATCCGTTCAGGATAGCTATTCCCAAGATGAAATCGCTGCGTTGCAGCAAGAATCACCCATTAAGAAGTGTAGTTCAGTGTTCAAATTAGACCTAATTTATCAGGACGGCATACTGCGTGTGGGTGGTAGGTTGTCGCGAGCAAATCTCAATTACGAAGTCAAACACCTTATTTTGTTACCAAGGAAATCACACATTTCAAAATTGCTCGTGCATTATGCGAATCAAAAGGTTGGTCATATGTGTCGGAATTCCATGGTTGCCTATTTGAGACAAAGTTATTGGATCCAAGGTGTCAATGGTTTGGCAAAGGAGGTTGTGAGAAATTGTGTTGTCTGTAGAAAATACAACGCCAAGGTCATGGGGCAAAAAATGGCCGATTACCCTGTTTTTCGGGTAAGCCCTGGAGAAAAGGCTTTCTCTAGATATGGAGTTGATTTCATGGGACCAATAGAAGTAAAGTGCCGCCGTTCCAGGGTCAAAAGATGGGTCATGGTGTTTACGTGTTTAGCATCTAGAGCTATTCATTTAGAAGTTGCAAATTCGCTTGACACTGATTCATGTCTGAATGCTATCCGTCGGTTTGTTGCCAGAACTGTAAAGCTATAGTCAAGAAATACTGTTCTAGATAGACCTATTCACAAATGTATTCTCCTGTTAGAATCTGACATGGCAGAATAAAGTGTACAAAGAATAAGTTGATTGCAAATAATTATTACATAGCATTTGCTTTGTATAGTGTATGTTATTCATTATACGGTTTAAAGCACTTTTGTGTATTTCAAACCCTGTTTGTTAAAACTGTATCAGCTATATCACGTTTCATAAACAGCTGTAGTCTTATGTTTGGATTAGCATGCATGCATCAAGTATGTGGCGAGCTCTACGCTCCATGTAAATATAGTCACACAAGGCGACTGTTAACTGTAACGTCTTGGTATTATTAAGATTAATATGCTAACTTTGCAAAGGTGATGTTTAAACTTTCAGCAGTGTTATGCTATTTGTATTTCAAGGGTGCCTTTTAATTTTGAATGTGTAAAATTTATACAGTCTAGGATATTCAAATCTGGCCTCTCATATAGAGTAAAATGGCTTAACCCATTTAACGGAGGGGGTGTAAGGGCCAGATTTTAGCTATTTTTCTCTTCATCTTGATAAGTCACATTACAAGGCCAAAGTTCTTTAAAGATGTAGGTTGCTATGAGTGTTGTCTGTTTTTTCTAAGAAAGCTTCCGAAACACATTAAGCGGTTGCAGTGAAACGTCATTTTCTGTCCAGTTTCAATTAAAACTCAATTTGTTAGGCTTATTAATGCGTTTGTCCTTAGATTCCAAACCTGAGTAATATTGTATATTTCTATATATTCTTTGTGTGTTATTGTGAAATCCGGATTGTTTTTCATCCACTTTTCTTGGAATTAGGTAATGTGTAGGTTTCTGGGTTTCTTGTGATTAATTCGTTCATGTATAAAAGGTCCAGAAATTCGTTAATACCTCAGTTATAAACTCACAAGTGAAAGAGTATTTTGTCAGAAAAAGAAATCAACAGGTTTTTTAGTCTTGTTTTAGGGGAGATAAAACCCGCATAAATACGGTAAGGATTATTCATTTTAATAGTCGTGGTTATTGTAATCAGCTAGGTTATTAATACCGTCTTTAATTAGCGTTCAATGTTTTAATTAAAATCATAATCTGTTAATTTGGAAATGGTAAACTTTGAGTGGAAATTAAAGGTTAATCTTAATTAGGTTTTCTCATTTAGTATATCATGTGTTAGTGCATTTGTTAATTAGTTATCAATGTTTATTTCAGTCTCACGATCACTCGCGAACTCACGCATAGTTGAGTTCAAGTCTCAGAGTCTTAGTTCGTTTATCGTGTGCATTGCGTATATGTGGTAAATAAAGTTTTATAACGGCTCTTTATTGTCTCCCTTGATTAGAAGCAGCCTTTTAGTTGCTTCATAGTTCCTGTCTTTCAATAACAGCAATATTTTCATGCAATCCCAAGTGAGTTGACGGAACAAAAAGGTCCGTGGATGTTGGCTGGTGTAAAACAAGCACAACAAGAATACTGTGTATTATACAGATAAAAGAATTACCTGTTATGGTCCTGTCCCAACTTCCCAACTTTATTTACAATAAGTAATATATAGTCCGACTTATAACTGGCGATGACTTATTATGTAGTGGAGAATCTGCTATAATACTGAAGAAAAGTGCTGTTTGGCCTCAACCCCTATTAAAGATAATTTCAGTACTTTGTGTTGGTGTGCATTTATTAAGTTCTCGCGATAAATATACGTATGTATACAGGCTGACAAAAGCAGCCACTTTATTGCGTTTAGGCAGGTCTGATCTAATTTTGGGGGCGGTTGGGTGGGAGAGGGGGCACTCACGTTCCAACCCGTTGCCATGTGTATCTGTAACTTTGTAGAACGATCTCTAAACGCGGTGTGTTTAGTTTGAAATAATACCCAATTCTATCACACGTGGAGTGCAGTTCCGAAAGGAACTTTCTCGATGTCTGTGTTTGTCGGAAACGTGGAGTACTGAATCAAAACTTCCCCCTTTGTCAAAGAAATTGACACTCCACGCAGTCCGCATTTTGGCTATTTTTGGGTTGGGGATAGGGGTGGGGGCACTACCTGCATAACCTTTATATAACCGAATCCATAATTTACACCAGGCGTAACCCCTCAGGTGTTCAAGTATGTTTTAAAAGCACCTCTGTGTGATTTTATATATAGATATAAAATAGGAGATAGAAGGCGGCTAATCTCTGTGGAGTATGTTACGCCTGTCAAGAGCTTGTGAATTGCCAGACGCGAGAAGAAACTTCCGGGTGTCTCGAGGAACTCTGGGTAAAGACACCCTGAAGAAAGCACCGACCACTAGCAGTGAACAGTCTCAAAATAGTTGGTTTATTTAAGATTTTCGCACATTCGAAGAATGTGGCATACACTATCTTATAACTGAAAGTCTCCGATAACTGAAAGTATCCGATAACTGAAAATATTGCAAAGACATAATAGAACAACTATTCTCGTTCTGTGTGTAATATTTATTATAGAAAAATAGAAATTAATTTGTGAGAAGTAGGGTAGGGTCCGTTAAAAGGAATTTCTCCAGCGAACTGATCAGAAGCATTTCAATAAAATAAATAAAATAAAACTATCAATATACTTTAACCCATAGAAACACACGAACATACAAACGCACGCTCGGGGGATGGACAGCCTCCTCCTGGCTACAAACTGGTTGTCATGTTTCCATGACATTTTAAAACGACCCTTTACTGACGGACTACCAGGCGTGAAAAATACTTTTTAACCAAACGCGGACACATCTAAGTGTGTAATTTAATTTTTAATCGATCCAGTTTAGCATACTGCACATTTACGAATACAGGAGCAGTTAAAACGCATCTTGCTGCACCCACGGTGTAACAAAATATGCAAACTTTTTTGGTACTCACTTTTATTTGAGTAGCAGTGTCGAGAGAACCTCCTTTTTATGAAAAACAGAAATCACCGAATGAAACTTAACCCACCACAACGTTTTTTATGGAATATGAAGCTCCTCGCGGACTACGTCTGGCCCCAAAATTAACCACCTTTCCCCACGTTTTTTTTTTTTTGCATCTGCTGCCCGGGAAGGAGGGCGCAGGGGTGGGGGTAAAGAAAAAAGGTGCTACTTCCCGCCTCGCATAACACTTTAAGAAAACGTTTATGCCTAATCAAGCCCCAAATTGATTCGCACAAAACTATTCCCCTGCTTGTAACAAACGCTTAGATTCTGCTATTGCGACAATAATAGATTCTTCATTCATAATGTGCTCGCTCCATCCGCTTATGTCGCTCGAAACGTTACGGATGAAATCGGTACATCGCAAGAACTGTTCAACACGCGACTCATTTAATTGCTAAAGGTTTTAAAATCATTTGCCATTTCTTTCATTTTTAATAACATACCGGTTAATCGCAAATCCCGATAAACACACAACATCCTTTGAAAATATGCCATGCAATTACCGCTTTTGACTATAAATATAAGTAAGATCCTCTTTTATCGCACCCGAAAAAATTATTTATATATAGTTTTTGCGTTCTGGATAGCATCATAATTTCTGAAATTAATATAGCATAAAGTCACGTTAATTAATGTCGCTAATAGTTATGTATCCAGTTGTTAAAGTCGTATTATATACAAAAGTCGTCACTTCCGCATCGCTTGTTATTTCGTAGTCGGGCAGCTCGACTAATAATCGAACGGCGATACCCGCCCCTAATATAGACAGCATTGCAAACAGAGCTAGGAGGCGTCGTAAGATCACTTTCCAGAGTGGCACTGGTGACGCTGGCTTCATCACAGCCTCGATTTCAGCGACGGAAAGCGACGCTGACACCAAACGCCGTCTGCGGAACTGCCTTGGTTGTTCCTCCGTTGGCTCTAAACAAATACAAGAAGAACGAAAGAGTGATTCTGACATATCCTTTTAAATTACTCAGCAAGACTTGATCAGGTTTCCAACACGGTTATGTTTGCCTTGTATTGGGCGTTTAGCAATAGGCGCTTGAATAAAAATATCACGTGATATGATCTTGTCAAGATGCACTTTTCGTTCTTGGTTTAAAAGTTTGCAGGAACTTGAGGAAATGACGTGCTTTAGAACAGTTCCAAATCAAACCGCCGATACATCCGTTCTAAACAAACAGCTGATACGGCCTTCAGAATATAAACAAACAGATGGTGCAACCTTCAGAATATAAACAAACAGCTGATACAACCTTCAGAATATACACAACAGCTGATACAACCTTCTAACAAACGTCCTTCAGAATAAAAACGGACAGCTGATACGACCTTCGGAATATAAGCCAACAGCTGGCACGGATTTTCAATGACAATTTTGAAGGACCGAACAAGAGAGCGTAAGGTTAAGGCCGTTGACAGAGGAAAATGGCATACTCACTGGATATCAACTCGTCCTCGCCTATCAGTCCCGCCCGTGTCTGCGCCTGTAACAGAAGGATAAAACGGGGATTTACGAAATCGCAAGGCCGCCATTAATGACCTGAATAGCTTAACCCTTTGTCATTCATCACGTGACCAGCTAAACCCTCGCCATTTATCACGTGACCAGCTAAGCCCTCGTCATTCATCACGTTACCAGCTAAATCCGCGTCATTAATCACGTGACCAGCTAAATCATCGCCATACATCACGTGACCAGCTAAACCCTCGCCATGCATCACGTGACCAGCTCAGACCTTTACATTAATCACGTGACCAGCTAAATCCTCGTCATTCATCACATTACCAGCCAAGCCCTCGCCATTAATCACGTGACCAGCTAAATCCTCGTCATTAATCGCGTGACCAGCTAAGCCCTCGTCATTAATAACGCGACCAGCTAAACGCTATTCATTGGATGATTTCGCTGCTTTTGTAACAATTATGTTTCGAGTTGCATCCCGGTGGTATATCCAGATTGGTAAAAATTGAATATCCCGGATAAGGGAAGTAAATCGAATTCAGTGAAACCATCCGGAATGAGATATTAGTGAATGACGTCATTACCTGTTGGACTTGTTTATCCCAGTCGGTTCTCATGACAACGACGAACAGCACTACTGCCTGTATCACGAGGTTGATCGCTAAGGCGATCCAGTATGCTGTGATAAGATACAAAGTGCAAGTGTCACAGTCAACAAAAGTGTGTCTCTATGAATACAGCAAACGCAAGAATTTCTATTTTTAAATTCAAAGTCAAATGAACTGATTGAATATCATAGCAACTGCATTCAGGCCAGCTTGATGGCGTTTTATTTTATGACTTGTCCACCCTTAAAACTTAAAGTTCTGGGTTTAAAATCGCAAAAAAATATTTCTCACATCTTCAATCAATTATACTACTTGTACTGATGGGACATCTAAAAAGGACGCACGCAAAGAGTTACAGACTTTATGACCCTTTCCTCCCCCATCCACGCCCTATGTATGCAAAATTTGTGACACCGCCCACCGCCTTTAACGGTGTCGTACTCAAAGCCCCTCCTCTCCCCATCCAAACCTCAACCCCCACCCCTCTACTCTCCCCACCTCCAACCTCAACCCCCTCCCCTCTACTCTCTCCACCTCCAACCTCAACCCCCTCCCTTCTCTCTTCCCCTCACTCTCTCCCTTCCCTCCCACTCCCCTTCCCCCTCTCCCCCTCTCTCCTCCCCTCGTTCCCACTCCTCTCCCCTCTCCTCCCCTCTCCTTCCCCCTCCCCTCTATGTCCCCCTCCCTCTCCCTCTCCCCCTATCTCCTTGTCCTCTCCCCTGCCTTCCGTGTCCCACACCCTCCTTCTCTCCTCTCCCCTCTCTCTACCCCCTCTCAGCCTCCCCTCCGCGTCCCCTCCCTCTCCGATCTTCGCCGTCTCCCTCCCTCTATCCCTCCTCTCGCCTCTCCCCTCTCCCCCCTCTCCCCCTCTCCTCCGTGCCCTCTCCCTCTTCCTTTTCACCTCCCCGTCCAGCGTTGCGACACACGTCACGTACCTGCAGTCCTCAGATCAGTCAGGAACATGAGAGGGATACCCATGGGCAGAGCGAGCAAATAATAGGATATAAACAGAAGTGAAGCTCCAAGAATCTGCCTCCCCGTTCCATACAGGACTCCTTTGCACGCAGTCTAATGCAACAAAACACACAACTTTCATGCACTGATGTCTCAAAGCTTTTTTACCAATGCAAAAACTTACCATGTGTTAGTGTGAATAAGATGGTGCATGACAAGATGGCGCACGTCAAAATGATGCATGACAAGATGATGCACGACAAGACGGAGCACGACAAAATGGTGCACGACAAGATGGTGCACGGCAAGATGGTGCACGGCAAGATGGTGCACGACAACTCCATGTACCGGTGAGCCGGAGAATTAATATATTATTGTTATTATTAATCACTAGTTATTATTATCGTTATTATTATTATTTACATTTTATTTTTATTAACACTCAATCGTTCATTTACCATAAAGCGCAAAATCACAGAAAAAGTAAAATTCTAAGCACAAAGATCATGAACTTACCGCCACCCCGTCGAAGAAGGCATAAATGGCGACAATGGGCAGAAGTCGTGCCGTTAACGCCACCACCTCGCTGTTCGCAACACAAATACACAAACAAAATCATGAAAATTCTATTAGTTGTGAGGCGAATACACAATCTGAACGTCGATAGAAGTTGGGGAGGAGAAGGGGCTGTAAAGTAGCCCAGTACAATACACAACCTGATGCCGGGTTGGGGGAGGGAGGGGGGCTGTAGAGTAGCACAGTACAATATACGACCTGAGAGCGGGGTTGGGGGAGAGAGGGGGCTGAGTGCGGGGCCAGGTTGTATTCTTTTCTAATTTCAGATATATATATATATATATTAAAAATATGGACTACACATTATAGATGGATTCTTCGTCTCATTACAAATTTTTGAGAAGCCCCCTAATAATTATAATAATAGTAATAATAATAACAATAATAACAAGTCTAATATTATGATGCAGACATAACCTCTGCGAGCGAAATGTATTGCCAGTGAATAAAATATATTTCCTTGAGCGGGATACCATTTTAAACTGATGAAACTCGGGAAAAGAACATCTCTTGGATATTCCAGTCAGCAATATCTTCCATCTTTTCCCCGGGGACAAATGAATCCTCTCATTTAGCACATGATCATATAGCGAAAAACTAGGGTGCAATCTGTTCTGTGTGGGCGGTTGGGTAGATACATATGTCTTATTTCGGGAAAAACAGAAAAATACATTGATGACTCTGTACCGACATGTGCGGACGCAGTGCCGACATGTGCTGACTTTGTGCTGACATGTGCTGACTCTGTGCCGACATGTGCTGATTCCGTGCCGACATGTGCTGACTCTATGCCGACATGCGGTCACTATGTACCGACATGTGCTGACTTTGTGTCGATATGTACTGACTCTGTGCCGACATGTGCAAACTCTGTGCCGACATGTGCTGACTCTGTGCCAGGATGTGCTGACCCCGTGCCAAGATGTGCTGACTCTGTGCCAAGATGTGCTGACTCTACGCCGACATGTGCTGACTCGGTACCGACATGTGCTGACTCTGTGCCGACATGTGCTGACTTTGTGCTGACATGTGCTGACTCTGTGCCGACATGTGCTGATTCCGTGCCGACATGTGCTGACTCTATGCCGACATGCGGTCACTATGTACCGACATGTGCTGACTTTGTGTCGATATGTACTGACTCTGTGCCGACATGTGCAAACTCTGTGCCGACATGTGCTGACTCTGTGCCAGGATGTGCTGACCCCGTGCCAAGATGTGCTGACTCTGTGCCAAGATGTGCTGACTCTACGCCGACATGTGCTGACTCGGTACCGACATGTGCTGACTCTGTGCCGACATGTGCTGCTTCTTTGCCGACATGTGCTGACGCTGTACCGACATGTGCTGACTCTGTGCCGACATGTGCTGACTCTGTGCCGACATGTGCTGACTCTGTGCCGACATGTGCTGATTCTGACTCTTATTCACACTGACAAATACTCAGGAACAGTCTCTGCTGTGTACTCCCGGAATTTGATTGCTTGGCGGGCAGACAACGATCAGCTTTAGTTGTGCGCAGAGTCGATCTTTTCGATTTTTGCAAAACAAAATTAGCATTGTACCACAAGAAAACTTGTATTTTTCAGAAGTGAATTTGTGTGGCTTCCTACTCCCTCCCGCCCACACCTCTCACCATTTCTAGACCAATCAAATTCCCGTCTCTTATAGAGCGATGAAAACTTCTCCAAACTTACGGTACGTTAGTGAACAAAGCAGGTAATTCGTCTTGGAAAAGGACAAATATCATCACAGCGATTAGAGACAGGACCACTGTCAATGAAAAAAAAACAGATTAAAATTACTCATAATAACTGATTTGCCTATTTTTTATGCGATAAAAGCCCTTCTTGTTGTTCATAATACTGTTGATATTCATTGCTGTTATTATTATATTATTATTAATAGTGTTATTTAATTAATTAATTATTTATTTAATTAATTATTGCTCAAAATGTTGTGATTATAGTTTTAGATGTTACTGTGGTGTGCTACACTTGCTCAGTAAATGGAAAGCCTGCATTTGGAACAGCCAGCGGGCAGTATGTAACGTGTCACGTGTCAGACTTTCCAAAATATAAAATCAAGATCGTCTATTAGTGTTCTCTCATACACGCTCCTTCCTTTTTTTGTCAGAATAAATTATGGGTAAAATGTGGTAAATCAATGTAAAGCCAATATCAAGATAATTTAATCGCAGTGACCAGATGGCGACTTTTCGGATTCCAGTAACTTACCGACGAGAGAGATTGCCAATCTTCCGACGGTTTTCGCTTCGATTGCTTGCCCTGCTCCCAAATACTGCCCAACCCTTATGGCCGTGGCTATTTGTATTCCCAGGGGCACCTGTAGTCGATAGAATTAAAATAAACTGATAATTTACGACTAAAGTAGAAGCTGTCTTTAGTTTTGAGAGGACATAATTTTTAATGTCAACGTTCTGAGGCTGATCACTTTGCCTCCATAAAACAATAATTACTAATGCCTATGTTTTATAGAGCGTGTGTGTGCGCGCGTGTGTGCATGTCTGCGCGTGTGTATGAGTTTTCAATGGAGTCGCGATTTTTCGTGGACATTGGATCCATATTACCTTACCATTTATTCCATTGTTAATTCTATTGTCCTATTTTTAGCAGGCTAAAATGTAAGCTATAGCTTTCATTATATTAATTTTATTACCAATGGAATAAACTGAAATACAATATACTGGAGTAGAAGGGTGCAAGTTAAACATGTCTACAAAACAAACCTGAAACCATATGGAATCTAACTGAAGTAACACAGACTGTGCACCAAGCTCCGTTGTTCCTAAAATGCCTGAAAATAAAGTAAAAAGGATCAGATGGATGGATAGATGGATGGATGGATGGATGGATGGATGGATGACTGGCTGGTTGGCTGGCTGGCTGGCTGGATGGATAGATGGGTGGGTGGATGGATAGTAGTAACACAGACTGTGCACTAAACTAGGAGGGAGGGAGGGAGGGAGGGAGGGAGGGAGGGAGGGAGGGAGGGAGGGAGGGAGGGAGGGAGGGAAGGGTGAATGGGTGGATGGATAGTAGTAACACAGACTCTACACTAAACTAAGTTGTTCCCAGAATGCGTGAAAGTAAAAGTAAGAAAGATCATATAGAGAGTCAGACACCAGCTAGCCAGACAGACAGACAGACAGACGGACAGATAGATAGATAAATAGATAGATAGACAGACAAACAGACATAGAGATAGATAGATAGATAGATAGATAGATAGATACATAGATACATAGATAGATAGATAGATAGATAGATAGATAGATAGATAGATAGATAGATAGATAGATAGATAGATAGATAGATAGATAGATAGATAGATTGTTTTATTCTTCGCTTTTTACCTGTCAGGAAGACGCCGATTTCGAAGCCCCACCATTCCATACATAACATGAGCATCCCCGGAAGGCACAGGCGTACGAATTTACCCCACTCTTGTAAACAATCACAACTCCAACCTACAACCAACCAATCCCCAACACATTTTATGAACTGAAGGTAGTATAACAAACATTCCACATTAAGAGACCCCAAATAACATGGATATGAAAATTAGAATATACATGGAACCTGGGTGATTATACCAGGTGAAAACTACCCCCTAGCTCCCCATATTTTTTTTACTACTTCCCCCAATCCTGTTGTTCATTTTTCTCCGTGTTTTGTTTTGTTTTTGTTTTTTTTGTGATGCTGGGAAATTTGAATTAAAACAATTGTCCTGTGCATGATATATCACGTTCCTCCGCTTTTCCCGCAGGGATGACGCGAGGCTAATATCCAGCCTTATCCACAGGGGTAACACGTAGCCTTATCCGGAGGGGTAACACACGGGTGACATCCAACACCATTAAAATAACACCTCAAGTTAACAACTTTTTTTCACTAATAAACAAAAACGCATACACACATAACAGAATTACTTTGTATTTTACTCCTGGGTACTTTTAGTTTGTACTTTTATGTTTTTTTTTTTTGTTCTGAAAAGGACTCGGTGTTCATGCACGAGGGATACTCACCACCCCACGTATCCTTGTAGCATCTGGATAGCACTATGTACATTAACGTGGTGAGAAACATAATGAAATACGCTGAAGCCTGGGCAATCGCTGATCCGCTGTGCATAAAAAAAGGAAGACAGTCAAGGCTGGTTTCTATTCTAACCCATGACATCACGAGAAATTAACCAAGTTGTAAACAAATATTATTATTATTATTAATTATTATTAATTATTGTTTATTATTATCATTGTTATTATTGATATTGTTATTGTTATTAGCATTAACATTAGCTGTGGTAGTAGTAGTGGTAGCAGTAGTAGTGCTAGAAACAGTAGTAGTAGTGGTAGTAGTATGCGACTTACTTGGTTCCCAGCTCAAGGACATAGACAAACATGTAATGGAAAAGAGCGTTGACGCCGTTCGCGAACAGACCAATGAACACATTTGGAAGAACGATGTTTTGATTTTGCATATATTTCGATAAAATAATGTACATGAAGAAGCTCTGAAAGAAAATAAATAAAAGAACAAACAAAAAATTAAGACAAATGACTCAGGGCTCAGGAACAGGTCCGTTACAAATAGCAGAATTCAGCGGAGCTTGAAATTGAACCTTTTGCTTTTTTCTTTTATTTTTTATTTATTATTTTTTTTATGTTTCCTTTAGAATGTATATTTCTGAGAATAGTCATTATACAAAATAAGGCAGATCGAATTATAAAAAACCCAACTTACTAACGCTCCTGGCATAAATATGAGCATATACTGGCCAGCTAACCTAACAAAAAGAGACACAACATAGGCTTTATTAAGCGATCTCTGTTTACTTTCTCTGCCTTGTATTTTCTTGACAATCCTAACAATCGTACGCAAATCGCATTATTAAAAGAAACACTTAATACCTTAACAAATGTTGAGTACGACACTTGAAATAAAGAAAAACGTGCGAATGTTTTAATATGATATGTGACGTCACAATTCTTTCCTTCAAAGAATGTGATTGAATTTATAACACTCAAAACCTTCTCATTCAACTACTTATAAACATGAGCACCAAACAGCCTCGAGCAGCAGTTGTTCTAATTTGCATGGCTATAGCAAAGATTTAGTCATTTTCAATAAGATCGGGAATTTGAATAGAACGCAAGAGTTATTAATTGTATGGTAAACATGCGATCGGACTTGCGTCAAATTATCTTCGTTTCTGCTTGATTCTTTTTCCATTTGAATGTTCATGTAACAATGGCAACCGAACAGATTAATGTTCATTTTACAGAAAATAAATAAAACTGAAACTGAAGGGGAAAACACTCATAAGAGTACGGACGTACTTAGCTACTTCCGGATGCTGACCAATGAGAAGAAGGAATCCTTCCACATTCAAATGTAGCGCATAGCACGGCATAAGTGCAAGCAAAAATATCAGCACCGCTGAACGAAAAAAAGAAAACAGGCAATAAAAATACTGCATAAGAAAAATTAAAGGTTTTTTCTCTCCATTTAATAAGAATAAAAAAAAAACAGGCAATTTTATCGTATCGAAACTTTAATCTTTTCTCCCTGGAACTCGAACTTCGTCGAATCCAAAATATATGTTTTATATATTGAATATTTGAGTTGCCAAATGCGACATTTCCACAAAAAATTTTATCGTTGAGCGATCTGAATCCTGCCCTCTTATTGGAGGAGAGCTTATGAATATTCATAGATATCTAATAATTTAAATTATCCAATCTCAAGTTATTCGAAACGCACTGTAAAATATTTAAAGAGCAGGAATGAACGGAAGATTAAGTTCGAAGTTCAAAGAAAATCAGTTTAAAATAACTGTTACCTTTTTGCACATAAACGCCGACTAATTTTTTATTTGAACTTCCAAATGTCTGAGAAAAGAAGGTGTCACAAGCTGTTCCCAGTCCCTGGCCGACGGCTATGCAGGACGCGTTGATCAGCTGGAAAACAACGTGACAAAATACGGTGAAGTTACGGAAATAGGACCGCCAATGGTTGCAAAATACGGTGAGATTATGGAAATAGGACCGCCAATAGTGGCAAAATACGGTGAAATCACAGAAATGTGACCTTCAATGGGTCTGAAATAAAGTCATGGAATGGTCCGGGATGATTCCAGTTTGTGTGCTGGAATGGCGCTGGGTGGGTCTCATTTGAATGATGGAAATGGTATGGGATGGGTTCCACTTGTGCGATAGGATGACCCGGGATGAGTCCTATTTGTTTGCTGGATGGTCGAGATGGGTCCTATTTGTGTCATGGAATTGCCTGGGATGGATCTCATTGGTGTGACGTAATAGCCCCCATGAGTCCCGTCCGTGAGATGGAATGGCTGGGAATGGGTCCCTTTTGTCTGACGTAATGGGCCGGGATGGGTCCTATCTGTGTGATGCAATGGCCCAGAATGGGTCCCATTTGTGTGACGTAATGATCCAGGTTGGGTTCCATTTGTGTGATAGAATGGTCAGGACGGTTTCCATTTTGTATGATGTACGGTTGGGATGGGACTCATTTGTGTGATGGAATAGACTGGGATGGATTCCTTTTTAAGCTTCTTCACCATGGGCAGGCACCCAGAACGGGCCTTGTGACAAGTGATTAGAACAGCGAGCGGTCCAATCGGCGGTTGGTCAGCACTATTGATTTTTCTCTTTCGATGCCTCTCCAGGTCAATCTTGAGTAGAACTAAGGCAAGAATGAGCAATGACACTGCGATCAGCTCATACCCCCTCCCCTACCCCCCCCCCCCTCCACCTCCCAATCATATGATAACTAGCCTTTTCGGCATACAGCACTAATCCATTAATGCCAGCAAAGCGTGGTTTAAGAAAGGGGAACATGTTTGGTTTCGAAAAGACTTACACTAATAGCTAAGGCAGCTCCGTCTAACTTTATTGCGTCACCAAGGTGACCACAAAATATCAAAGAGATCGGCCCAAGAATCATTTGACATATTTGTGTTACAATCTGAAAATCAAACAAATATAAGATCTTTAATTGTTGGTTGGTAAATAAAATTATATTAAATTCTAAATTCTTAGAACTCTTAGTTTATCAGGTTTATTTGCTGAAACTGGACTGAAAATGCATTTAGAAACATTGTAAACGTTTTACATTAATGCAATAAAAAGCAATATGAAAGACTGTGAAATATCGCGTACGTCCTTTATGGATGAACATGAAGCAAATTGAAGAGAATTTGATGTCAGTAATACCGGGCAGAATAGCTCACAAGATTTAAGTCTGGGACAGGACAACCCTGGACATTTCAACGCGTGCTGAAAATCTAGAAATTGAGTACTGATTTATTCAGATTTTTGCATGAGTATCCTTCTCGCTAATCTGATAACTGATTCTAATCTAAGTAAAATGTATAGTCTCGCCCCCCCCCTCCCCCCCCCCCCCTCGGGCTGCTAAAATCCCAGTATTCTAATCTGAGTCCTGATCTATTTAGCTGTTCTGCGCGTGTATCCTGGGTTATCTGTTGTGATCACGTGGCTCTTAAAAGCCAATTCTAAAATTGTCATTTACTACAGATATTGAAATCGTGGCTGTGAGACTAGTTATGTGAGCGTGAGGGTGATCGGACCAAGAGGTCCGTCATTACCCCGCTGTTATTTTTGTGTTCGCCCTGAACCCCAGCCATCGTAGAAAGCACAGTCACCAACTAGAATTGAAAGGCCCTGATGACGACCATTGCAACCTTCAAAATAGGTCAAGGTCAAATAAAAATAACGTGCACCTACCCAGTATGATAGGTCATCTATACACCAAATATCATAGGAAACGGATAATCAGGGTGGTACTCACAGCCGACAATACCAGGCGGACAGACGGACACACATTACTCAAATGTTTGTCCCCATTGGATGGCTAAAGCCCCAGGGGAGGGGGGGGGGGGTAATAAACGCTCCGAATGCAAAGCTGTCCATTCAGTAGGTTTTATGGTTGGCCCCAGCACGACGGCTGTGTCATCGCTGGGCAAATATCTCTTTAGTTCGATTATTTTCACGACGAGCGCACTCCCTAGATGTCACCTCAGAGCCGCCATGTTGTTACTATGTATAGGCAGTTGACAATTCAGCGAGGTGTCTGAGCGAACTATGAAAGAAGCTTGTCCATTTTCACCACTTACTATTGGCCATGTTATGACAAACATGGATTTGGACTCCTTGACAAATCCAGATGGATACACCCTGGCGCACAGAGAGGCAGGAGAGCACGCTTCTCCACTTTGCTTTAAGAGTACTTCCACTTCATCCCTCCCTTGTTTTGTTTCTGGATAATATGAAAAGCATAAATAGGAGCTGAATGCTGTTATGATTAACCCAGGATGCTGCACCCTGGACGGTTTTATTTGCTGGAAGCACATCGGGGCACCATTGTTGCAATTAGAACTGAACTCCGTAATGATCACTCTGTTGTGTCACATGACTTGGGTGAATGCTCCATTCTGATTGGTCGATTCCCAAGTGAAAAAAATTTTCAATTTTGTCCAGAATGAAAATGTCGATAAATAATATAGTTATTTGTCATCAAAACGTGTGTTAAAATCATGCAACATAATTGACGTGTTTTGAGTCAAAATGGAGACTACTGACAAGTTATGAAAATGTTGACGCAAAGGTCAACCTTTTCTTTCTGGTCGATAATGCATTATATTGACTGAAAAGTCAATAGCTGTTAAATGTATGGACACCGTTGATATATAAGCAGCTGACCCCTAAAGAATTCACACTCTTATGTCGTTATAAAATAGCATGAGCAGCGTTAATACATGACAGGTGACCTCTGGTGATATCAATTTGCAGTGTATTGTTTAAAACAGCTAAACTTTGATGTAATCTATCTGTTACGTATAAGCAGAACGTATGGTTATTTTAAAAAATTAATTCCTCTCTTTTGTGAATACTATTTTCGCGGAATCCCCAGTGGGTCTGCGGAGCAAAAAGGTATTATACACTACAGATCAAACCGCCGTGGAGGTTGGCTGTGGAACAGCAATGATACGTGCCTTTTGATCTCTCAACATGAGTAAATTTTTCGTGGAATACCCACTCTTTCGGCGGAAACAAAAATATCCTCAATAAATAACATAATGAATCGTCGTAGAGAGGTTGTCTGTGAAATAACAACGAGCGGGGGCCCGCATAAAAAACCGGAAGCGGACTGAATTAAAATTTCCGACTTCTTGGATGGCCCCATTTGTGGGATTCTTTATGATGGAAGACTGCAACAACACAGCTGCAACAAGACAACTACAACAACACAGCTGCAACAACCCAACTGCAACAACACAGCTGCAACAAGACAACTACAACAACACAGCTGCAACAACCCAACTGCAACAACACAGCTGCAACAAGACAACTACAACAACACAGCTGCAACAACCCAACTGCAACAACACAGCTGCAACAAGACAACTACAACAACACAGCTGCAACAACCCAACTGCAACAACACAGCTGCAACAACCCAACTGCAACAACACAGCTGCAACAACCCAACTGCAACAACACAGCTGCAACAACATCGCTCCAACAAGACAGCCAGAACAAGACTATTGACATATCGTCCAATCCGAGAAATGGACTAATTTACTAGCTGGTGCTATTTACGGGTTCCGTTGTAATTTTCTTATATGCTTTCAACCGCCTCAGCTGTTAATTTTTGTATAAAAAAACATTCTTAACCATCCAATCTAAACGTAATAGCATCCGTCAGAACACTATGACTTGAAATTCTCACTTGAATTTATAGAGGATTTCAATTTGGTTTACATTTTTAAGATTACAGACATATTTTTTAGAATTTTTCAGGTATCCGTAGCATTCCGGATTTAAAAATGAGAGGCACGTACCCTGGATAGCGTCATATTTGGCATGTTTGGTTTGCATGGAGGATTGTGAATGAGACAGCAGACTTTGAGTTTCATCGCCATCGTCTTCGCTGACGTCATCAGCCATGACGTCACCATCGGCCAGATCCGTCACGCCGTCTCGATCGGTGTCCGCCTTGAAAAAAAAAAAAGAAACAAATGAACGGTGATTGAAATTCTGAAAAACTGTTATATAAAGTACAACAAAGAAAATAACAAACAAAGTGAATCAAAATGACAATTGAAGGAGTCAACGCATAAACTTGATAACTAAACTTATGAAGGAAAAGGCACTATTACCATCACGGTATTTTTTTGGCCTCTGTTCTATCACATATGTAAGTCTTACACCTCAAAACCGATTAGAAGTGGGCATTTTTTTAAGGAAAATGCGGTGGGAAAAAACCTGTGTTTGTTACAAAAATTTCAAACTTAAAAAGCGTTTTCTCCACTGCTGATAAGTGCAGTTATCAGGTTCATGCAATGATACCTTCAATTGTTATTTCACATTTCAAAATATCTATCAATTATTGTACTCTGAACTCTTGCCTATTAGATACCTATCAATTTATGTTCACATATTTATCTGTAGAAAACAATACACCATGCACAAAGATTTTACACAGAAAAATAAGAAAAATGTATAGATAAATATATGACATAATTAATCCAATAGCTTTAAATTCACTTTGACTGCAAACAATATTTCCACTGACTTTCGATGACATGGCACCCGATTCAACTGCTGTGATAATTTAAACTCATTTAGTCCGGATTAAGTAGTGTAAACACAGTCTGGATCGAAAGGTTACTTTTGGGATATTTGTGAATCGCCGCGTCATTGTTAGCCGCCTGTAACAGTGCATGTAAAGCGGTGACGTCCATGGAATTCTGCGACCAGATTATAAAGTGCTGTGTTTTATGACCTGTACACGCAGCCACAGGAATTTGCATAATTATGGAGGTGAAACAGCTTTCAGCTCTAAATTGTTACATAATTTGGGTTAATGCTGTTATGCGACTTCTCGATTCCTAAGTCAATAATTTTTCAATGTTGACTGGAAAGGAAATGTCAATAGATTTTGCAGTTGCGAAAATGTTGATCTAGGTCAAAATGTGACTAAAAGGTCAACATTTTCTTACTATTCAACAATACTTAATTTTGACTCGAAATAGGTCAACATCGGCGAAAGGTATGCCTGCGTTCCTTCCCGTCCTTTCAGTTGTAATAAAAAAATGACATGTAGGCAAAAGATGGCGGAGTGACTCCATCGTGTCACGTGTTCATGCAAGGTCATGTGTAGAATTGGCCCTGGTATTCGAAGTTCTCCCTCGTTTACATATACTTCTGAACTATAGTACAACACAGAAACTATTCAATGCAATCGACATAAGTGTAAACCTAACTTAGGGATAGTTTCAAAAAAAAAAAAAAAGAGAGAAGAGAAGAATACTGAGGTAAGATAAGAATACTAAGTTAACAAAGTACAAACACGGCTGGGAGGGAGGGATATTTTAGTTTTCATTTTAGTCTTTTATTGATATCTTTTATTTAGTAAAATCATTTATGTTATTTATCATACAAGTCTGTTCCATTATGGTATTTATCATTTGTACATAACTATTACATGGATTGATTTTTTCAGTGTCTTGAGATGGTCCCTTCCCCCTTGACGACTTTACATGTTTTTTTAAGTGACGAAAAACGCCGAAGTGTCAATCAGTGAAGTGTTGTTGAGAACGCTTAACCCGTATCGAACTACTTGAATTTTAGGTCACAGGTTAGATGTCCTGATCCTACAAGTTAAGGGATGGTTTATATGGACGAAGTTCTCGGTCGTATAAGCAACATCTGCTGCAGTATCTATCAAAATATATCAGTGTATCAATCAGACAGTAAAATGATGTCTCATTTACTTATTTATTTATTTACTTTTTATTTATTAATTATTAAATTATTTATTTATTTGCTAATGAGACATCAGAAGATTTGTGAACTACAAGTAGCTTATAGTGTTTTGCAGCTGACATTGTCGTAAAGTTATCCCATTAACTGACCTCTCTGTATTTGACACGGTTTTTATCTTAGGCTGCGCACGTGCAGTCAAGGGCAGGTACAACAACTCCGGATTGAAAAGGAGGGAGAGGGGGGAAGGATGTTGGGGGAGTCCGTCAATAACCCCATCCCCACCCCCACCCTTCCAGTAAACATTCTTACGTCGATCCAACGTTAATTTGAGATTGCAACGCCTAACCTGCAAAATTGAAACCTTAAATCTGCATGTACTTTGATGTGATTGGTCGCGACCATAGATCAACGACCAATCAACGTTTTAGATACAACGGTGGGTTAGCGACGTTGTTTATACGTTACTTTAGGTTGCACACAAAACCCCATATTCACCGACGTCAACATCAACGACGTTTAGAAGACGTCTGAAAATTGACGTTGTATCAGATAAATGACGCTGCATAAATGTAGTGGTTGCAACCATGTAACAATCTCATCATGTTATCGCTCACCGGAAATGGAAGCCATGACAGTTCAGTTTTTCTCGCCCTTTTTGAAAATATTCGTAAGAATTAATTTGATAATGCCCCCGGGGGAGAGGGGCACTCGCGTGTCTACTGGACCCCTAAACGTCGAATGCGAAGTGTTGCGGTAGTACCCTTTTATTTAATGAAATTCGAACTACAGTCCTGAAATAACCTCACTTGTGGGAAACGCGGAGTACTAGATGAATACTAATTCCCATTTTTAACGAAATTGGCACTTCGCACAGATCACGTGCTGCTCCAAAATTACCCCCCCACCCCCCCCCCCCCCTTTTTTTTGGACACGCATGGCAACACATAAATTTAAAGGTCTGATAGTGTCCTATGTTACAGGTCGACTCTCTGGGCTGGGGGATGTTTTTGCGGAGGAGTGACCGCCATCATCGTAACGGTCCAGATGGCAATCCTGGATTAACATATGTTCTCAACGACTTAAAACGTTGCTTTCCTGACTTCCATCGGCCATCTTTCCCAATGGTGCTTATATGACCGATATATCGACGTCTATCCACTGTCAGCGTGAAGACGTTGTTTCTACTTCCAGAATCACCCAAACTACGACTTTTGTCCTGTGTCGGGTGCGACGTCTATCTTACGTTTAATCAACGGTACATTATTTACATTGTTCCCTAAAATCTGTTAATAAAAGTGCTTTTAACGCGCTTATGGCTTGGGTTTTTTGAAAGCCATAGACACACATGTTTATCAATTTGCACCCCGAGTGCCAAAGTGAAATATGCGTTCCAGTCACCATTGAAAAATTATAGACCTTGGCATCAAGCATCGGGTTACAGTATTTACCCAATTCATCTAACAACTGAAGTTGAATATAAAATAAATTGCTATGGCATCATTAGATAAAAAAATGTGGGGGAAAAGTTCATTACAAAAACGGGATTATTCGTTAGTTAATCAATTCAAAAATCACTTTTCCCGATCATGCACTGAAAAATTTAAGGAAAAAATACTATAGTTTGATGTAAGCGGGTCATAAGTGTCGTTAAGTTATTCGCTATATTATTTTGATTCCGAACCAGTCCGAATTTGTGTGATGTGTGATAGAAGCAAAAGTTTGACACAATTTACGAAAGTAGACTCACCATCTGTCGAGGATTTTGTTTTCAGACTAAATTCTATCCAGATTTATATTTTCGCTAGTCGTACAATCTTTTTTGCAATAGTTAATCGATATGTTTTATGTGTTTCTTTCTTTGGCATAACTACAAGAATTTTTGCATTACGAAAGTCTGGTGTGCTAATTATTAAAGTTGCGCAGGCGCATAAAGCACCAAGAAAAAACACTGCTTATCAGCCAGTGGTATAACACTTCACGAGATTCGAAGCAGAGAAGTCCGTTTTAGAATGGTGGTGTTTTGACAATAATTAAGATAAGTCTTTTAAGTGTTGGTAAGGAAACGTGTTGCCCTGTCAACAAACTTATTTAAACTTAAACTTATAAATAATAAACTTATCTTGTTTAAACATAACTTCAGTGATATTACAAAAGTTTTGGGAAGTTAGTTATCAAGATAGAAGATAAAAGGACAATGCCGGGACTAATGGGGTCGTCTCCCTAACGTGCGCGTGAGTTATGACACCTGTCTACTACTACTCAACGTTTATATATATGGTTGGCTGTTTTGTCCTCGCAGCCATTAGAAACGTTGTATAGTCGTTACGATTTGGTAGCGGCCGAAGGGCCACTTTCCCGGCAGTCTTTCAAACGTCTTTCTCGTATTATTGAATAGCGGTCAGGAAATTGACGTACTAAAAAATGTCATTGTGCTTAGAGTTTCTTGAGCCTAAGATAAAAACAGCATTAAATCATGTAATTCCGTCATGGCCCGTCGCAACCATAAATCAACGTCTCATCAACGTCTTTGGTTTTGGTAGCAACCAGTTCCCCCACTTTATCCGACGTCTCAACGTCTTTATTGCAAAGACGTCGAAAAATCGACGTTTGACTTACGACACAATTTACAACCAAACCATCTCATCATGTTCTGGCTCATCGATAATGGAAGACAGGACAGGTCGCTTCGAAAAAAAAAGCAAAGTGAAGACGTAAGTATTAGTTTTTCAGGCGGGCGAATGGAGGGATGACTTAGGGGTGGCCTTGATACTTAACAATTGTCACTGTTTAGATTATGACTCTACATTAATACTTTTCGACGTTTATTCGACGTTTATTTCGACATTAATAATTAAACCAAAACCTGACGTAGATCCGACGGCGGCTGCGACGTCTATTTTAATTTTTATCCAATGGCGCAATTTTTGCTTGGTCCCGAAGCTTACCGTTTCTTTGACAAATTAATTTATGAGTGAAACGGTATGAAAATGGACCAACAATATGGAAATTGAACAAATCTCAACCTTTACAACTTGTGAAGGTTGAGATTTATTCTCGCAAAATGTGAAATATTTCCAAATTCCCTTCAGTAAAACAGAACAATTGTCTGTTAAAATGTATTATTATAGAAGTTAATTTGCAAAATGAAAGTTCAACAAGAATGTCCGTGAACATTGTGCCCAGACGTAAAAGCGAATACATTACAAAGCAGAACGGAGAAATTTGTCCGTTTGTCAAAGCTATCCGTTAATTTGCCCAGTTTTTTGCCGAACGAACCAAAAAATACTGCAACTCCACTGAGGATCTGCCTGGGATCATGAAAGGGAGGAAGGGAAGCAGGTGAGCCAATGACTATCAACCTGAGTATGAGACGGGAGTGAACACCGCCCTCAGGACGGAGACTTAAGAGAAACAAACTATTTACTCGCTTTCCCGGAGTACATGCAGAGGCCACAAGGGCTGACACACAAGTTCACAATAAAATAAATAACCCTTATTTTTGCATTAAATTGCAAAATACAAGAGACTGTCGTGGCCAAAAATAAGAACGTTTGAGTGAATGTCCTTGGTGAGCAACAATAGCCCCTGGAGACGAGTATTGTCGCGAAATCCTCTGCAGGTTTGTGCAGTAAACAGGCGTTATACACAAAAGACCGAACCGCCGTAGAGGTTAGCTGTTGGACAACAACGATTTTAACCAGTTTCAATATGCTACTCATTTGCTTGTTGCCTCCCTCTAGCGGGTATAATTCTTTTTACATACCATATCAACGTCCATTTGGAAGATGAACTGCGTACAACACACCAGCCTCCTGGTTGTTGCTCGGACTCCAAAGCCCTCGTCGCTCACCATCCTCCTGACTATCAACTTGCAACTGAAAGGAATGCAAAAGAAATTGACAAGAGGGAAATGACATGGAAATGTCAAACTGAACCAATATAAACCGTCAAAACTTCTCAAATATAATATCTAAGTTTCGCCTTTTAAACAAATGGATTTCGTGCCAAATGAACGAAAAAAAAGGTGTATCAGTTTCAAATCGCTGCTCACCTCGAATTAGCCTGTAATTCCTATATATAGTCAGTACAGGCCCACATGGTAACCTGTTTGCACGTGAGTGTCCCCCCTCCCCCTCCTAAGCATATCGCTGCTCACCTCGTATTAGCCTGTAATCCCTGCATACAGTCTGTACAGGCCTACAGGGCAACCCGTTGGTACGTGAGTGTCCTCCCGACCCCCCCCCCCCCCAACCCCGCCGCCTTTGGGACAACGTATGGTAACAAGTTGGCATTCCGAGTCCCCCCCCCCCCCCTTCCTTCCCCCGTGCTAATTTTGAAATAACAGTCGGAGCGCAGTCCTGAAAGAACTCCCTTTTTGTGGGGAAACTACCGAATGAAAATTATGCCCCCCTTTCTTAAACGAATTTGCCCTCCTCTCTGACCGTGATTGGCCTCAAAATTACCCCCTTTCTCCGCCGTATTTATTTATTTATTTATTTGTTTTTTTTTTTTTTTTGTATTGCTCACACGTGATAACAGATACAATAACACGATCCCCCAGCCCACTAGCCCACTAGTACACTAGTGGAAAGGCGTCATTTACGGCATTCAAAATGGAACGCGGAAAAACAATAAAAATAAAAAAAATACTGCAAAACAATGTACATAGGTTTGAGAACAAAATGCTTGGGAGAGACTTCCGTTAATAGACATGTTATTGCGCCCCCCTCCCCCTTCCCCTCCCTCCTTCTCCAAGTGTCGCAAAATAAGGACTAGTTGAGGCGAGAGAGATGGCCGGTTTGGATCTGGCTTATTACGTTCAATTAGAATTGAACATTTTACGATCTGATATATCCTATCTCCTCTCCCTCGAGTGTTTTCTTTCTAGTAGCTGTTATTTCACCTGGGTGCGATCTTCTGCATAATTTCATAAATATATAGTGGTATACATCAAATGCACTCTGACATTAATAATTATTTCAGTGAAATCAAATGCAATAGCTCTTTACCTTTTTCTCGAAAATATCCTAGAAGATCAGCTGAAATCATGTTTTCATGCACGTTATTAAAATTCTATGAAGGCTGACTTCACTTTGAACTGAAAAATTCCAGATACACACAGTACCAAATCGGCGTCAAAATTTTGTGGGCGCGTCCCAGAGTAGATTGTAATTAAAATTTGATTTCAATAATCTAAATTCACTTGCTTTGGTTAGAATACTCATAGTTCATTTCAAAGTTTCTCCTGTTATATATTTAAACAAGGTTCAAAATTTGAATACATATATATATATGTATAGAGTTTAGGCAAAAGAGTTTAGGCATTACGCGAATTTACCCAACACGGTTTGCCATTTCGTGAAATGGCGGGTTTCCAACATTGACTGTAACATATGTATATATATCATATGGATTATACATATACGGATCAGGCATGTGTATTTTTCGGTTAAAATATTGGCAACGATGAAACAGCTCTGAGACATTA
The DNA here is from genome assembly GCA_949752745.1 of Protula sp. h YS-2021. Lineage (NCBI taxonomy): Eukaryota > Metazoa > Annelida > Polychaeta > Sabellida > Serpulidae > Protula > Protula sp. h YS-2021. Next base: position 27,199,286 of record OX457032.1, read on the forward strand.
CCTATTTTGGGTAATTTGCTGCTCGTAGGAAAAAATGGTAACGGCCAAATGGTCACGGAAACAAGCCCATAAAAACAGGTAAACGGAAAAAGGGTAAATTGCTAAAAACGGAAAATATGGGTATTATAAAAAACGGATTCAAAATTCAAAACTTCATAAAATTTTAACTTTTAAAATTTCTAATTTCCCTGGATTTTTATAATTTTCTGGCGACACCTGAGTATATAGTCTGGCGACACTCGAGTACTCAAGGGATTAGCTACTCGAGGTATTAAGACGCTGCTACTCCTGTAGCAAAGTACACAGAGGGATTATAAAATCTCCTGGTATGGACGCAAGGCCCGGCATCTTGTGGCATTTCAGACACGGAGTGGACTTTCTTTTATGATGGTAAGCATGCATGTTAGTTTCTTTAATAAAAATTAACCCCGATATATTTGTGCAGCACTTTACCTTTTTTCCGTTTACCGTTATTTCCGTTACCATTTTTCCGCAGTGTGACCACGAACTGATCATGGACGCTCATTAGACCTGAAATTTAATTTTACAGATACCTTGCCATATTTTGCCGTGATCTACTAAGTGACAAAATAGCAAATGTTGTACAGTCTTCGCGATACTCGGTTCGTTACACAAACGACTGAAACGGCTAGTTTGTGATACGCTGCCCTCGCAACCAGCGCAACACTCACTCAGTCAACACAAAGCAAAGGTGTCTTTTTTGTGTTTTTTTTTTCTTTTTGCTGCAATATGGATTGTTCGGTGTTTCCGTGAATTTACAAAAACATGAACAAGGGGTGCACATTCAAGCCCAACATTTTCACACCTTGTATATTATTAAGATGTTTGAAACTTAATCAACAAAGCGATTCGCATCACTGCTCATAGATTACTAAAAACAAACAAAAAAAAAACAGAATAATACTAGAATCGGATCTGGAATATATGTCATACCGATTTCAGTTGACGGAGGGAGGGAGCAACACGACACAATTCCAGCTGTGTGGTACATTCGTACAGAACACAGGGCAAAAGCTACAGGTAAGACCAGTATTCAATCTGGTTGTAATTTCGGTGTATGGATTGGTCGCGACCAAACAAAGGTCTAGTCAACGTTATATGTTAGTCTTGACCAATTTTTGCAACGTCTACTCGACGTCTTTGACTCAATGTTGAATAAACGTTGGATGAGCAACGCTTTTTCCCACTTGCAAACATAGTTTGCAGATGGGTATGCTTTGCAAAGAATTCTGGCCGTTTATTCCTTCCTTTTTTTCCGTCACGGAGGTTTCCAGAACCCCCCCCCCCCCCACGGTATTTGACGTAGGGCGATGAAATTTGGCACAGAGATAGAGGGTGATGAGATGTCGTGATATCCGCTCTTTTTTTACCTTGACCTTCAAGGTCAAGGTCAAATTGAAGTCTAAGTTTTTTTTTACCTCAAAGTGGTTTCCAGAAAACTCCTCCTACACGGTTTGTAGTAGAAAGGCGGCATTTGGCAGAGACATAGAAGGTAATGAGTTGCCGTGAAATCCGCAAAATTTTTTTACCTTGATCTTGAAGGTCAGGGTCAAATTGAGGTCAAAATATTTTTTCAAAAACCTATTCCATCACGAAAAATTGCTGGAAATAGCGCTCAAATCCTTGTTTCAACACGTGTACGGTGTAAGTAGGCAGTAACATCATGGATGGAATCTCGACATTCAGTGTCAAGGTCAAGGTCATGTGACTTTTGTATATTGAAATCCGTTAGAGAAACATTGCCAATTATCTCGAAAACGGTTAGAGATTATGAGCTTATTTTCGACCCTTTGGGCCTAAAACGCGTTATATAAGAGGTACCTCGGTGACCTTGAACTCCTCCGTCAAAGTCAAGGTCAAAAACCGGAAGTTGACCATTATCTCGAAAACGGTTAGAGATAGAGCGATTTTGAGCTTATTTTTGACCCTTTGGGTCTAAAAGACGTTATATAAGAGGTCCCTCGGTGACCTTGACCTCCTCCGTTATGGTCAAGGTCAAAAACCGGAAGTTGACCATTATCTCGAAAATGGTTAGAGATAGAGAGATTTTCAGCTTATTTTCTACCCTTTGGGTCTAAAAGACGTTATATAAGAGGTATCGTGACGTTGACCTCCTCCGTCATGGTCAAGGTCAAAAACCGGAAGTTGACCATTATCTCGAAAACGGTTAGAGATAGAGCGATTTTGAGCTTATTTTCGACCCTTTGGGTATATAATACGTTATATAAGAGGTACCTCGGCGACCTTGACCTCCTCCGTCAAAGTCAAAAAAGGAAGTTGAACATTATCTCGAAAACGGTTAGAGATAGAGAGATTTTGAGCTTATTTTTGACCTTTTGGGCCTAAAAGACCTTATTTAAGAGGTATCTCGGTGACCTTGACCTCCTCCGCCATGGTCAAGGTCAAAAACCGGAAGTTGACCATTATCTCGAAAACGGTTAGAGATAGAGCGATTTTGAGCTTATATTCGACCTTTTGGGTCTAAAAGACGTTATATAAGAGGTACCTCGGTGACCTTGACCTCCTCCGTCATGTTCAAGGTCAAAAACCGGAAGTTGACCATTATCTCGAAAACGGTTAGAGATAGAACGATTTTGAGCTTATTTTCGACCCTTTGGACCTAAAAGACGTTATATAAGAGGTATCTCGGTGACCTTGACCTCCTCCGTCATGGTCAAGGTCAAAAACCGGAAGTTGACCATTATCTCGAAAACGGTTAGAGATAGAGCGATTCTGAGCTTATTGTCGACCCTTTTGGTCTAAAAGACGTTATATAAGAGGTATCGTGACGTTGACCTCTTCCGTCATGGTCAAGGTCAAAAACCGGAAGTTGACCATTATCTCGAAAATGGTTAGAGATGGAGAGATTTTCAGCTTATTTTCTACCCTTTGGGTCTAAAAGACGTTATATAAGAGGTATCGTGACGTTGACCTCCTCCGTCATGGTCAAGGTCAAAAACCGGAAGTTGACCATTATCTCGAAAACGGTTAGAGATAGAGCGATTTTGAGCTTATTTTCGACCCTTTGGGTATATAATACGTTATATAAGAGGTACCTCGGCGACTTTGACCTCCTCCGTCAAAGTCAAAAAAGGAAGTTGAACATTATTTCGAAAACGGTTAGAGATAGAGAGATTTTGAGCTTATTTTTGATCCTTTGGGCCTAAAAGACGTTATATAAGAGGTACCTCGGTAACCTTGACCTCCTCCGTCATGTTCAAGGTCAAAAACCGGAAGTTGACCATTATCTCGAAAACTGTTAGAGATAGAACGATTTTGAGCTTATTTTCGACCTTTTGGACCTAAAAGACGTTATATAAGAGGTATCTCGGTGACCTTGACCTCCTCCGTCATGGTCAAGGTCAAAAACCGGAAGTTGACCATTATCTCGAAAACGGTTATAGATAGAGCGATTCTGAGCTTATTTTCGACCCTTTTGGTCTAAAAGACGTTATATAAGAGGTATCGTGACGTTGACCTCTTCCGTCATGGTCAAGGTCAAAAACTGGAAGTTGACCATTATCTCGAAAATGGTTAGAGATGGAGAGATTTTCAGCTTATTTTCTACCCTTTGGGTCTAAAAGACGTTATATAAGAGGTATCGTGACGTTGACCTCTTCCGTCATGGTCAAGGTCAAAAACCGGAAGTTGACCATTATCTCGAAAACGGTTAGAGATAGAGCGATTTTGAGCTTATTTTCGACCCTTTGGGTATATAATACGTTATATAAGAGGTACCTCGGCGACCTTGACCTCCTCCGTCAAAGTCAAAAAAGGAAGTTGAACATTATCTCGAAAACGGTTAGAGATAGAGAGATTTTGAGCTTATTTTTGACCCTTTGGGCCTAAAAGACCTTATTTAAGAGGTACCTCGGTGACCTTGACCTCCTCCGCCATGGTCAAGGTCAAAAACCGGAAGTTGACCATTATCTCGAAAACGGTTAGAGATAGAGCGATTTTGAGCTTATATTCGACCTTTTGGGTCTAAAAGACGTTATATAAGAGGTACCTCGGTGACCTTGACCTCATCCGTTATGGTCAAGGTCAAAAACCGGAAGTTGACCATTATCTCGAAAACGGTTAGAGATAGAGCGATTTTGAGCTTATTTTCGACCCTTTGGGCCTAAGAGACGTTATATAAGAGGTACCTCGGTGACCTTGACCTCCTCCGTCATGTTCAAGGTCAAAAACCGGAAGTTGACCATTATCTCGAAAACGGTTAGAGATAGAACGATTTTGAGCTTATTTTCGACCCTTTGGACCTAAAAGACGTTATATAAGAGGTATCTCGGTGACCTTGACCTCCTCCGTCATGGTCAAGGTCAAAAACCGGAAGTTGACCATTATCTCGAAAACGGTTAGAGATAGAGCGATTCTGAGCTTATTTTCGACCCTTTTGGTCTAAAAGACGTTATATAAGAGGTATCGTGACGTTGACCTCTTCCGTCATGGTCAAGGTCAAAAACCGGAAATTGACCATTATCTCGAAAACGATTAGAGATAGAGCGATTTTGAGCTTATTTTCGACTCTTTTGGTCTAAAAGACGTTATATCAGAGATACCTCGGTGACCTTGACCTCCTCCGTCATGATCAAGGTCAAAAACCGGAAGTTGACCATTATCATGAAAACGGTTAGAGATAGAGCGATTTTGAGCTTATTTTCGACCCTTTGGGCCTAAGAGACGTTATATAAGAGGTACCTCGGTAACCTTGACCTTATGCGTCATGGTCAAGGTCAAAAACCGGAAGTTGACCATTATCTCGAAAACGGTTAGAGATAGAGCGATTTTGAGCTTATTTTCGACCCTTTTGGTCTAAAGACGTTATATAAGAGGTATCTCGGTGACCTTGACAATCTCCGTCATGGTCAAGGTCAAAAACCGGAAATTGACCGGTTAGAGATAGAGCTTATTTTCGACCCTTTGGGTCTAAAAGACGTTATATAAGAGGTACCTCGGTGACCTTGACCTCCTCCGCCATGGTCAAGGTCAAAAACCGGAAGTTGTCCATTATCTTAAAAACGGTTAGAAAACTGAATTTGATTATTTGAGATTACATTATATTTACTTCGATATCCTTGTTCATGATAATAATTCGGAAGCTGACAATTATGTGGAAAGACTGAAAAATGTGTCTTTGACCAGATAGATTGTACCATTGCAGGTGGGTGTCATTTTGCTAAGTGTAGCGAAATTAGGTCTAGTTAGACTTAACTTTTGGTGGCAACCAAAGCCTACTTTATCTTACATCTTTAAACGCCGCATTCACAACCAAATAACAACTTCTTAAGATTTTCGAAACTTTAATATATATGTGGAGTTGGTTCCCGATTTCACTTGGTTACCTGCTGGTTACCGGCTGATAATATCAATTGTAAATTATCTTATCTTCAATTGTCTTATCTTATCTTATCTTATCTTAAATTATCGTAAATTTATTTAGCATAGTGAGATGAAATGTTTTCAACAAGGGATTTTGGATGAGGGCATACATTGAGATACAAATGGCATTAAAAGACATTTTCAGTTATTTACATGTATGATATCCGAACTTTGACAGACTCCCCTCCCTCCCTCTCTTCCTTCCAGTACCTCCAGCCCATCCTCCCTCCCACCATCTCTGCCCCCCTGTGGCTTTAGTTGCGACCATATACAACATCTAAACAATCCGTTTTAAGCAACGCGACGTATCCAGCGTCTATTCAGACTCAATGTTACCGTTGTTTCGGGTCGACATCGCAACCTCAAATCGCTCTTGGTTTGACGCGCAAATGTTAACAGGGATTAATTATGAGGGCTCCTTTTTGTAGTACGCAGTCCCAAAACAACCCCAAAGCGGAATACGTACTGAACGACAAAAAAATACTCCCTTTTAACAAAACCAGCACTCCGCGGCCACCGCGTCTGACACAGAATTACCCGCTTTCTCCGCTTCTTTAATTCTTTTTTGATACTCATGACTACACCTGGACAACGAACTGACCCCATCCCGCCACCACCCCCACTCCCCCCTCCCCCCTTCCCCCCAGCCTCCCTACGGTCAAAACCTTTATACTTATGTACTACATAAAATAGCCCCCAAAGAATCGATTAAAGCCTGTCTACTCTAACGCCAGCACATATCGTGAGTGATCACCTGTTGTTGAGCAACTGGATCTGAATCAAGTGTTAGAAATTTAATTTGAATCATATTCGAAACCTAATTTATTTGATGAGGTAAAAAATGGTCAACACTATTTTGTGGCTTTCATGTTTTCGTGTATTCAAAGCAACACATTCGTACACTGGCTATGAAAACATTCTTATTTATATTAAACAGGCAGACGATATCCATAAGGAATATTCACAGTTAAAAACACAACTACTTAAAGCCGTCCATGGATAAAACAATTTATTACACTTTCAGTTACTAAAACCAGTAGATATCCAACAGTATAATAACGTATATCGTAGTAAAATAAGAATGGCACTGACTATTTTAATGAAACGCAGTTATAGACGCTCATGTAGTGTTGTATAAGGCCTGACAAAGGGCTCTATGCCATACTTTTACTGTGTTACATGATGTCAGCACCAAGTTGGCAACTTTTCAAATTAAGTAATTTTATATTAGCCCGTGTGCAGAATATAATTGATAACTTTCAGCATATCTTTGCTGCATCTTGTGCTGCATCCTAGCGACATGCTGCATATTAGCAATGACTTTGCTGCATCCTTATAACAATGACTTCGCTGCACCCTAGCAATGACTTTGTTGCATCCTAGGTGATTACTTCACAGTCATCTTTTTATTAGTTAGTCATCTTTTTATTAGTTTTTGTTCATGTTTTGAGATTTGACCAGGAAACATGTCTCATCCTGGACCTGATACAGGTTTGCTTACAGTAATCGGCTGTAATGACCCCGGAGGACTCCTCGACGCTGTACTTGTTGCTGATAAACGGCAGCGGTTTGTCAAATTCGCTGGTTGGATGTTCGCACTGATTTTGGCACAACATGTGCACCTCTGGCTGGCAATATTTTCGGCTAAAACACTTAGGCGTCGACTTACGCTATCCGTGAATTGCTTGGCTTTTTGACGTTCGTGACAAGCCCACATTACTTGCAGAATTATAGTGATTACGGTAATAAATAGAAGGATTAACATTGCTAGCTCTGACAGCACGTGATAGCGAATTCTTTTCTCAAGATCCTTCTTTTCCAGCATGACGTCATCGATTTCTGTGCTTGGAAACGGCGTCGGTTTGGTTAGACTTGGCTGAACAAAACGCAAGAAATAATCTGAAATGTCACAGAGAGATATAACTTGGCTTTTATTCGTACGGAGCAAATCTGAAACTATCACAAGTAAAAATCGTTGATATATATATATATATAAAGTATTGCACGAATCATGCCTGAAATCATTTGTCGTTTCACGAAATTTACTACATTTACCATATTAAAAAAAAACGATATTCAATGGTACATACTGACCGCGGCATAGTCTTTTGCATTGCTCATGGGAGTGGCTAGCTCCCCGTCTGATTTCCGCATTGACATTGCTGCACAGGTCTTTACAATAGCTGCAAAATCCTATTGCTCTATCACAGAAATAATAAGCCGGACATTGCCCCACCGACACGGAATAACAGCGTTGCTGGACCATTCTGCAGAAAATTTGTATTAAAAATAGTTAGGTGTGGGGCTGAATCAGGTGCAGCTGCTTTTAATACTCAAAACCACCTTCAACCAAAACGGACTGCCATTTGAACAAAATTCAGTCAAAAACCGTTATGTATATTAAAAAAAACAACAAAGAAACAAATATTGGCTTAAATAAATAACCACGTTTCGCTGTTGATTTCATTGCTGTTTTTACATCCGTGTTGATGTATCAAAATTTGTCACCCGAAAGAGATAATTAGAGCTTCGGTATTCACGTTGCATAAGGCATGCAGTAGCATTGACCACCCCAACCCCCCTCAAATACCTTTTGGAGCGAGAAAATTTTTTGCACAAATATACCGCCAAAGCTTTCAGCTCCGCGGAGATCAAGATACAGTGTCAGCGGTATGGAAATGATCCGCTGCCGGGGTGGTGGAGGGAGGGGGGGGATTCACGTACCAACTGGTTACCATGCGTGTTCATGACTTTTTCAAACGACCCCTAAACGCGGAGCGCTAAGCTCGAAAAATACCCTTTTTGGACGAAACGGGGGGGGGGGGAGGAGAACATTTCTGAAAGAATTCCCCCCGCTCCCTACTGTTTTGAGGCTAACGCTGAATGAAAATTATCCCCCTTCATAACGAAATTGGCACTCCGCGCAGACCGCATCTGACCTCAAAAATTACCCCCTCCGTTTCTCCGCGTTTATTATTATTTTTTTTAGACACGCATGGTGACACATATGATACCGAGTACCCTCCTCCCGCCCCAACCCCAGGGCCCTTACACACGCGCCTGCTGCCATATTAAGTTAGCTGTGCAGTTAACTCTACACCCTCCAGCTGAAATCAGCCGCTGTAGCTGAGCGGGTGGGAGGATGAGGGGGGAGGGAGGGATACGTAAACATCAAAATTCGATTGAGGTATATATATATATATATATATATATATATATATATATATATATATATATATATATATATATATATATATATATATATATATATCATTTTCATATATATATATATGAAAATGAAACTCATGTGTCATTACGGACCAATTCGTGAATAATACTGTGACATTTAAGGAACTCTGTTGATTTTATCATTTATTTTTAAAATGAAAAGTAAAATTATGAATAAAAAACTGAGCTGCACCAACCGTGCTTCGACTGTTTCGGGAGATATCCAACAAAAGCAAATTAATCCTTTGGCCAAAATGAGAGCATAATTTAACCCCATGCTATTAGCCTCTGTCTGTGTTCTTGTCAGTCCAGCTTACGTTTTAGTATTATATGATTTATACGCAGCGTTGCAGTTGTCGATTTTTTTTTTTTTTTTTTTTTTTGTTTTTTGTTTGGTGATATCAGTTTAGTCGTTGTTCGAACGTAACACTTTCCCTTTACGATATAGTCATATTGCGTCATAAACGAAATCTCGTGAGAATATAAACAAATAAAGAACATATGTGGCAATGACAACAAAACTTTTCTGGTTATAGATCAGCTATAAATAGGTGAAGTCAGCTGGTTTTAATGCTCTAGCACAGCATTGAGTAAAGGCCTCGTAATTATAATAGGCATTGCGGCGTACTTGTGCTTTGGTTGAAAAAGGGCCTGGAAAGTTGCCAGAGAGGATGGGGCGGGGGAGAGGGGGGGGTCAGAAGCTTAACGAAAAGAAATACAGGTTTTATTGAGCACAGAGAAAGCTTTAAAATCATTATCATAAGGAATGAACACTTACGTGAAATCTCACTTTCGATTTCTTTTATGTTATTCATTGTGTGAGAGAGACGTACGATATGTTGTTACACCTGTTATCACCTGTTATTATCTGTTATCACATGCTATCAGCGTGAATCACACTCGGTTCATTCGAAAGCACCTGGTACCACATGGGTTAGCATGAGGGGCTGAATGTTCGTTTCCTTCAACTGCCTCAATATTCGAGAGAAAAATGGCATCCAAGCGGTACTTTGTGTCGTGCATCGCTTCCAGGGGGGATCTGTGTTGTGTATCGCTTCCACTCCGATCTGTGTTGTCTTTCGCTTATAGGCGGATCTGTGTTGTATATTGCTTCCATGCAGATCTGTGTTGTGCATCGCTTCCAGACGGATCTGTGTTGTGCATCGCTTCCGGGCGGATCTGTGTTGTGCATCGCTTCCAGGCGGATCTGTGTTGTGCATCGCTTCCATGCAGATCTGTGTTGTGCATCGCTTCCAGACGGATCTGTGTTGTGCATCGCTTCCATGCAGATCTGTGTTGTGCATCGCTTCCAGACGGATCTGTGTTGTGCATCGCTTCCATGCAGATCTGTGTTGTGCATCGCTTGCGGGCGGATCTGTGTTGTGCATCGCTTCCAGGCGGATCTGTGTTGTGCATCGCTTCCATGCAGATCTGTGTTGTGCATCGCTTCCGGGCGGATCTGTGTTGTGCATCGCTTCCAGGCGGATCTGTGTTGTGCATCGCTTCCGGGCGGATCTGTGTTGTGCATCGCTTCCAGGCGGATCTGTGTTGTGTATATCTTCCAGGCGGATCCAGGATTTTCTAATCGGAGCGGATGCGCGTGGGGTAAAGCCAGTTTTATCATTATTGTGAAAACCGTAGAGCTTGAATTCAGTAAGTGAAAAGCGAAACCGGCATTTTGCGTGAATTTTTTCACAGGTCTTTGCTTATAGAAAATTATATGTACCTGTGTGTGACATGTATTCCGACCAAACAATCCCACGATATTATATTGATACTGAGCGAAAGGCTACATTTTGTATAGGTGAGGTCAGGCAAATGAACTGTTCTATAAGTAAAAAGGATGTCGAATTTGATTCTCAGATGTTTTTTTTTTTTTTTTTTTTTTTTTTTTTTGTGAATGCGTGGGGATCAAATACTGTATAATAACAATAAAATTAAATTTCCGCCGTTACTACAATAAATTAAGATAATGCAGTTACACTTCCTCTTCCTGTTTTCAGGTATTCAGTAATGATTACTACAATCACAATAAAACGTCCGTCGCTTGTATCTATCTGCGCATTGTTGTCCAACAACCAACCTCTTCGGCGGTTGGGTATGTTGTGTATAACATCTCTTTACTCAGCAGACCCACTGGGGATTCCGCGCAAAATAGTACTCATAGAGGAGAGAAATCACTTTTTAACTATATAGATTTTGGTGATCTTGGATACTCATATGCATCTTTTTCACTCACGCGCGAATATACTCAACACTGAGGGATGCACAGCACGGCTAGACGGATAGAAATATTCATCCGCTCTGTGTTTATGCATACCAGATAGATCTCCTTAGAGGTCAGCTGTTTTATAACAACGCTATCTACGCAATTGTTACGAACACGTGTGAAATTGTGGTTATGTTAGGTAGACAAGCATTGTGGTTATATTACATCAATATGTACTGTGTAAAGAGTCAGTACAGAGATTTAATTGCACCACGGCTAATGCGGCAAGCTGAAAAGCTATTTAGTCTAGGAGGTTTACATTTTAGCAATGGCGACATTTGAGGGGGGGGGGGGGGGCGGAGATGGACGAAAAGTACTGCTATATGCTCCTCTTTCTGCAAGTCAGCTTCAGCAGTCAGCTTTAACAAAACAAGAATAAAAAACGAGCTCAGTTGTCTCACATGGTATATTGGGGTACATTGGGAAACTTAAAATACAGAATTATGGAGGTTACACTAACTGTATTATTAAAAGTTTATTAATAAAATAAAGAATTTCAGACAATGTTTTTAAACAAAGTCAGAATCGCTCTATCTCTAACAGTTTTTGAGATATTGGCAAACTTCTGGTTTCGACGTCGATCGTCACCCGACCGGGTTGCCGTCTCAGAGATACCCTTTTCTTAGGTGTCTTAAACCCGAAGGGTGGAAAATTCGCCCTGAATCGTTCTATCTCTAACCAATTTCGAGGTATTGGCCAACTTCCAGTTTCGACGTCGATCGTCACCCGACTGGGTCGTGCTCGTCCAGATAAAATTTAATGATAGTGTATTATGCCTTTCATGCCGAAAATTTGCTCAGAATAGCTCTATTTCTAACGGGTTTCGAGATATTGGTCTACATCCGGTTTCGACCTAGATCGTCACACGACCGGGTTGCGCTCGCGGAGATACCTTTTTATACAGTTTGTTATGTCCTTTGCGTCGAAAATTCGCTCAGAATTGCTCTATCTCTAACCGTTTTTGAGATATTGGCCAACTTCCAGATTAACGTCGATCGCCACCCGAACGGGTCGCGCTCAAAATCGCTCTATCTCTAACCGTTTTTTTTTCGAAATATTCGCGAACTCCCGGTTTCGAGGTCGATCGTCACCCGACCGGGTGGCGCTCACCGAGATACCTTTTTATGCAGTATGTTATGCATTTTTGTCGAAACTTCGCTCAGAATCGCTCTATCTCTATCCGTTTTCGAGATATTGGCCATCCGGCCGGGTCGTGATCGCCGAGATATCCCTTCTCAGAAGTGTTTTAAACTCAAAGGGTTGAAAGTTTGCCCAGAATCCTCCATCTCTAACCGTTTTAGAAATATTGGCCAAGTTCCGGTTTCGACTTCGATCGCTACCCGATCGGGTCACGCTCAAAATCGCTCTATCTCTAACCGTTTTTTTTTTTTTTGAGATATTCGCGAACTTCCGATTTCGACGTCGATCGTCACCCGAACGAGTCGCGCTCTCCGAGATACCTTTTTATGCAGAATGTTATGTCCTTTGGGTCGAAAATTCGCTAAGAATCGCCCCACCCCTAACCTTTTTCAAGATATATGCCAACTTCCGGTTTCAACGTCGATCGCCACCCGACCGGGTCACGCTCAGAATCGCTCTATCTCTAACCGTTTTCGAAAAATTCCCCAACTTCTGGTTTTGACGTCGATCGTCACAAGACCGGGTCGCTCTCGCCGAGATACCTTTTTATACAGTATGTTATGTCCTTTGGGTCGAAAATTCGCTCCGAATCTATCTATCTCTAACCGTTTTCAAGATATTGGCCAACTTCCGGTTTTGACGTCGGTCGTCACCCGACCGGATCGTGCTCGCCGAAATACCCTTTCATAAAGCGTTTTAAACCCGTAGGGTGAAAATTTCGATCAGAATCGCTCTATCTCTAACGGTTTTCGAGATATTGGCCAACTTCCGGTTTCGACGGGTCGATCTTCACCCGAGCTTGCCGTGCTCGTCGAAATATCCTTTTATAGAAGTGATTTAGAAGAGAATGCTTAAGGTCACCGAGAATCGACGCAGATCGAGTTCACATTGGTCCACGTACGTGTGCCAAGTTTTAACTTTCTACGCCCAGCGATTTCGGAGGAGATGCGGAGGAATTCCAAGCATTTCAACCTCATATGGTATCTTTTATACCATGTGAGAATAATCTTGAATCACAACCACTCACTTCCCCGCGATCTGAAAAACTGGTAGCCGCAGTCTTTTGACATGCAAAATGTCCCGGGCGAATCTCGTCGGTGGTCCATGCCCATCACTTGTGGGTCATCAGTTCGTGGCTTTGAGTGTACGTGTGTGAAAATAGTTTTTCAAAACATGAACAAAAATAAACAGATTTCTTTTCAAGAAACGCAACACGTAAGGGGATGGAGGGTTGGGTGTGGGCTCTTGATAGAGTTGGATAGTAAGTAGGAAGCTTAAAGCCACAAGTGTGTTTTTTTTCTCGGAAGGTTTCGAACTGAAAAAACTGATTAAAACGTTGTTTTAATCTGAAACAATTCAAAATCAGGCTGTATAGTTTAAAATTTCCACTCAAAAGGAGATTATAATTTTTTAAAATATTATTTATTTTTGCCCAGTGTTTAATATTTCGCCCTCCACGAATAGGTTCTCCTTTTCCACTATTGAGGGCTTCTTCAATCATACGCATTCTTTCCTCTCGTTCCCTCATTCGTTTCAGAACTATCGTTTTTAACTAGTCCTCTCCAGGTTATGTTTCTATAGAGCGGAGGGGGGCTATGGTGCGCATTCTACGGAATTATGAGTATCCCGGGGGCGGGGGAGGGGACGACGGGTAGAAGGGTAAGCGTAGGTTGCGCGTTCCACAGAGTTATGAGTATCCCTGAGACGGGACAGGGGGGTCGGCGGAAAGAAGGGGGGGGGGGCTGCGCGTTCCACAGAATTATTAGTATCTCGAGGAGGGTGGGGGGCAGGCTGCGCGTTCAACAGAATTATTAGTATCTCGGGGAGGGTGGGGGGGGCAGGCTGCGCGTTCCAAAGAATTATTAGTATCTCGGGGAGGGTGGGGGCAGGCTGCACGTTCAACAGAATTATTAGTATCTCGAGGAGGGTGGGGGGCAGGCTGCGCGTTCAACAGAATTATTAGTATCTCGGGGAGGGTGGGGGGGGGGGGCAGGCTGCGCGTTCCAAAGAATTATTAGTATCTCGGGGAGGGTGGGGGCAGGCTGCACGTTCAACAGAATTATTAGTATCTCGGGGAGGGTGGGGGGGCAGGCTGCACGTTCAACAGAATTATGAATATCTCTGGGAATGGAGATGGGGGACCGGAACATCAGCACTCTTCGTCCTGTGTAGCAGTGGAACATCTTAGCCAATGTGGTTCACTATCTTGCCTTGCAGAGAGCTTTGACAGACTCTATGACGTAACGGAAGAAGCTATGGCATCGCGAAAGGCATCACGATCACTTGATGGCATGGTGGTGAGTTTGGGAGTGGCTACCTGTGTGTTTGATGTCGCTGGTGGTTCAAGCGGAAGAATATAACAGGTCAGTTGGTGATAAAACCATTATCGGCGTATCTTTTTTGACTATTTTTCCAAGTGAATCTTCGATCAGTTGTAGAATCTCATTGCGAACTCTGTTTCACGTATCCACAAAGAGTGTTAAGAATATTATACAGAGCATTTGATGGCTAACAATGCGACGTGGTATTTCTATTATGAAAAATACGTCATGGTGTATTTGGTTGTTAAGAATACGTCATGGTGTATTTGATTGTCAAGAATCATAAAATCGAAAGAAAGAGCAAAAAAAGAGTTACTCATCCTCTTTCAGAATGCAAACAAAATGATTTGGCATATGCTTGCATTGGACTTGTTGCTGATCACATCACTTGTCCATCGCTTGTTTTCCTTTTCAAGGGGTCAGTCTGCCTGGAAAATGTATGTTATTGTTAATTGCAAGAAAATTTTCGAGAGGAGACCGACACACAAACTGGTTGCCTTAATTTAAAATACACACCTGGCGTGGAGAGCTACATTTGAAAATATTCGTTCTTTATCTAAACCCGGACAACTTTGTAAATGGTATCCCCTTATAGTGTCAAATTACATAAAAAGATCATCCCTGTCCAACAAATTATGTATTTTGGTCATTCAAATCTGTATTCCGGCAGCTTCTGTATGGAGATTGGCAGTAATAAGAAACATGCCTGGTATGGATACACAGGCCTGTCAATCACCGTAGCGAGTGCGGCAATTTACACCAGAGTCGACCATTTGTTTTTAGCCACCAACTTGGCCTCTTAGCTCACAGCACTTACACTGTCTTTTCCCGATGCAAACACCTTAATTGGTTGATTCATCCAGCACAGACATGTCAAAGCTTGCCTGCTACCAGGAACGGTGGCTGATAAGAATGGGTGGATCATATAAAGCCATGTGCTTACATACAACTCACACTGTCAACTTAACATTGGCGGGAGGGCGGGGGCGGGAGGGCGTACGTCTGGTCACATAGATTCCGTGCAAAATAGACAATTTAAAATTTATGCAAACACGGGAGATAAGAACATCAATTTGTTTGTTAATTTGGTGTTTAACGTCCCGTTCACCAACTCGGATGGGTATATTAGGGCGCTCAGAAGTCACAAATACAAGCTAAATCGACGCTAAGGAGGGCGTTTATTAATGTGTTCTTATTGCATTTAAGTATTTACAAAATGGGAAGTATTAGCCCTGCCTTAGCATAAATCACTTTTATACTAGCAAATAGCCTCTCCTACCGATGCTGTGCTGGCTAGCCCGTCATCTACATAGAAATTTGACCTGACGAAATTTGCCGCTGGAGATCCATATTCTTCTTCCCCATTCTCGACAGCCTGCTTCAATCCGTAATTGAAACACCCCGGCGATGAGCTTGCTCCAAATAGAAGAACAGTCATACGGAAGGTTTAAGCGCAGTGCCACCTGCAGACCACCACACAAACCGTAGGTAATCTCTGTCTTCATTGTGTCCTTCGAATTGATAGAACATTTTTTGAATATCACACGTGATGGCAGTCTGTTCTTTTCGGAGGCGCAACAGAACTCCTAATAGGTCATTGGCCAAGTCCGGTTCAGTTAACAGCAGATCGTTTAAGCTGAAAGACTCAAACAGGGTGCTACAGTCAAAAACCACTCTGAGTTTCTTCTTCTTAGGGTGGAATGTACCATACATTGTGTCAATCATCTGAGTAATCGTATTCCGAAAATATCCCAGCAAAGTCCCAGCGATTATTTCTTCCATAAAGGCGGTGTAATCTTTGCAAAACGTAGGATTGCGTTGAAACTTCTCCAAAAGTAATGAGAGCCGAGACAGAGCTTGAACTTGGTTATTTGGAAGCTTATTCGGAAGCTTGTACCGGTGGTTTCAGTGGCAGGGGCATTGAGTAATGGCCATTCTCCATTTGCCTGATACCAGACTTCATAATTTTAAAGAACAGGGTGTCACTATACGAGTACTTAAAATTTGGATCCGAAGTGCACTCGACATCGTCTGCTTGAATTAAGTCGATCCGAGAAAAAAATTGTTTGCCTTCCATGCGAGGGTCTAACTTAGCCTTTACAGTGAAACCGCACCCTTCTATATTCATAGAAATGCGGAAGCACGTGCTACTGGAATCGCTTTCTTCAGAAGTCTTTCTGATGAGGCCACACACTATGTCCGTTTTCTTGTAGGCGGCATTGATACTGGGCCTCTTACTGACATTGGTACTCATGCAGAAGACACTAAGCATATATGACCAACCACTACGATATCAACTGAGGTTATCGCTGCAATAGCACGCGGAGGAACATTTGCAGTCGGTATGAACAAACTCTCAAAACGACGCTTGACAGTATCATCAGTGTTTCCTCCTCATCAGTTTCTGCCAATGGCTTGCAGACGTGCGTTTGCCATGTCTAACTGTTACTGTAACTCAACTCCTGTCTCTTGGTTCTTGAGTTCACGTTCGGCTTCGTGATACTTGAGTTGTATTTCAATCTCTGCCGCTTTATCTGTTGATTCTAATTTTATGGTCTAAACAGACCGGCCTGAAGAAACTGATCCCTTGGACGATACTTTCGACCTTAATCAATCAGTTGAACGGATTTTCTCTTTCTAATCTCGAATCTTAGCGCTAATATCTTACCATAATTGCCGTGTCTCGTTCTGGATGCTTTGTATTGGCTCCTGTACGATTGGTACTTGAGACAGACTTTCTGCGGCATCTAGCACGTTTTGTACTGATTCAAGTAGGACCTTTCTCTGCTATGAAAGAGTGTCGATATCGTCACATTCAGCCAGCTGGCCATCGATGTCATCAGCTCGACGTCTGCACTTAGCGACTGCCGACCTCAGTCTATGTTGTCTGATATCTCGTTGGTATTGTAAACCTATATCCGTTGGCAGTCTTTGGCGTGTCTTACTGTTTAAGCTCACATTGAGCCGAATAAACTGGAATTACATTATCATTTTATAGAGTGGCTTCTGTTTGTCCACCTACAGCGCCTTGTTCAAACAATCGCTCTAACACTGAGCTTTCATTGTTTTCATCTAAGGCTATCATACTAATCTCGCTCTGACGTGAACTGGCTGGCAGTGGAAACTGCACCGCCCTTACCACAGGTTCGTTCTGAGCGGACTCGATTTTCGAACTTATAACCAAACTTAGTACCAGCCTTTTCTGGACAGATTTATACTATTTTAAACCCTTCCGTGTATTAAATATCGACCAATAATGTTACGGTTACAGTTGAAATAAGTAAGCATGTATAAATGTCCACGTTCACTCATTAAACCGAAAAACTCAACTGTCAGACTTTGAAACTGAAGTGGTAAACTTCAACCTTTAAGCGGTTCTAGCTAAAATCCAAATTTAGGAAATTTTATACTAAGTGGTTAGTATCAAACAGTGTTCAACAACCACTTTTTGCTCTTTTGATAAAAAATGATATACTGATCACGCCAATATACCACGTAACCACTTGGACCATAGAATTGTGTTAAAGTAATAAAAGTAAGTTACGGTATGCGGTCGAGGATGTTGGCATAAAGATCTAACGAGGACGCACTGGCGGCATTAAGTCCAAGAAGTTTCCCACAAAAGGGGCAGTATTTTCTGCAATCCAAGCCTGTTCGCGAGAAACTTGGTTGTGGCGCTTCACTTAGTATTTACTTTCCTTTCCCCGATTATTTCAAGTCCAAACACTTTTACCGTAAAAAAGTCACAAAACTTACTCTGTCACCCACTCGTGTATAGTCCTTGTTTCATCTTGAATTCGGTGGTTGAAATCTCGGTTTTGGAGGGGCGGCGAAAATCCATAGAAAAGCTTTTAACTAAAAGGGGCTAAGAGGTAGACCGCTAGAAAACGAAATGAGACGAATTGTTCTCAGCTGATGTCCCTTTATTTCGAAACGTCCAGACGGACCGCATGACACTGTGAAAAACTGCAAATGACAGATAAACAAATGTTGCTTAATACGTACTGCTCAAATGTTGTTTAACGTACGCGAAAAATGCAGTTTTCACTACAAATATAACCAACATTTACACGATATTCAGAACGAGCAAGTTGTGAATCGGTATTCTTCTTGAAAACCTTTATTGTGACCAACCCTCGCATCGAACCTTGAAATATTTTATAACAGGATGATTTATAAAACAGGGAAAATGTTGGACTATATCTGTACTTCTTTCGCCTAAGTATCCTCGTGTTGCATAATATATCCGAATTTTCATACATCGTGTCCATAAGATTCAATATAGCTGCCGAAGCTAAATACCCGGATTTTGTCCGGATCGCAGACTGATTGGATATTGCTAATCATTTCAAGCATATTCCAGAGCTGATCCGTTACAACCAGCACATTGTGAAATACCAGCACACTGTGAAATACGAGCATATTGTGAAATACCAGCACGCTGTGAAATACCAGCACACTGTGAAATACTAGCACACTGTGAAATACCAGCACACTGTGAAATACGAGCACATTGTGAAATACCAGCACACTGTGAAATACTAGCACACTGTGAAATACCAGCGCACTGTGAAATACGAGCATATTGTGAAATACCAGCACACTGTGAAATACGAGCATATTGTGAAATACCAGCACACTGTGAAATGCTAGCACACTGTGAAATACGAGCATATTGTGAAATACCAGCACACTGTGAAATACTAGCACGCTGTGAAATAAAACAATTCAAGCTCTTAAGTATTATCTCTTACACTCAATACACTCTAAAGCCAGATTATCGTAGAATCAATGGCATTATATAAAGCATTCTGTGGGGTTTTTGTAACCCCGGGTGGGCCTGTAAGAGTCTTCTTGTCTGAACTAAAAATATTTGTATCGCATAACTTTCCCTTGTGGGTTGGGGTTATCTCAAGAGTAAACCTCCTGTTCCGTGCATGTCATAAGAAGCGACTTATTGTAATAATTTCAGTTGCTATTCTTTGTCTATTTCTTGATTCTTTCATCTTTTTCACTTGTTGCTTTAGCAAGAGCTTCCTTGTTGCCGAGCGGGGCGGTAAACACCAAACAAACAATCACATATCTGAAAGCACATAGCATAGATTGTCTTAGCAGCTCTATGCAAAGGTGACTCCCTAGCTTTGTCCGGCGCATTTTTACTTGTACCATGCAGCAATAAACTTCTAGCAAGGATTCGGTAGCTATATTTAAAAAAAAGCGATACCATGCAATGGTTTTTGGCGCTGCTACACCCTGCTCCATCTGCACAATGTGGAGCAATTTCAATCCAACAGTCCTCAGTAAAATGTCCCCAGCGTTTATTTCTGCTCCTTGCTTTACTAATATATCCATGCCGCGGAACAGCCTGCTTCTGCGGCATAATATAAAGAAGTTTTGTTCCAGTCATCAGCAGCGTTTATTTCTGCTCCTTGCTTTACCACCGTATCTATCTTGCTTGTACAGTCTGGTTTTTTGGAAAAATGTAGAGGAATTTTATTTTCACCATCTGCAGCGTTTATTTCTGCTCTGTGTTTGATAAATTAATTAATGTAAGAGCGTGCTTTTTTCTATTTTTTTACTGCATTAATTTTAACAAGCAATTCCTAAGGGAAATTTGTTTACTGGGAGAATAACAAATTATCTTCAGAAAATCGCACTTATAGCTGACTAATGATGACGTCACATAGATAATTTTGATGATGACACATTGTAGATTCTTAAGATGGCATCAAATTGAAGCTTTTGGTGATGGCGTACGTGGTATATTTCTAATGGTGATATCATACGGTATGACCCATTAACAACTGCGATAATTTCCATAAAAAAGATTTAAGAATGCTGTCCTAGTGTAACAACCAATGCTGACACCTTTTGATCCCCTTTGCTATATTATCATTATTCTTAATATTAACATAAATTGTTATCATTATCACTATTGCACATGATACAGACAATAGCTCCTTCGGTTCTAGCTCTAGTTCACATTTCTTAAAATTATATTGCTAACTTTGTATTCACTCGTTATCTCGTAGAAAAATTCTCCAAACCTATTTTACTCTTCGTTTGAGACACGGAAGTTATCTTGAAAAATCAATTCATTCATTCATTCATTCATTTATTCATTCACATTCATTATGATTACACTGAAATTGTAATTGAAAAGATCTGAAAGAATTGCCATTGCAGTAAGAAGTTTCAGACGTGACTCTTTTATAAAAGCTATTTTAAAACTATGATCTTAATTTCACGTAAACCCAGTAAACATTCTTGTCCCTACCTAATGTCCATTTATAATTACGACGTCGACCAAACTACAACATTAAATGTTTATTTGTTTGGTCGCGGCCATGAATGTTACATAGATACTTAAAGATCGATGTGGTGTCGAAGTCGAATCCAAACAACAATATCGATTGACACGCTAACCCTCGAACAAGTGAATTTATGGCGAGTTTTCTTTATGCCTAACTTTGAAAAAGAGTCATGAAATAAATGCGATGGTTATTCCAGCTTAACGGTTCCTTATATCCAACTTCTAGGGTTCTAAGGGTTCTAAGGGTTCCAGCCCACGTCTTTCTTCCGACGTACGTATAACGTCACGGGATGTTTCGACTTCATTTGCGAGTCCGCTGAGATTGCTGAGAGTGGACCGCCACCACGCACGAGTCTCTTGTAACTAGGCATAAAATTGGCATAGTCTTTCAAAGAAGCTGCACAGTACCTGTTCCAGCTGTTGGCGATGCTGGTACAGTCCGCCCAAGATAGTCAATGTTGATGTCTGTGAATAGGTAAATCAAGGGCTTCACATATAAGTATATCAATTTCATATATAGAAACTGGGATCGTCGGCAATATTGATTTCACCTTGAACTTAAAATCTCTGTTAATTCAGTAATTAAACATATCATCTTTATCTTCGCCTAACGAGAAAAAAAAAATTTAACACCTTTAGGACCTTTTAGACACGTCGGATATCACGAGTTTCCAGGACTTCTTAAAATGATCCTTATCTCAGATGAAAGTATAGTCCTTTTCAAAGAAATCCTAGTAATTTCAGTCCATCAAAACGTGAGATTATAAAAAGTCCCCATTTATTTAATTATAAACAGACGAGAGAACGCACAAAGAAAGCACATGTGATTGCAGTCTTAGAAAGAATTCTAGCAACACCTGCAAATGTGCGCGGAATTTTGGTTTCCATCTTTATATAACGGGATTTAGTGTCAAAATAACCCAACACACCTGCCCCGATCCATGATATTATTGCGCTTAGCACTGATGTGAAAACATTGTTGACGAATTTAGCACCTTCCAAATCCCTTTGCCAGGTCTGACAGGCTAACATTGTAACACGTTTTTAATCAGTTGTATGCCGACAGTTGAGCATGAATTTCACATATCAAACCTTCGTCTGCTGTAGCTGCTCGTAGTTGTGTGTATTCTGGCACAGCTAGATCTTCGTCGTTTTCTGTATCGTCATTTCGGTCACGTGGTGCAGCTAGTGTTTCATAGAAAGAACTACCTTAATGACAGAGTTTAGCATTGGCATTGTACTTAAAAGTAATTCAACATTCTCGCTGTGATTATCAAATGTAACACTAAACACTGATGATTCAATAATGATAAATATAACATTATTTAATAACGGTTCAAACTGATGACTAAAATATGATTAGATGATAACTTAATCGCGATAAATATAATATTATTAATTATTTTTTTAATTATGACCGATAAATATAAATATTATTATATTATTATTATATGTGATAAATCTATAATTATTAATAACTGTTTCAATTATGATAGATATTACATTATTAAATAATGGACTTATTTGACAAAAAAAACACTATACATTATTTATTCACTTTTCAAAAATGCAACATTATTAAATAATGTGTCAAGTGGTATAAGTGTAGCATTTTCAAAAAAACAAGTTATTGATTAAGCCCAATAAATGGAGAGAACTGCTTAAAGTAAAAGGGATAAACAGTTATGTTACTCCAGCGCTTAAAATATTAAGCCTAAACCATAATATTACCAACCATGTGTTCTGGTCACTAGTTCTGTGTAGTGCGCATCACCGGAAGTGGTTTCCCACAATGCATCACACGAATCCACTGATAAAGCTGGATTTTCGTAGACATTCTGCAGGGCTATATTTTCAGTATAATATTTAACATGCCCAATACCGTGTCATTTAAACATATATTTATATCATTTAAGTATGTTTCATAACAAAACTTCGACCTATTTTTAAAACTCATTTTAACTCATATTAACTAACTTGATACTTCTCTCAAGCATTAGTCTTATTTTCATGCCTGGCCCTGGATATGTGTAAGGATTATCTTGATGAAACCGAGGAATAACTAATTAGTTTACCTTCATTCCCTTCCCATGTGTTATTTAACTGCTCATATGGATTTTCTTTTACATCATCAGTGACGTCAATTTGCCCGTAATTCTCAGCTGACTGGTCTTCTTCTGGGCGAACTACCTTAGTGTTGGCTTGCGCATTACTTATTGTAACACCTGCACGTTCATTTGCTGAAGTATTTTCATATTCATCCACTATATTACAATAATCTATATTTTTATTATTTTCATGTGTTTTACTCATTTCTTCATCTGGTGTCGCATTCTCATAGTCACAGATTTCATATGCCTTCTCAAAAGCACCGATCTTCCCGATTCTGCCAGTCATGGTTCTCACAGAAACCTGATCCAAATCGCAATTGCTGAACAGGGCTTCATCTGGAATCTCATATTCAGTACCTGCTTCGTGGTTATCACTACTGCTTTCAGTTACATCGCCGTCTAGAGTTCTTCCTTCGTCATCATAACACCTATCTTTGTCTTGCACCTCCTGTGCATTTGTCCTTTCCTTTTGAATGCAGTGACTTTCTTCTCCTCCTGTTTCACTCCATTCAATTTCATTGCGATTACCTTCTCCTGCCGTTTCATTCCATGCGACATCATTGTGAGTATCTTCTCCTCCTGTTTCACTACCTGTGGTATCATTGCGATTACTCTCTCCTGCTGTTTCACTACCTGTGATATCATTGCGATTACCCTCACCCGCTGTTTCACTACCTGTGATATCATTGTGACCATCTTCTCCCGTATCGCTTCCCACGACATCATTGCGACCATTTCTTGTTTCACTCCGTGGTATATCATTACAATTCCCTTCTTTTGTTTCATGGCAATCGTCTGCAGCTAGGTTTCTTTCTTTCATTCCATTTTGTTCCATTTCACCCCATTCTAATTTCATGCGAGCGCCTTCTTTTTCTTCATTGCATTTGGTTTTACAACCATTGAATGCCTTGTCTTCTTGACAATCAGTTTTATTTTGATTTCTGTCTTTCTTTTTATTCTGTTCGGTTTCATTTTGATTGCCTAATTCTATGTCATTCCGTTCACTTCGAAGGTTTTCAGATGTACTCACCAGCCTTTTATTCTCTCTGAATTTTCTTCTGCAATAGGAAAAAGTAAAATAATCTATTATGTAGAAACACTAAAAACAGATGTACATCATGTGTAAATTAAGCATGCACAGATGAAACATTATAACAAGAGAGCACAGCTTTCATATGAAAAAATTATTATATTTAGAATAAGATACTTCTTGAAAAGTATAAGAAAAGACCTTTTAACGTGGTTCGTAATAACTGTGCATTTTAGATGGGTATCTGTTATATTATATCATAATTAGAAGAGGTTTGGCTATCATTGCGTCATATTTTATATATAATTACACTACCTATAATAAGCTACAAAGTCAACCATCAAAATTCCACCGATGGCAATGACAATGGCAACTGCAGAAATGATTTCTAATACAAGGAAAGTATGCTTTACTATACTACTTCTTTGAAATACTTATTTATTCTTTCTATAAGAAAGATATGAAAGTGTTTCAAAATATGATAGAAAGGTATTTGTTAATTTGACTGTCAAATACTCTGGAATTAGGCACCTGCATAATATTATTGAACACAACCATTATATCCTACGGCATTATAAAATCCCGTAAAACAAATTTGGTTGAAATAACGTTTTAAAAACGTTTTTTTCCGAACCTTTTAAAGTTGCAACACACGTTTTCTGAATGTTGTATATGACATATCTAAAACGTTCTTTTCGCAACGTTCTGAAACCATTGTATAAAAAAATTCAGAACGTTTCATACACAACCTCAAGAAAACCTTTTTAGTGAAAGATTAATAAAAAATACCCCCAACATTCTTCAAAATAGTATTCACTCTGGGAGGCAGCATGTTGCACCATCATCATATCATATTTCATTTTTAAGAACTACCATTATTTTTTTTTGCAACTAACATTTCACGAAACATTGATAACTGGCTGGGTTTGAACCGGGAACCTTTCGCATCCAAAGCGACGAACTTACCTCTACGCCATGACGCATCCATTGAAATGTGCGTCTAAGACATTTCCCCCGAACCAACTTCCACCACCCCTACTCTTCCCACTTCGAATCCCCCTCCCCCGAACAATTCCCCCGTACGGAAATTCCCCAAGGTCTATCCCCTACCTTTTTATGTTTTCTTTTATCTGCACATTTAATGCTTAGTTATAGATTACAGTAATTAGTTAAATATATGTGAATTGAATTTGACGTATCGCATCTAAAATGTAATTCTTGTTATTGCGAATATATTATTCATATCTAAAATTACTTTACAAAAGTATTAAAACATATGGCATTCTTAAAATGATATAATAACGTTCTTAGACAAAACGTTCGTTTTTGGTTTGTTTTTGGTTCTTTAAATATCAATTTCAATAACGTTCTAATATTATAGGTTTGTTTTTGGTTTGGAAAAAAAGCTTTTTTGTTTGTTTGGTACATGTAACGTTGTTACAACCAAATTGGGTTTGATTTTGGTTTGTAAAATAACGTTTTCATTTGGTTGTTGAATATAACGATTTTACAACCAAAAAGGGTTTGTTTTTGGTTAGTAAAACGTTATAACCTTTTTACAACCAATCAAAAACGTTCTTATGTTTAGCGGGATATTAATTTGAAATAAATGCCCCATACCGTAGGCAAGAGATCTTGAATTGATTCCCTCATTCTCTAAATGGCTGGTGTGGCTCTGGGCGCTTTCTGTCATTTCTATAAACATTTTGCATTTTGTTTTCATTTATAATGCATACATTGATACATTGATTACGTCTAAGGCATTTCTACAACCACAAATATATAACCTGCGATACTTTGACTGCTAGTCAACACTTTGTCTTAGTTACATATTTAACATATGGAATGTTACCTTAAACCTCTGAAAATTTATGCTTAAAATCTAGAACATAATGACTGAAATTAGAAGGAAATACCTTTTAGCCATCTTTATTCACTGTTTTAAGCATTACGTCTATCGCTATTACGTGTTACGCTATCACGTGTATCGCTATTACGTGTTACGCTATCACGTGTATCGCGATTATGCATCACAGTGTCGATATTAGTTAGACAACTTTAAAAAAATACACTGTTTGTTTTATGTATTAGGTATATTGCTATTACGTGTATCTTTATAACGTGTATCGCGATTACAGTGTCGATATAATTTAAACAACTTTTAATGAATACAAGTTAGCTTTTTGATGTGCATTTAAGCATATTTGAAACTTTTTTGGCACTAAAAATAAAGTATCATTTAAGGGTTTAATGTCGCCATTCTCGGCACAATGCAATAGCATTTACCTTGTGTTACAGGCAAATCCATAGCAATTCATACCGTCTGGATAACACAAGGTACACTGATCACTTGGTATCAGTCTGGCAAGCATAATCACATTTGATATAAAACTATCATTTCAAATTAAGGCACGGAATCCAATTGTGTTACAGATTTGCCATAAACTTGTAACTTTCTTCACTAAGTATTCAACACTTATAAAATAAGGAAGTTTAGGTAGTGTTTTGAGTCATATTGTGATTGTGAGATCATTGCTATGCATAAGTGCACCCTAGGGGACGTTTAAGCTCTGGTTTCTTAATGCGTAATGCCTAAATCTATTCCAGAAAGATACCGGGGGTTTCCGAAAAAAGCCCAGGGCTTCTATTTGGAAACTGAGCAATTTCAGGCGCTCATATAGAAACCAAATAGAAGCCCTGGGGCTTCTATTACTAAACAGTTTCCTAATTAGAGCCCCGGGGCTTCTTTTTTTAGATTGGGGGGGGGGGCTGTCGATAAGTTTTTATTGAAAAAAGAAAAAGAAAAATTACCATCAATCTCTCATTAAAGCGCTAGATGCTGCGGATATATGCACAAAAAATAACAAAACACCCCAAAAAACAACAGTAGCTAAAAGAGTCTGGTAAAGTGTGGGAGGGGGGGGGGGGTTGGGGGTTGCCTTGTGCGAAGCACAGGATTAAGCCACGACGCAGAACGTCGTGGCTTAATCCACGACGTTCTGCGTCGTGGATGATGCTGCTGCTGCTGCTGCTGCTGCTGCTGATGATAATAATGATAATGATGATGATGATGATGATGATGATGATGATGATGATGATGATGATGATGATGATGATGATGATGATGATGATGATGATGATGATGATGATGAAAATGATCTGGTCATTTCAAGGTCCTTAGTACAAAACCGACTAGGGAAAGTAAGCAGGAGACTGAGCTTCACTAAAATTGTCTCACCTAAGTCAATACAGTGACTTCACTGGGCAAGGAAACATTCTGGCATCGAAACGGCCAACAAAGCAACAAATTTTGGTTGTATTTTGGTTGTGATTGGTTTCGACCATAGATCAAAGTCTGAATGGGTGGATGTTGGACAAGGTACGTCATGTAGATTGTTCGCTTAATATTTACGGAAATAATTTGTTAGTAAATTAATCGTGATTGTGCAGTGGGAGCGGACACACAATTCGCCAGTGCTTGTATGTACACGCCCCCACATCGCTGCATGGTGGTGAAGTAAAGCAGTTCGCCCCCCCCCCCCTCCACCTTGTTTGTGGTGGCGAAGTGTGGCTGCTCTTCCCCACTTTACGGTGTGGGGGCGATGCTGGTGCACGCCCCCACCTTGCACTGTGGTGGCGAGGCGTGGCTGCTCTCCCCCACTTTGCGGTGTGGGGGCGATGCTGGTGTACGCCCCCCACCTTGCACTGTGGTGGCGAGGCGTGGCTGCTCTCCCCCACTTTGCGGTGTGGGGGCGATGCTGGTGCACGCCCCCACCTTGCACTGTGGTGGCGAAGTGTGGCTGCTCTCCCCCACTTTGCGGTGTGGGGGCGATGCTGGTGTACGCCCCCCACCTTGCACTGTGGTGGCGAGGCGTGGCTGCTCTCCCCCACTTTGCGGTGTGGGGGCGATGCTGGTACACGCCCCCACCTTGCACTGTGGTGGCGAGGCGTGGCTGCTCTCCCCCAATTTGCGGTGTGGGGGCGATGCTGGTGTACGCCCCCCACCTTGCACTGTGGTGGCGAGGCGTGGCTGCTCTCCCCAACTTTGCGGTGTGGGGGCGATGCTGGTGTACGCCCCCCACCTTGCACTGTGGTGGCGCGGCGTGGCTGCTCTCCCCCACTTTGCGGTGTGGGGGCGATGCTGGTGCACGCCCCCACCTTGCACTGTGGTGGCGAGGCGTGGCTGCTCTCCCCCACTTTGCGGTGTGGGTGCGATGCTGGTGTACGCCCCCACCTTGCACTGTGGTGGCGAGGCGTGGCTGCTCTCCCCCACTTTGCGGTGTGGGGGCGATGCTGGTGCACGCCCCCACCTTGCACTGTGGTGGCGAAGTGTGGCTGCTCTCCCCCACTTTGCGGTGTGGGGGCGATGCTGGTGTACGCCCCCCACCTTGCACTGTGGTGGCGAGGCGTGGCTGCTCTCCCCCACTTTGCGGTGTGGGGGCGATGCTGGTACACGCCCCCACCTTGCACTGTGGTGGCGAGGCGTGGCTGCTCTCCCCCACTTTGCGGTGTGGTGGCGATGCTGGTACACGCCCCCACCTTGCACTGTGGTGGCGAGGCGTGGCTGCTCTCCCCCACTTTGCGGTGTGGTGGCGATGCTGGTACACGCCCCCACCTTGCACTGTGGTGGCGAGGCGTGGCTGCTCTCCCCCACTTTGCTGTATAGTGGTGCGGT
Organism: Protula sp. h YS-2021; assembly: GCA_949752745.1. Classification (NCBI taxonomy): domain Eukaryota; kingdom Metazoa; phylum Annelida; class Polychaeta; order Sabellida; family Serpulidae; genus Protula; species Protula sp. h YS-2021. The sequence goes on from OX457032.1 coordinate 27,227,776, forward strand.
GTGCCAAGCTCCCCCACTTTGCTGGTGGTGGCGATGTGAATACACGCCCCCATCTTGTACTGTGGTGGCGAGATATTGGTACTCTCCCCACTGGTGGAGACGTGAGTGTACTCCCCTACCTAGCACTGGTGGCGAGGTACAGCTTCGCTCCCTCACTTTGCTGTGTGCTGAAGAGATGAAGCTCCACGCTCCCACCTTGCTGTTTGGTGGCGAGTGAGTGTGTATCTCTCCCTTAGCATGGTGGCGCGTTGTGTTCGCCCCCACCTGGTGAGACGGTTTGCTCTCCTCCTCATGATTCCACCTCCCGATGTTAAGCTGGGTGGTGGTAGTGTTGCGCCCCCACCCATGTGAACGAATTGGGGAAGTAATATCACGCCACTCTAGAATGAGAATCGGAGCAAGGAAAAAGAAAGTTCTGTGAGAAAAGAATTGACTTTGGTTTGGGGTTTGGAGTCGTTGCGTTTTGGTGTGTTGATGTGTTAGTCTGGAAAACAGCGGAGTGTAAATAAAGTAGTATAGAAATTAGACATAGCTCTTGCTTTATTATTCGTCTTCTTATTCGAGCAACTCACACATAAAAATATCAAAATACGATCCCAACAAGATGTTGCTTTTGTTCGAAACTCCATTCAAAATTTCACTTTAATAGGTTGCTTTGAAAACATAACAGTATTAAGTCGTAACATGTGGGCATTTCAGGAGCTCACAATTTTTCCCGCCTACTTTTGAAAAAAAAAATCATGAAGATTTGGTTATCCTGCGTTACAGGATGGTATTCCAAATACCTTAATTATCACTATCCCTCTCTAGATGCCGAGTCTAGATTCATATTTCTCCGTTGAACCGGCACCAGTTGCGATGTCTATCCAACGATATTCTAACGTCGCAATGTTAACTGGGGGGGGGGGGGGGGGGCGGCAACCGTAACATCCCTTTCGAAAATTCAACATGAATATACAGTTGTTGCAATATTTTCCTTGAATATTTTATGTATTTTTTTCAGTTAAAACAATATAGTGAAATAAACGCTCGATATAGTACCTCAGTATCGGGCTTCGCAACAACCAGGCATTGTTGTATTAAAAGGGATAGCCAATAGCATTAATGGGAATTCATTTTGAATTCCGTCATGAGATGATTCTAACCCACAGCCGTTTGCTTAGCTGAGACCATTGGAGCGAACGTTTCCTGCTTACCACGACGAACTGGATGCGAACTCGGGACGCCTTAGGATTATCAGAGCAACTCTCTAGCCAACTAAGCTAATCGTCACCTCCCCCCTCCCCCCGACCCGCACCGACCTCAGTCAGGCAATTGGATGCTACTTTCACATTGCTAAGGGTTTAGTCTTTTAGTGTAGCAGCAAGTGGACGGGGCGTGCGCATCCTTGTCTTGACTCATGGAGCAAAACACCAACTTTCTCTGAAGTCAGTTTCTCAGGAGGGGGAAGGAGAGGGGGGTCACTAAGCTACAAAATAATTCTCGATATCACGTTTTTCTAACAGCCCCTTAACACTGAGTGCACTGATTGAAAATACCCCCTTCTTAACTAAAGCGAATTCTACTTCTGCTTGCAAATTTCATCCCCTAAACTCCAAATTTCAATTAAACCAAAAAAAAAAAAAAATCCCATTTCAGCAAATTACATACTGCTGAGTACAGACTAAGAAAACACAGGCTACTGCTTTTACAGAACAAAAATTAAATAGAAATGTATATTGCAAAACGTGTATTCACATTTTCGGGGCCTCTCGTTTTAGTTGAACGAGGAGTGCAGCTGAGAAAAAAACCCTGCATTTTGTTGAAAATGGTTGACTTAACCCCACCCCCCTCCCCCACCACCACCACGCCCTCGCTTTTTAACGAAAAAACACTTCTAGGTCTGGCCTCAATTTATACACTTTTTCCACGTGTTTACGACATTCATAGTAACAAGTGTGTTGTAAAGGGGACCCCCAGGTCTAATTGGCATGTTGTGTGTGATTTTTTTTTTTTTTTACGTCATCCGATGAAGTGACAATGACGATCGTAAAATAGCATGGAAACCTCTCCGTCACCCGGTGGAGTGCTAAATATATGAGGAGAATTTTCGTGAATATCTTTGAAAACCAGGTGAGAAAACTTGCCCTTTTTACAATCTTAAATTCTCGTACTTTCAAATACACTAAAGGACCAGTAATGGCTCCTATTTTCGCAGAGCGATAACGTGATTAGGATATTATTTAGTGGTGGCCGCGATTTCTACACAACGTTGATTATCCAACCTCTATGCAAGTTCGAAACAGCGGTTACAGCATCTATTGAATGTTGTACCATCAATGGATTATGGCCGCGACGAAACGGGAACACCCACCAAAATCGTTGTCCATTCCACGTCTCTTCAATCGGGAGAAAAAGGTAATCTATATGAGGCGTCGCGTATAGACGTCAATGGTGTTTCGCCACCACCAAACAAATGTCTTGGCCATTTGCTTATGTCATTCATAATCTTCTTGTCTCTACACAAACATAAAAAAATAACCAACCATTTACCTGTGACCCATTTTCAATGTTTGTTTTATTTAGTCGCGATCTTATCATAACACAAGCCTGAAGTGGTTTTGATTACTTAAACGGACATCAAACGACGGCTTTTTGTTTGTTTATTTTATATTCATCCAGTTTTATAGAGCAAATAACAACGTGATTAAATTCTGTTCACCGAATAAAGAAACAACGAATTTAAAAAACAAGCAAATATGAGGTTGCAAAATTTGTGATTACAACGATGAATTCAGCGACATTGCCGTTTATGGTTCGTCGTCGGCCTTTTATAGTTGTCTTGCTGGATAAAGCGCACGGGCATGAGGTGTCAAGAGAAAAAGCATTGGATATTAAGACATTAATGTGTTCCCTTCCGGTTATATTTACCACGTAACTATGAAAAAGAATTTTGTGTGCTGCAGTTCGAAAGCACCTATCCCGCCATCCATTCCCGCCAATCAGAATGGCTGAGACACCGTCTTCTAGTCTTTGTGTGTATAGCCATTCCCTTTTTAGCCCTAAACGGCGGTATAACATGCCCAGGCTAGTTGGGGAAGGATGGGATGGGATCAATCAAGTTAAAAGTGGAGAACGCGAATTGGGCTTTTACTCGTAAAAGCTCATTTTACGAAATAAAACGTTAGTTTTACTTCGCAAAAGCTTCGAATTCGCTTATCTCCACTTTTAATAGGAGTTAAGTCCGGAGCAGGGGAGCCTGCCATTCTTTGAACTGCCCAAAAAGGTCGTGAATTACACCATGGCTTGAAAAGCTCATTATTTAAGTAAAAGAAGTGCTGAGCACTTGATATACAAGAACACTATGGTACCCTGTATCATGGGTTCAGAGGCCGGTCTTTCGGTCTTCCGGACACATACGGGTATATGGTCACGTTTTGGACCGTAATGATCCCCCTTTCTTTCTGAAAAAAAACTTTTAAGAAAGGAGTTCAGTATTTAAACAAATACCTGAGTAGCTATAAGACCGAAGACTGGGCTGCATCAATTACACACACTACAACAACACCTCGGATTATATAGAATGCTTAATTAATTAATACACGTCCCACGTTTGCCCGCAGCTTAATATAAGCGCGGGACCGAAACGGTCCGAAAAGACTCGAGCGAAACGAAATGTCCAGAGTAAGAAGGAGAAATCCTTCTTGCGGGTTGTTGCTTTCGTTGCTTGTTGTTGTTGTTGTTGTTTCCGTTGCGGCCCTTGGAGAAGTTGCCCTACTTGCCCTTGTGTTTGAACTTGGGAACTCAGATCTACAACAGAAACCATCATCCTGTAATGGTCGTTTCTGATGCTACAAACGGTCCTAATGAATAGAGACACACAATCCATTTTGAGAAAAGTCTTTCAGATAATATTTCACAAAAGCGTTGTGGAAGACCAACAACCTGTTTTTAGTATATCTGAAAGAGACACATTGCGTACAGCCCTCAGGGAGTTAGCTACCTGCCTAACCTGGTGGGCTTTGAGTTTTTGTTCTACAGACGGGCTAGGGTCAATCTGTGCATCGTCATAGGCTGCCAAAATGATCTTTTTAATGGAATTTGAGATAGATTATTTTGAAAGCTCTTTATGAAACTTCGGCATGAAAGAAATGATGAATGCCTTCTGGTTTTCTGTTCTGTAGACCTCTGACATTTCCAAATATTGGCGTAAAGCCTTGACGGGACACAGAGACTAAGCCGTCGGTATCAGGGTCGTCTGGTAAGGATGGGAGGGTAATGTGATCGAAAGTTCCCTTCCCTTGGGTCATGATATGGATTATGCCCATGAATCCTGCCCTGGGGACCAAGATAACCTTGTCCCAGGTACCCTTATCTTTGTTAACCTCTCTGTCTAGTGCATGAATCTCACCACTTCTTTTGCCCGACGCTTACCCCAATAAAAACGTGAACCTTAAAGTTGCGTTTTTAGCCGAAATCACGTCTTCACCGAAAGTGTCTGGGCGTTGGAGGTAACCCAAGATTAAAGATAAGTCCCACTGCGCTATGCTAGAAGGGCAGGGTGGGGAGTTTACCAGCTGTGTGAAGACTGCATCTTCGCCCGGGTCGTACCCTGTTGGCGCTTTGAGTCTCGACCCTATAACGGCCCTATAGCCCTCGATGGAACCTACCTTTAACTTCTCATCCGTGAAAAGGTGATCGAGGAAGTCCGCTACCACTGCTGGGCTAGCCTGAAACGGGTCTAGTTTGGAGCTGCTACACCAGGTGGCAAACTTATTCCACTGAGACCTGTAAACTTTAGCCGTGCAGCCCTTGTGACTGTTAACTATTTTTTATCTCACCTGTTTGGAAAAACCTTTGTTCTTCAGAAAGAACTGGTCAGACACCAAAGGTGCAATTTCAGTAAGTGAGGGGAGGGGTGGAAATGTTGCCAGTGGGGCTGTGACAGCAACTTTTTGTGGCACGGGATCTGTATCGAACTCACTATCTTGCAGTGGTGTAGAAGGGCTTGCGGTGTCCATGGGACAATAAGTAGTAGATACGGTAGTTTCAACTCGATTACCCTTTGCAGGACTTGTCCTAAGATTGACTTTGGAGGAAAGACATACAGGACTTCGTCCAGTGGCCACTGACAATTCAAGGAGTCGACTGCCCAAGCTGCTTGATCCGGGCAGGGAGACGCGTAACGGGGGAGTTGGGCTGTCATGGTATTTGCAAACAGATACAGCATCAGTGACTGATGTATTACCCATTGAAAAGACCGAGGGGCTAGACACCATTCGATGTTGTTTACTTGACCCTATCTTTAAGCTAAGTCCGCTGGAACATTTAGATTCCCGGCCAGGCTGAAACGGTTACACGTTCCTCTCGAGCTTCGGTGAGAATCTGAAATGCTAGATTGGACAGGGACCATGATTTGGCACTGCCCTGCTTGTTCAGATAAGCTATGACTGTGGAATTGTCTAACCGAAACGTTAAACTGCCTGGGTCCGTCCCTTTATTTCTAAAGGAGCCCCTTGACCCAATAGGGGGCCGGAGTCGATATTCCGACCCCCCTCGGGGTACCAGTCTCTCTGGGTTTACCCCAGTTCTACTGGTATCTCGCCCCCTCCCCCATAACCTGTCAATAGTCTAAACTATAGCCAAGCCAACTTTGAATTATCATACCTTGACAGTAATATAAACCTATCCCCCCACCTTTCCATCAAACTTGCAAACTATTGCCATCACTCACCTCCGATGTCAAATAAATAATAACAATAAACTTACTTTTTTATCACTTACCTACCTCTTTTAAAATATTTAATCCTCTATTAAAAATACCATAAATACCAATAATAACACAAGACAACTAACCAAGCAATTAACTATACCTTCAATCTGGGATTTTCCCAAACCATACCTACAAATTAAAACTATTTCCTTGCATTTACCTTGTCAGACCGTTCCCACGTTCATCGCATAAAAGCGTGGCAATCTGTTGTGCGTTTGCCCAGATCAAATTCAGTCTCAGGGGTCTTCTTCTCTGAAAGCACTCCTGCCCCCCAAAACGCACTTTGCCGTGGATTGCACCCCTTATGGGATGGAGACCGGTGACCTGGTTGTTTAGGTTACCAGATTCTAGGCAATACAGGGCCTGGTGACCAATACACAGCTTTGGCCCGACTCTTCAACCCAAGAAGGGTGGTCGTGTTGGCCCGCCACGATCATTAAGGGCTATTCGTTAAGGTTAACCATACTGCGGCTAATGGGCTAATCAAACGGCGTAGGATGGAGAATACCGCCACCCCTAGTAGAGTACATCAGGTGACCTAGCCCCGTGCGGAACTCCCGCTGCCAAAAGGTCGGTCAAAGTAGGGCCGGGGGCCGGCAGACCTGACGAAACTGAATAATTAACTATGGAAAATTATAAAAATGCAACCAAAACGCCGCAAAAGCGGCCACACAATGAAATAGAGTCGCCTCCGACGGTCTTTCCGGAGTTCATAATTGTTTCAAGCCTGAACGGACCACTAAAACTCTCGCCTTTCGCGATTGAGAAACAGTTGACAGCTATCGTTGGTTCAAATTACACAGTCAAACGCATGCGATCCGGGGACTTGTTGGTTCGGGTAGTAACAGCTAAACAGAGCAACAGTCTCTGCAACACTACCCAATTTGTCGGTTACACAGTAAAATGCACACCACACAAAAACCTAAACGTAACGAAAGGCGTAGTGGCAGACGCAGAGCTGATGTACTGTTCCGAGGATGAGATGGTCGAAGGACTCACAGACCAAGGTGTCATAGCAGCGAGAGCTATGGGGAAAAGAGGAACCTATATGCTCACCTTTCAAAGGTCCTCGCTGCCACAAAAAATAAAAGTCGGTCATCTGAGCCTAGAAGTGAAGGCATATATCCCAAACCCGTTGCGGTGATACAACTGCCAGTGATATGGACACAGCAGCAGTACCTGTAAACAACAACCCACCTGCTAAAGATGCGCCGAAAAAGGCCACCCGACAAGCAACTGTAAATCCCAAGAGGAAAAATGTGCTAACTGCCAAGGTGCCCATGCGGCCTCCTCAAGAAACTGCCCAAAGTGGATACATGAGAAAAAAGTCCAACAGGTAAAAGCAGAAAGGGGTGTCACGTACACGGAGGCTCGCCAAATTATAGAGGGGGAAGGCTCGCGAAATTACGCTACTGCCGTGAAAACAAGCCGCAGAACAGTCAACACGGGTTGTCAAACTACCATCTCTTGGGTTGGTGACTTGCAGCGCTTCTTGTCACAGCCCAAAAAACCGACAAGTTCACCATCTAAACCGGCAAACCCAACAACTTCTACACAAACAACAAGCTCGCCTAAAACCCCATCGCCGAGCACGAGACCAAAAACCTACACAAGCCCCTCCTCACCGCTAGATAAAGGCACGAGGAAGAGGCTCAAAGACAAGGCTGACAAAGTTAAAAAAGGATACAACATGTACTGAAAGATGCAAAATACGGACATCATATGGAAACAGACGACGCCGTTGTCGCATGCTCACCGCCACAGCCTCCATCGAAAAAAGGCCACAACTGATGAGAGGAAGTCGTCGCCCCAGACATCACCACTGCAGGCAAAAGCAACACGTGCTCGGCAGGCAAGGGAGAAATACCAGAGCCGTCCAAATTTCCCTCTAAATTTTGAGTTTACGGGAAACCGATACTCGGTACTTGAGGATGCGGACGAAAGGGGTAACCCAACCAAGACCCCCGAAGAGCAACCATCCACTCCCCCGAAAAAACTAAAAGAGACCGAACAAGACAAAGTGGCAACAAAAACACTCCTGAGACCACCTAAAGTGACAATACAAAGGCCTAGGGCTTATAGCAAGTAAAATGGCAATAGTTCACTGGAACATAAGAGGTTTTTGGATCAACCAGATCGATCTTTTAACTCTGAGCCAACAATGTAACCCGTCTGTCTTTTGCCTCCAAGAAACATACGGTACTGATATCTACCCACCAAATTTAAGCGGTTACACTTCCTATAACAAAAACGCCAATAACAACCGCGCCTCGGGCGGAATCACTACCTTAATCCGAAACAACGTTATTCAAAGTGAACTGAAATTAAATACAAACCTACAAGCAACAGCAGTTCGTGTTACAATGAAGAAAACTTTTTCCATTTGTAACATATACCTACCACCACCCTCCAAACCTCAACCGGAAGAACTCAACGACTTGATTTGCCAAATACCAAAACCTTTTCTGTTTTTAGGCGACTTCAATGCACATAGCGACCTATGGGGTAATACAAGCACGGACCACAAAGGTAAACTAATTGAAAACCTACTAAATTCCAACAATCTCTCACTTTACAACGATAAATCTCCTACATACCTACATCCTGGCACTGGTTCAAAAACCTCAATCGACCTTACAATGGCATCTAGTAACTTGTTTTTAGATTTTGAATGGGAAGTCTTGGACGACACTTATGGCAGCGACCATTTCCCCATTTTATTAAAACCACTAGATCCACAGCAACAAAAAGGAATAACAAAGTGGAAATTCCACAAAGCAGATTGGTCACTGTTCCAGGAACTCTGCAAAAAGGCCATTAAAATCAACCAGTTTACACACGACGACGACCCGATTTTATTTTTTACGGCTCTAATCCAGGCAGTCATGGAAAAACCATACCTAAAACTTCCGGAAATCCCAAAAAAACAACAAAAACCTTGGTTTAACGACGATTGCAAAAAAGCAATAGCCATGCGGAAAACAGCTCTGCGCCAATTCTACATCAGCTCGGACAATAGTACCAAACTTGAATGCAAAAGGCTACGTGCCGAAGCACGCAGAACCATCAAAACAAGCAAAAAGCAAACCTGGGCGGAATATATCTCCAAATTGAACAAAAACAATTCAACCAAAAAAGTATGGGAGATAATTCGAAAAATACCTGGTAAAAACATCTCAAAACCCATAAACCACCTCACTACAAACAACCAAACTATCACACAACCCGATGAAATAGCAAATACCTTTGGTAGAGCCTTTCAGTTCAATTCTTCATCTGAAAATTACTCTCTTGCTTTCCGTCAAATAAAAGAAATTAAAGAACAAATACCAATAGACTTCACCTCAAATAATTTGGAACAGCATAATAGCACCTTTACCTCAGCGGAATTAAAAGACGCTATACATAACTCACATGACACATCGGCCGGACCAGACGACCTGCACTACCAGGTTCTAAAGCACCTACCTGAGGAAACTCTTGAAGTCCTCTTAGAACTATTCAACCAAGTCTGGACCACAGGACACTTTCCTGAAATATGAAAAGAAGCCACTATCATACCAATCCCAAAACCTAATAAGGATTCTACTAATCCCCAAAATTACCGCCCAATATATCTGACAAGTTCATTGTGCAAAACACTAGAGCGAATGATAGCAGCAAGACTAATTTGGTATTTAGAGAAAAACCATCTGCTTACTGACATCCAAAGCGGCTATAGAAAAGAAAGAAGTACCATAGATCACCTGGTTAGACTCGAATCATTTATAAGAGAAGGTTTTATCAATAACGAACATGTCGTCACTGTTTTCTTCGATTTAGAAAAAGCCTACGACACGGCCTGGAAACACGGGGTCATGCAAGATCTCTACGACCTTCCTGAATTCATTGAAGCGTTTTTAAATGATAGGCGGTTTAAAGTCCGTCTCGGTTCCATTTTTTCAGATTATTTTGAGCAAGAAGAGGGCTATCCTCAAGGCTGTATTCTATCAATTCTGTTATTTCTAATCAAAATCAATAGTATCAAAGGCGCAACTAATCAGTGAATAGACAGCTTACTCTTTGTAGACGACTTTGCTATGTCTGCCAGGGGCAAGAATATGAATCTGATCGAGCGTCGCCTCCAGCAAACTATAAACTCGCTTCAAAAATGGGCTGACCAAAATGGTTTCAAGTTTTCGCAAACCAAAACAGTTTGTATGCACTTTTGCAACAAGCGAAAGCCACACGACGATCCTATTTTATATTTATCAAACACTCAGATACCTGTAGTGAAGGAAAACAAATTCCTTGGTCTAATTCTGGACTCGAAGCTAAATTTTATTCCCCACATAAAAGAGCTGAAGAGGAAATGCCAAAAGGCACTCAACCTGCTGCGAGTCGTCTCCGCTCAAGACTGGGGAGCAGATACCAGTACTAAATTAAAACTGTATAGATCATTAATAAGATCTAGAATAGATTATGGTAGCATCGTCTACGGATCAGCAAGGCCTTCGTACTTGAAGATGTTGAACCCAATACAAAACCAAGGCCTCCGCCTCTGCCTTAACGCTTTCAGAACGTCACCTGCGGAAAGCCTTCAGGTTGAATCAAATGAACAACCATTAGATGTCCAACGAATCAAACTCTCAATGCAATATGCAGTTAAACTATACGCAAATAAAGAAAACCCCACCCATAAGGCAGTGTTCGAAAAAGATCATTCAGAAATCCTAAACACACGACCTAGGGTTATCGTACCCTTTGGCACTAGAATCCGTAACCACCTTAATAATGCTGGAATCAAAGTCGAGCAAATTGCAAACTTAAAAGTTTCGAAATACCCAACATGGAAAATAAAATGGCCAACCATACTCAAAACTCTGGCAAACTTCTCCAAATACGCAACAAATGCTAAAGAGTTCAAGGTTAGGTTTGCTGAGATAAAGGAAACCTACCTTCACAATCATTTCATATAAACCGATGGATCTAAACTCGATAACAAAGTTGCTGCCTCAATAGTTACAAAATCAAATACCCTGAAAACAAGATTACCAAATGGCTCCTCCATCTTTTCCGCGGAGGTTCGGGCACTTCAACTAGCCATGGAAATCGTCAAGATTAGTAGGTACAAAAATGTGTTATCTGTGTCGATTCCCTATCGGTCTTACAATCACTAGAAAATCTGCAAGTGTCGAATAAATACAATGATTTAAGACCTAACAGAACGTTATGAACGGGTAATCAAACAAGGCAAATCCTTAGTGTTTTGCTGGGTGCCGAGCCACGTCGGCATATCGGGTAAAGAAGCTGCGGACCAGGCAGCAAAAGAGGCGCTAAACTTCAACAATTCCGACCTTCTCATACCATACTCCGACTTAAAACCTCATATCTCAAGTTATGTAAAAAAAACCTTTGGCAACAAAGGTGGAACGGACAAAGAAATAACAAACTCTTTCAAATCCAACCAACAGTTGGACAAAAACAGCTAGCTCTTGACAATATTCGAGACAAAACAGTCATACATAGAGCTCGAATCGGGCATACATACATCACCCACGGATATCTTTTGAGAGGCGAAGCGCCTCCAGAATGTATTGGTTGTCAAGAACGTTTGACTGTAAAACATATTCTACTCAAGTGCGTAGATTTTCAGAACATTCGTTCACGCTACTACAGTTTGAATTCCATGAAAGATCTTTTTACAAAGGTAGCGCCAAAGAAAATAATTTCTTTTCTGAAAGAAATACACTTGTACAGTAAATTTTAAATTGAATTTAGTTGATTTTAGATGTGTACACTACTTGTTATGCCTATTTTAATTGATTTTAGTTTCAACTGAGTCTTCCTATAGTATCAGAACTGACAAAATATGACCCTAACGGGTTGCTCGTGTCGTTAAACCAATCAATCAATCAATCAATCTAACCGAAACAGGACTACCTTGTTTCTGAGTTGGTTGGTCAATTTGATCAGGGCAATCCAGACTATCCGGAGTTCCAGCCAGTTTATGTGATAAGCTTGGAGAGAGGGAGGTGGAGCTGAAACGGCATCCCTTCGGACATGAACTGCACATCGCACCACCATTGTAGGGCTTGTAAAGCAACCTGTGAAACTTGCATCTTGGCTGTGGCTGAGCGTCCCTGATGTAAAGCCCATCTCACTTGACTTTGGAAAGGTCTGTAATGGAGACGACCCAGAGGGACCGTCTTTTCTGTTGCCACTAGCAGACCTAAAAGGGACTCCATAGCCTGTAATCTTACCTTTGTCTGAGGGGATATCCATTATGGCCTTTGCAATTCTCTGACAACGTTTTGGCGTAGGGAACGCTCTTGCTATCGTTAGGTTCCAAAATTCCCCTAGAAAAGTAATTGCCTCTTTGGGGATTAGTTCGGATTTGAATAGGTTTACTACTTAGCCTACCTGTAATGCTTTGCGAACTGGTTCTTGGTTTCCTGCCTGTCTTGGTTTGCTAAGGACCAATCGTCCAGATACTGGAAGACTAACATCCCCTTTGGCTGTGCTCATGTTTCAACACTTTCATGACCTTGGAAAAAGGTACGGAGCCGTAGCCAGACCGAAGGGAAGTGCCAGAAACCAAAAACGTCTTTTCCCTACTTGAAAGGCTAGGAATTTCCTTACCGAGTGGTGCAGAGGGATATGGAGGTAGGCATCGAATAGATCTATAGAGGTACCCCACATCCCTTCCCGTAACGACCCTTTTATCACCTGGGCTGTGTCCACCTGAAAGGTGATCAATCGGAGAAAACCGTTTATGGGGGAGAGATCGATTACTAACCTCCAACCCCCGGATTTCTTGGGAACTAAAACCTGCTGAAAAAGCCCATTTGATTTTCTGACATTTTCCCGATTGCTTCTTTTTGTGTCAAGCTCAGAAACATTTCGTGGAGAGCTGTGTCCTTTTCCGACCCCTTGGGGTAGGAGATGACCAGTTGTCTTAGCGCCTGGGTAGTTAGGGGAATAGGGCACCTGAGCCCGTTTTGGTCTCGCTTGAAAGGTAGGGAGTAACCCCTCTTCAGCCACCGTACTACCCTTCGAGACGCCCCATCTGTTCCCATTGCTGCCAAAACTTTCCTAGTCTCCCTCTACGGTCAAGGAGGCGTTTAAGGAGAGCAAACTTTCCAAAACTTTGTTAAGCTTGTTAAAGTATCGCCAGGAGAATCCCGTGAAAGTACTTTGATTGGTTTGCTACCGGAACTACTGTAGAGACGGGCCCTCTGTTTTGCTGCTTGTGTTGGGTGTCTCTTAATAGGGGGCTGTTGTGGTTGCGCACTCGGTTTAGCCTGTGTTGGTGAGGATTGCTGTGGCTGTTTCCTCTTCAGAGGTCGTTTAAACGAGGATCGGGACATCCTCGACATGAGGGCATAATCCTGGGAAAGTGAGCGACTCTCCTGGTTCACCCTTTCGACCTCGGCGGGGGGAAACAGTTCTAGTTCCCCAAGGATAGGGGCATGGAGCAAATCTCCTTGACCTTTGACACTGGACCAGCAGTGCTGGAAAAAGGCGTCTCGGCGTAGGTAGACATTGATGTCATCAAAAAGTTGGAAAGTTTGACCTCGTCATGGGTAGCTAAGGCCAATCATTCCATCAGTTTAGAAGACACCGGATCACTGAGGCGTAGATCTTTCCAACGGGCTTTCAGCGCCTTGAGTGTATGATCATGGAATGACATTATATTCAGAATGTATCGAGAAGACGCCTCAATGGTCTTGGCATCTTTCTCCACTAATGGAATGTCCGAGTCACTAGGCACTGTAGGCATCCAGACTGTACGCTTCACGGGCTGTTCCAGAGCTTCCAGTGAGATCTGTTCATCTGCTGACCGATACGGGCCTGGTCGTACTAGGCAGTGTTTCGATAAGTGGAACCGTGAGAGTGTGCGACCCTCATCTTCTTGAATTCCTTCGCGTGACAGCATGAGCTACGACCTCGCTGGTGGCTAGTGCAATGAATGGAGTCCTGTTGTGGTGGAGCGGCCTGAGATGTCATACGAATGGTCCGATTCTCTTTATCTAAACATGGGGAGGCACAAGAGACATCTTTCAAGCGGGCTATCTCTTGAATGGCATCCCTGAACGGTACGTCTTCCGGTGCGATCGTGGAAGCGGAACTCGAAGGGATTGTAACTTTGACCGGAGGAGCAAGGTCTGGTGGCTAGGGAGTTGGGATAGGGCTTTTGTTTCTTACTAAGCAGTGTTTCCCGCTTCTGCCCTTAATGTTATAAATCCAAAAGTTTAAGAACGTTTGTTACACGCATTTTCGCACATATGCGTGTAATATGTGAAGCTTAATATGTGAAGCATATTAAGCATATCTGTTGCGTGGGATATTTGATGCACATATTATGCGAATATTTTCACACTTATATTACGCGATGTATTATATCCAGGAACGTTTATTACTCGCATTTTCGCCCATGCATGTTACGCGTGTAATATGTTACGCATATTATCATAATGCATATATTTTGAGTGGGAGAAAAAATTATCCGCTAAAAAATTAAAGCACAAAAATACTTCCCTCAGTGGATTATTACGTGAATAATATATTGCAAACAACACAGCTTCAATACGTCTTATAAGCTGAGTAGTGTTTGGTTTTTGTTGACTTAAGGTTTTACCTAATAACATCCCTACCACTTCAGCAGAACCAACGGTGTTACAGATTCGACCTCAACCTTTAGTAATTGAGGTTAAATCTTTGGGTCCTCTTGTATTTCAATATACCTAGTGCAGTCACGTCTAAAATCTTCCTTGGAATAAATTTCTGCTCTTAAATGTTTATAATTCAAATACATTTTGGCAAATAAGTTGTAGAAATGCATTTGTTTACATTTCCGCCATCTTGTATCTGACCTTCTCCAGAGAAATTTTCCGAGACGAAAACTGTCTCTAGATAACGAGAAATTATCCAAAAGAACACCTCTCGATTTTTCGAGAGCCTCTTGATTTCGGTGCAGCAGTTTCGAAGTCATTCGTTGTTGAACTTCGCATGTCTGCCTTATATACTGTATTGTCATACAGCCATAGGGAAAGGGGTGGGCGGGTCTAAGGTAAAAAAAAATGTTCAGAATCTTCTGAAACCTGTAAATATGTAAAAAAATCTCTATTATCGACCAGGGGATCTTATCGTGAAATCCATTTCCCTGTTTACTTGATGTGCGATCCCCCGTCTCATTTTCCATGCAGTATTCTTAGGGTTGACAAGACTTGATATCATAATTGTTACCATGCGCAATCAAAACGACACAAAAAAATAAAGAAATAAAAAAGTGTCATGTATATTTTAATGTAAATAATTTAAACGTTGTTATATAACAGCTGACCTCTAAAAAATCTATTCAGACAGAACAGCCGTAGAGGTTGGCTGTTGGACAACAACGCAATTTAACAAAAAAATTGCTACACCGCGTTGTTGTACAAACAGCCAACCCCTGTGTCGGTTCTCTCTCTTATAAAACTTCTTTAATTGGCAAATTCGCTGGGGACTCTGCAGATATAGTACTAATAAAAGAAAAGAAGTAATTTTTAAAATATCTCTCCACTCTATGCTTAAACAGATCCATTTAGAGGTCATCTGTTTGATAATAACGTCTCCAGTGTCGCCATGATGTCGCATGCTTCCAAGTTCTTAAACTAAATTGAAATCGGCTAAAAACAAGTATAATGCGAACCGGTTGCATTTTCCAAGAGAAAACCAGTTCGACAAAACATGCTATATATAGGTGGATAGTAATTCTGTCGATAAGCATAGAAGTGTAGAGTGTACTTGAGGTACTAAGCAAAACATGAATCTGCATGGTTATAAGGAAAATTTCCGTGATCAGCTATAATGAAAGCAACCCTTCAGCTTAGGCACACACATTATTGAACACACATAACTGTTTGCCAGTAACGATATTCAACAGTGACTATATATTTTTTTCTATATTTTACCTGTCACTTCTTACTGGATACATTGGATCAAGAAATAAACGAGAATATAGACAAATAACAAGAACTTGCGGTATAGAGGTAAGGATCTTCTATTTATTTAAGCAAGTGCAGTGGGGAGCGATGGTGTGGTGGAAAGGAATAGCGCTCATTGATATTCATGGGGATGTGAAAATGAGCTATGAAAAGAGAACAGTATCTTCCGTGCTCAAATCTTTTCATTTTTATCAGATTTCTATGATGTCTTTGATGTGTTGTTTCATAAATAAAGCTACCAGTGGGTCTCGAAATTTTCAGGTCAAATGATTGGTTGACTGGGTGTATAAATAATTTTAAAGTAAAAATAGCAGACTTTTGCGCAGAAGCCAACAGTGTGTCATCATATAGACATTACAACATCACACAAACCTTATAAAATGAAATGATTTTTGTACAGAAGCAAATGTTTTTTTGTTTTTCAAACCTCATTTTTACAACTTCAGGAAGCTTTTTATCCTTTTTACAACATTCAAGCCTCTTGGGCTTTTAATTTCTAGATTAGCAGTCACATGTTTCTCGTGATTTATACAACACTAAAAAAAAGCAAAAAAAAACCGTTTGTGGATGGGGGTGGGGGGGGAGGGGTGGGGGTGGGGGAGCGTTCCAGGTAAGAAAAATACTCGTTATTTAACAACACCAGGGTACCCTTCTAAATTAAAACAAAATCCCTAATTTCATCCCTTAATTGAGTGAATATCTGTTATAACAAAAAACAGCATTACACCAAAATAATCCCGAATCAAAGTAGACGAGGGGGTGGGGGGTGGGGGTGGATTTGCACTACTCCTAAATTAAAAAAAAATAGATTATTGAATTATATATTTATGAATACAGGCACAAATACAACACAGTTACTGCAGTCATATACTATTATTACTATCATTAATTTTAGGACTTTTTTGAACGTTTTATATTGGAAGCTATCCCACTATTTGTGGGAAACGCCGACCCGGTAAACATTGAAACGGTTTTCAAAGTTTCGCGTTTGGTTGAAACGTTTTATTGACGTTTATAAAACCTTTATATTCTCGGATACCAAAGTAAAACGTTTTTTTTTTTTTTTTTTTTTTTTTTTGTAGAACCTTTTCGAAACGTTTCAGGGGAAACTATTTTTAAACCAAAATCAACCGTTTTGTATTGAAGCATTATTTTAGATAATAATAGAGAATTTTTAAAATCTAATATTGACTTTTAGGTATCATTCATTTGATTTTACTATTACTATAATACTGTGTTACTATATCAACTTACGCTCTTTCTATATACACTAGCTAAGAATATTATTTGTCTCGATCAACTAATTCTAAGCAAATAACCTCTAAGCAAACTACACCTTTTTTTATTAAGCAAGTAATTTTAAAAGCACCACTAAACAAAAACAGGAAAATGTGAAAACTAAACTGTTGGGGATGGCATAGAAACAGCCGAAACCGAATAGTAGCTGAATAGTTCGTAATAATTCGGATGCGTAGTGGCGTAGAGGTAAGGTCGATGCGTAGGATGCCAGAGGTCACCATGCAGTTCAATCCCAGGTAGGCTCCAATGTTTAGTTGCAGATTGGTGTGTTGTGGTGTTGTTTGAATGATCAATGGTCTGGACGTTATACATTATTGTTATTTTAAGGATCGCAAAAAAAGGTTTCGGAATTTCATTGCCAAAGCCCCGTCAAAATGGTTCAGAAAAGGTTTCATTTGGAAAACGAAAATATAACGTTTTTTTGAAGTGTTTTTTAGGTCTCACAAAAACGTTTATAAACCATTTCAAACCAAAAAAGTTTACCGGGAAGTGATGAATGAGAATTTTCACTCCCTTAAATTTGACGAAAATGGTATTTCGGTTGGCTCTCGTCTAATTCCCAAAATTACCCCCCCCCCCCCCCCCCCTGTGCAGCTCTCTCCACCAATTGGTACTTGAGTGGCAACCCTCATCCTGCCCCCTCCACGCTGAAATAAAATCCTACATCCGGGTCAGCCATACCTGACCTAGGATGTACTTAAGGTACTGAACAACATAATGAATCAGCTTGGTTATAAGGAAATATTTCGTGGTTGTGTTTATCACCTTTAATGAGAACAATTCTTTGTCTTAGGCACACACCTACTTAATTGAATACACATGACTGTTTGCCGATGATAGTATCTTGATAGCCATCTTTTCAACATTTTTTAAAGACGTTGATTAGAAAATTACCTGTGGTCGCGTCAAATCGCATCCTACGTTTTTTAACGTTATCGCTTGGTCGGATCAACGCTGAAACTGCAAATCGACGTTGGATCGACGCTAGTGTGTTTACTAGATAATAAATAAAAGACTACTAAGTTGGATTTATTGACATAGTTCATATAAATACTTATTTACTTTTTAAAAACCCCTGTATTTTTTCCAGTGACCAATAATGTGATCATAGTGCCATATTGTTGCGAGCTCGAGGACTGTTTTTTTTTTGCCTATTTTTATTCAAGGTGACGAGAGAATCACGACAAGACGCTTGGCAGACATTCACTCGCCTCGACGAAAGTTTGGAAAGGATTGGATCTGGTCCATCATCATTAACACGTAAGTATGTTTGCTGGACAAAGTTTACTATTACCCCGGCTATAGCGATTAAACCGCGTGAACAGCTTTTAGATTTAATTCGAAAATGAGCTGTAAATCGCTCTGTCTCTATCCTTTTTCGAGTTAACAGTCAACTTTCGGTTTTTGACCGTAAAATTAACCGGGAAGATCAAGGTCAACAGGGTCACTCTTGCGTTACGTTGTTTAGGCCCAAAGGGTTGAAAATCAGCTCTAAATTGCTCGATTTCTGAGCGCTTTCGAGATAAAGGCCACATCCCCGTTTTTCACCATGGTCAAGAAGATCAAGGTCACCAAGGTACCTCTTATGTAATGTAACGTTGTTTAAGCTGAAAAGAAAGGAAATAAACTCAAATTCGCTCAGTCCCCAACCATAGAGAACTTTGACCTTGACCCTCAAGATCAAGATTTATGATACAAAGTTAGACCCTAAGGGGGTACTTTTTATATCAAAACTGCAATTTGAGCGAATTTTAATGTCACTTTTCGTGACTGATATTAATTTTCAAAAAATTTTTGACCTCACTTTGAGTCTTCGACCTGCTTGCTGATTTGCTGCGAACTTGTCATCCTCTACACGTGTGCCAGATTTCATCTTTCTCCGTCAAATAGTGTAGGAAGAGCCTTCTGGAAATCATCCAACAAAAAAAGAGAAGGAAAAGGAAAAAGGGAAGAAACTTCCAAAGAAACTGTTAACTTATATCCGGTTGCAAATAAAGTGTGCAAGTAATATCAATGCAGGCTTTAACATGCGGGGGCTTTTGCAGGGGCCATGTCCTGGAACATTAGCCGGGGGAGGGAGGAGAATCCGGACATTTTCACGGTACAGGACAAGAAAAGACAGTTGGTAGAATCCATGAGTGTGTAAAATTTCTTACGGCTCCAATGAGATTCTATATGCGTTTTCTGAACTCCACACTTCGAATTCTTTAAGATTCCTTAGAAATTACTTTATCGAAAATATTAGGTCCCGATTATTTTTTATTTATCACTGACAACAGAAACCCACGAAACTACATATTGAGAATAAAAACCGAATTTCTTTCAATAAAAGTCTACCCTCAATCACACGCCAATTTTATTGATCAAAAGCATGCATGTAAACTCATATTCGTGTCTTTTGTCAATGAAATGAATTCATTTTGTTTGTATTTTGTTTCGGTATGAACGCCCCAACCCCTAGTAAGACATGTCGCACATTTGCGTCCTGCCAGTCTTCTTCCAGGATTCACAAGAACATGCTTGATAAGTGTCTCTTCCCTAGCTGAAGCCCCGCCAAACTAATCTCCTGCTGTCGGGCAAGCTGTAGCACCCTAAGAACTTTCCAAGGGTGTAGCACACTTAGGGTATTCTAAAGGTTCGCAATAACAAAAGGAATCAGCATGGTTATATCCATCAACTGCAACGAAAGAAATTCTTTGACTCAGACATTTATTACTCATAAAGGATTTTACTCTCAACTCGGCAACATGTAACTCGTTGTGAAAAGGCAAAAATATACCTTTGAAAAATATATTATTGCAGGTTTTACTTAGTATTTCGTATTAGATACATGAACATGAATATAAAAAGCATGAATGTAAAAACACTTCAAGAGCTTCTGGTACAGAAAGGCACGACAACTTATGCAACCAAAAGATTTCAGCGGAGTGGAAGGGAGTAGCTGGTTTTTGGAAGTTCAGGAGGTTGAGGCGTTTTAATCTGAAAAAAACCCCAGAAAATTCGCTGCTAAAAGTCATTTCAGTTTCATGAGATTTATATGATCCCAGCAAATGTATTTCAGTGTTGGAACAACGTAGGGGAGACGTTGCACATAACGTCGGATCAAAGGTGTCTCTTATGGAGGGAGGGAGGGAGGGAGGGAGGGAGGGAGGGAGGGAGGGAGGGAGGGAGGGAGGGAGGGAGGGAGGGAGGGAGGGAGGGAGGGAGGGAGGGAGGGAGGGAGGGAGGGAGGGAGGGAGGGAGGGAGGGAGGGAGGGAGGGAGGGAGGGAGGGAGGGAGGGTGGGAGGGAGGGAGGGAGGGACATTGGTCTGGAATCCCCATGGCTTCAGGCTTGCATTCGGCTCAAGGTTATAAGCGAGGATTACCCCTCGCTCCCCTTTCCGTTGACATTATTCGAAGAAGAGATAACTGAGTGTTTGTAGCCAGTGGTTTTTGGCAAATAATACGCGAGCACAAGAATCCAGAAGCAAACGAGTTGCCAATAAAAAGACATTATAGTTTTTAAGATAAAAAGCTTTAATAATTAATTTTATTGTAGGATATTCATTTTAAAGATGGTTTAAGGTGCCCGAAATTCATAAAGGTAACCGATTAAACATGAAGCTATTTACTTTAAGATATTCTAAGTTGTAATTTTTATACTGTGCACATTTAGAATTAAAATATAATAATTTCTAGATTTCCAGTTTCATTTTTGGCACGAATTTATATATATATTTTCATGAAACTTGCTACAAGGTCAAAAGTTCTTGATAATTAATCAGTAGGAAAAGTGGTAAATAAACCAATTTCTATAAACCACAAATGAATTTGCCTTACGCCCTCAATAAATATTCCAACGTTAATCCAACGCTGAATTCAGTTAACGTCGATCCGACCAACCCAAAACATCAATGCTGGTCGTAGTTTGGTTGTGATTGGTCGCGACCATAAATCAGCATCTTACAAAGGTCCTTGACACCACTTTAAATAGATGTCGGATAAGCAACGTTGTTAAGACAAACACAACTTTGCCCGATGTCTTATCAAAATCTTGGTGCAACGTGGTGCCGCCGTGAGAAAATCAACGTCAGATAGATGTCGAAAAATTGTATATACGTTGAACTCACCACTAAGAAGCCTCCCTGTCACCGGAAAGGCATAGCATTTTTGATACAGCGCAGCAATTTTTACTCCCCCCCTAGAACAGCCTATAGTCCTAAAAGGCGCTTTTGAAAACCATTTAGGTAAATATACCATTTGACCTCAATTTAACTTTACCCGTGAAGATCAAGTTAAAAGTAAATTGCAGATTTAACGATGACTACCCCTATGAGTTTCCGAAATTTTATCTTTCTGCGTCATATAGTCTAGGAAAAGTTTTCTGAAACCCAGCCAGCCGATAGAAAACTAAAGGAGCAGCTAATATGCGATTTCATTCGGGTCTACTAGAGTTCCATAAAACATGAAATCATGATTTTTAACCTTGAGCAGGCAAGTGTACTGTGGTCATCATCACAAGAAAAAAAAAAAGAAACAGCAAAATCTTTGTGATGTGCTCCAGGAAACTGTGGCTGGTGGAGCGAACAAAATGTCCCAAGGGCGGACTGCTTAGTCTGAAACTTAATTGGAATGTGGGAACTCATATATTTTGCCACGGGTATAGCAAAATTGCAAAATTACCAGCTTAAAAAAAGAGACTGACTCACAAGTTAAAGCACAAAATTCGCTCTAAAGAAGGCAAAATGATCGAGCTAAAGAGTCAAACCAAAATGAAATCAACGAATGTTTTAACATATTGAGTTTTTATAGGCCATGTCCTAAATGAACCACTACCAGGCTGGATTTATTGACACAACTCATATAAGTAATTATTTACTTTTAAAAATCCTTATGTTTTTTCCAATGACAAATAATGTAAAAAGCTGTCATCTTGTGACTTTGAAAACTGTTCAATGGCGATTTATATTGAAGGTGAAAAGACTCAAGGCAACAAGAAGACGTTCATTTGCCTCGACGAAAAAACATTCCAAAGTTTTAGAAAGGAGTGCATCTAACTGATCATCATTAATACGTGAGCAAATTTTTGCTGTATAACGTTCACTGTAACCCTTGCTATAACGTTGAAGCCAAGTTAACAGCTTTAAGATTTAATTCTGAAATTATTTTCAAACTGGTTTAACTGCATACACAGAAATAACAGAAACAAAAAAACTGCATCCGAACAAACTTATGCAATGCAAACCACTGTCTTGTTAACAATAAAAACAAAAGAAAACAAAGTTAACACTGTCTACATGAGAGGTAACTATAACACAGTTCGTGTCTTTGGGTAATGAGAAAAATTGTCTCTACCACAACCCAACCCCCGCCAAAATAATATCTGCTTTCGGTCAAGCTGTATCACCATTAGGTGTTCTAAAGCTGTAGCACCCTTTGAACCTTGCTAAGGTGTTGCACACTAAGAATGTTCTAAAAGTTCTGGATGATTTTGATATATTTAATGCATTTCAAGTGCCTGTAGTATAGAAAGGCTCGGAGGGGGGAGGGGGACGGGGAGGGAGGGAGGAATTCAGGGGGATTGAGGAAGGGGGAGGGAGGGACGGACGGACGGACTGAAGGGCGGACGGATTGACGGAGGGAGGGACAGAGGGTCCGACGGATGGAGTGACGGAAGGACGGACAGACAGGGGGAGGGAGTTATTATAATTTTCAGACAAAAAAAGGCGGAATGACAGGTGGTCGCTTTTAAAACTCTCGTAGATGACATCTTCTTATTGTAGTATTTTTTAAACAGTCATGTCATGACTTCCACTGAATCGATATTGGTATATTTGCT
Organism: Protula sp. h YS-2021; assembly: GCA_949752745.1. NCBI lineage: Eukaryota > Metazoa > Annelida > Polychaeta > Sabellida > Serpulidae > Protula > Protula sp. h YS-2021. Next base: position 27,250,614 of record OX457032.1, read on the forward strand.
AATAGTAAATATACCACTACCAAGCTGGATTTATTGATAGAGCTGATATAAATGCTTATTTAATTTGGAAAAACTTAGTTTTCCAGTGATCAATAATGTGATCAAGTTTCATGTTATTGTGAGCCAGGTGACTAATCAACGTCTGTTTGACGATATTTATTCAAGCTGAAGACGAGGACGACAGAAAGACGTTTGGAAGCTGTTCATGTGCCTCGACGACAAACATTCCCTAACTTTCAGAATAGTTTCAATCTGATCGATCAACATCGCAGAGCGTGCAAAGTGTGAGTAGGCTTTTGCGTATGAAGTTGCTTGTTATCCTGGCTATAGCGATTAAACTAATTTAACAGCTTGACGATTTAATTCTGAAATTATTTTCAACTGGTTTACATCAGTAGTCGGTCGCTTTTCATGGTATTTGCTTCCCCTTTGATCGTAATGGTGTGGCCAGAGACAACTAATCGGCAACCAGTGAAGTACAAGGTTAACTGCATACACAGAGAAAAACAGAAACAAAAATCTGCATCAGGACAAATATGTACAATGTAGACCACTATTCAGCTTGAAGAAACAAACGAAAACAAAGTAAACCCAAGTCTGCATGAGAGGTAACAATAACACGTAAAAATTACACTTGGCGACCACAAAAAAATACGATTCTGAACTCCTGAGATTCAGAATTGACCATGAACGAGGAGGTGGCGTTGTTTACGCTTAAAAGATCCAAAATGAGCTCAAAATCAATCTATCTATAAGCGTTTTCAAGAACATGATCAATTTCTGGTTTTTGACCTTGACACAGGAAATCAATATCAGGGAGGCACGCCTTACGTTTTGTCGAATATAAGCTCCAAATCGCTTTATCTCTTACCAATGTCTTAGATAATGGTCAATCATTATCGAAGGTCACGGCGAAAAAAATTGCGGGCTTCACGACGACTCATTATCCTGTATCAGTTAGCCAAATTTCGTTACCTACCTAAAGAGCGTAAAATAAAAAAAAACATATAAAACAATCTGTATATATATATATATTATATTATATATATATATATATATATATATATATATATCTGTGTGTGTGTGTGTGTGTGTGTGTGTGTGTGTGTGTGTGTGTGTGTGTGTGTGTGTGTGTGTGTGTGTGTGAGGTATGTTATTTTCACATTTATTAGGAAATTATTGATATCAAGAATTAAATTTTGATCTGAAATTGATTTTTGATATCAAGAATTAATTTTTGATCTCAAAAAATCCATATTTTAATATAAAGAATTCATTTTTGCTATCTGCAATTGTATTCTCGATCTCAAAGAAAAATTTTTGATAGCAATGGATATTTTTAATTTGTATATACATGTATATATTTATATGGAGAAACAGTTGGGCAATCAATGTGCCTGTGCTGATATCACGCCATGTGCAGTAACTAATCAAAGCACTTGCTTGCCTTATAATGGCCTTGACTGGCAAAATTTCAGTGTTCATTTTTGCACATAAAATGTTAATGAATTTCTGAAAGTTTTTTTTGTAATGGATACGCATCGATTGGGGGATGCAATTGTGGAGTGACATTTGGAAGGGTGCCATTGTTTTTGTAAAATAAAGGGAATTCTATGTGGCACTCGCTCCACCCCCCCCCCCTCACCCACCCCAAACACATCAGCGAACTGTTTTCTTATCGTGTGTATAATTCACGAGAAACATTTCACTGATAATCTGCCGATTAAAGTCCAAGCCACTCGAACATTGTAAAAGGATCACGTGAGACAACTTTCTCACAAGTAGTTATTATTTTATAGAGGATGTCCTAATGGTTTACGCAGTTTAAAGATAAGTGCAAATATAAATTTCTTAGGGTAATCGTTTCGGTACAAGCGTTCCCTCACGTCAACAAAATTTGACATGTATTTGCCTTCCCTCATCTACCAGGCAATATTTGTAGGGATACCTTTGGTAAGGGTCTCCACCCCCAGCTCATTCACTCCCTCCTCCCATGAAATAAAATTCTGCTTCCGGGCTTTCTGTAGCATGCTTAAAATGTTCTAAGTGCACGCAACAAAATAACGAATCGGTGTGATTATGGCCATTTTCGCGAAAGAATCTACTTGACTTATTCAATAGTTAATAGTATATAACTATTTGTGGCGAAAGAAATTTACCTGATGAAAACTACGTCTTTATAAATTTCTTGCTGGATACACAACAATATGCTAGAAACATTACTGTAAGCAAATATCATAGATTTTCAGTATTAAGGTGAGACTCTCATACTTTTTAAAAAAAGCATAGAGGGGCGGATGATGCGAACTCCTGAGGTTCTTTGGCCGTGGCCGTAAACGATCTTCTATATGAAAGATGCGCACTATTTTTCTCCTTCCTTTTCCCGCAGTTTTGAAGCAATCCGTCATGGCTTTCATTTCGACTAAGTAGTAATGTCAGCAGATTTTTCCGTTGCAGCGATAGATACGAGACGTCAGGCCCAGATTAACAGAACAAAGTCACTAGTCCATGCTTTGATTATCAGCCGCTTGCACTACAGTAACAGTTTGTTGATTAATCTCTTGTTGGGCAGCTGCAACGGATACTCAATCACAGAGCTCGTGTGATAAAACTGTCTCATGAAGAGTCCACTCCTGATAACTGATCGCTCTTCATTGATTGCCGATTGAACATCGCATCATGTTGCATTAATGTCGCATAAAGCCCTATCAATCAAGCACCAGCATACATTAAAGACATATTTACGCCTTACGATCCAGCTCGTCTTCTCATATCGTCTGACCAAGGTCTCCTCGTTGAGAATAGGACTAACCAGCGCTATGATGACAGGTTATTTCAAAATGCAGCCCCGAGATTGTGGAACTCGTTTCCTTTTGAAGTACGAATCGAAAATGATATTTTAGTGTTCAAGAAATTATTAAAAACTCTTCTTTATAGACTAGCCTACTATAAGTAGTTCCTTGATATGCCAATCTAGTCACTATTAATTCCAGTATTTGATGTGAGACATTTAAGTTGTAACAACTTTTTGCGAAAGTATTCAGATTTTCATTTCAGTATGCAAACATTTTCTAGCGTTATGTATAATTTTCAAGTGATGATTCTTTTATTAAGTAAGTATGTAATTACTTGTAGTTTATCTATTGTTGCGCTTAGGGTTTAATCCAAAATTAACGTTGACTTCAATTTGACTTTGGATTTGAGTAAATAAAATGCTGATTTATAGAGATCTTGTCATCCTGTTTAAGTCTCCTAAATTTCATCTTCTTCCATCTTCAAAACGTGCAGGAAGTTGTTTCTAGAAATGATCCAATGAAAAATAGAGAAGAAAAAGGGCAGAAAAAAGGAAGAAACTTCCAGAGAAACTGCAAGCTTAGACCCAGTTGCAAACCAAGTTTACAAGTAGGAATAAAACAAATGAATGAGAGGGCTTATAAGTCGTAGCGAGGGAGGGGAGACGAATCCCGACAATATCACGGTACAGGACAAGAAAAGACATTTAGTATTATCCTAGTATATGTAAAATTTTTTACGATTCCAATCAGATGACTCAGTTTTATGTTTAATAGCTACCTGATTGCATATTTGTTTTCTGAACTAGAATTCCTCGCTTAGAATTCGTTAAAGTTTCTTAGAAATTACCTTATTGAAAATATTTGTTTTCGATTATTTTTTACTCATCACTGACGACAGGAGGAATTGCCAAGAAAACACCAAACTGAGAGTTTAGACCGTATTCCTTTCAATAGAAGGCTACCCTCAATCATACATCAATTTTTAAGCATGCAAATAATCTTAAATTCGTGTCTTTTGGTAATAAAATAAATTGAATTATGCCATGGACTGCATAAGTAAATATCATTGTGTTTAAGTTCGGAACTTCCCCAGCCCCCGACAAGACATGTCGCGCATTTGTGTTTACCATCTTCCAGGCCGCACAAGCCAAAATAATGTCCTGTTTTCGGGCACACTATAACACACATACAATGCTTGACTCCGATATTGCAGAGTCAGTTATGGGAAATAATTCAATATGCATATTTTTCGTTTTATCACTGGTAACAGGAGGAATTGCCTTAAAATACACGAAAATATAAAATGTTGAGATATTACTGTTGCAATGTCACGTGATTGGAACTGAATCCCTATTTATAAAAGGCTGCTCTCAATCAAACGTCACTTTTATTGATCAACGACATGCACATAAACTCAAATTCATGTGCAATGAAATAACTTTAATCATTCCTTAGAATACGTGTGCAAATATCACTTTGCTTGAGTTTTGTATCGGTATTAACGTCACCAACAAGACATATTATGGGTTTACATTCTTCAGTCTTTCAGACAATATTCGTAGGAATAACTTTGTTAAATGTCTTTACCAAAGCTCGACCCGCGTCAAAAAAAACCCTGCTTTCTTGCAAGCTGTAGCACACTTAGAATGTTCTAAATGAACAAATAACACCATGAATCAACATGATTGCGAAGAAAATTTCCGTAGTTATTTTCCTCAAGTGTATCGACAGAAATCGTATGGCTTACGCATTTATTTGTCACAAAGACTTTTACTGTCAGCTCGACAACACGTATCTCTGTGAAAGATTAAATGTGTCTTTGAAAAATATATTATTGTACACTTTACTTGCTGGATACATTGAATAAGACAGAAACATGAATATAAATATATTTCAAGAACTTGTACACAGGTAAGGCTCACCTACTTGTATAACCAAAGGATTTCAAAAAGGGGATGAGGGTTAACGGATTTAAGGAGATTCATAAGGTTTAACTATTTAAGTTTGAAAAAAAAAACAGAATATTCGCTGCTGAAGTAATTTCAGTTTATTAGATATATATGATCCCAGTAAACGTTGACGTCGGAATATTGAAGCTCTACAGATAATTGACTCACAACGTTGATTAGACGTCCCATCCTACTTCGGATCAATGTCTACCATTCGACGCTGAAGATGCCTCGATAATACGACGTCTGATCAACGTTGTGAATTGGTTTCAAATAAAACTCGGAACAACGTGGCTTAGATGTCGGGCAAGCGACATTGCCTGGTAAAGATTAATCTAGAACCGATCTCATATAGCGAAAATTGTCATCCAATTACGCAGGTTATGAACGAAATCGGTTTCTATGATCAGTTTGCAAAAGTTCTTCGACAAAAGGGAGGGGGTGAGGGAGGTACAAATATCTGTACAGCTTTGATATTGCGACGTCATTGCAATGTTGTATTAGTCCAGCACTAGTTCCGTCGAAGAGTAACATCTAATAATTTCCCATCCAGCTTCTTTTCAACATTTCTGAAAAGCGTTGATTAGAAAATGATCTGTGATTGCGACCAGTCTCAACCAAATTACAACTTTGCCTAACGTGACGTAATCGAGTCAACGCTGAAACTGCAAAGCAGCGTTGGACTGACGTTAATGTGTTTAATGGATAATAAATGAACCACTACCAAGTTGGATTTATTGACACAGATCTTATAAATACTTATTTACTTTATTTAAAACCTATATATTTTTTCCAGGGACCAATAATGTAAACAAGGTGTAATTTTGCGGTTAGCTCGATGACTATTCAAGGTCTGTTTACGTTTTTTTTCAAGGTGCTGAAATTCACAGCAATAACAGATTTAGCAGACGTTCATTTGCCTGGACGAAAAAAATCTCCAAGTTTTACAAAGGAATGCATCTTGTCGACCATCATTAATTCGTGAGTAAATGTTTGCTGGACAAAGTTCACTGTTATCCTGGCTATATCAAGTGAACAGTTTTTATATTCAATTAAAAATGAGGTAAAATCGCTCTGTCTCTGCCCGTTTTCAAGAGAGTAGCCAACTTCCGGTTTTTATATGTGAAATTAACGGAGAGGGACAAGGTCAACGAGTACCTTTGATGTAACGTTAAAGCCAAATTGATCATGAGCTCTACACTGCCCCATTTCTGAAAGTCTTCGAGATGAGGGCCAACTATCGTTTTTGACCTTCACCATGACCAGAAGGTCAAGGTCACCGAGGCACCTCTTATGTAACGTTTTTTTAGACTCAAAGGGAAGAAAATGATCTCAAAATCGCTCTATCTCTAACTGCTGCTTTCGAGATAAGTCACCCTGTCCACTATGTTACGTGACCTTTAAGTTTGACCGTTTTGTGACGGTTTGAACACCCCATCCGCAACAAGATACATCGCGTATTTGCGATCTTCGATCATTTTCAAGGTTATATTCATGGGGATATGTTGGATAATTGTCTCTCCAATAGCCCAACAATCGCCAAAATAATCTGCTGTAGCACCCTTAAGCTGTAGCACCCTTAGATTGTTCTAAAGCTGTAGCACGTTCCAAAAATATAACACACGTAAGATGATCTAAACGTTTGTTATTGTAAGTTTACTTGGTATTTCTTATTGGATACATGAACATGAAAATAAAAACATGAAAATAAATATATTTCAAGAGCCTCTGGTATTGAAAGGCACGGCTACTTATACAACCAAAACATTTCAGTGAAGGAGGGGGAGGGAGTAGCGATGTTTTGGATGTTCAGAAAGTTGAACCATATCTATCTGAAAAGAAAACAGACAATGCGCTGCTTAAGTCATTTCAGTTTTATGAGATTTATATGATCCCGGTAAATGTATTCAAGTGTTAGAACAGCGTAGGACAGGCGTTGCACATAACGTCGGATCATAGGTGCCTCTTATGGGTAGGGAGGGAGAGAGGGATAGAGGGATTGCAGTACCTAATTGCAGTGACAGATATTGTAATTGAACCTGTAATTATACATATTTAATTCAACAGTCCATTAATTTTGAAATTGATAAAGTGTGCAATCTCCCCACAACCACTTTGCTTTGATCTTCCACTGTTATTTTGGTGTAAAGGTGTTTTTTAATTTAAATTGATACTCAGTCAATTAAAAACTGAATTTAGTGGTTGAAATATTAAAGGGTACCTAAATTTGGGTAAATGAGGAATATTTGTCATATCTGACATCTTTTTCCCCACTTCCAGCGGATTGTTTCTTTATTGTACGTGCAATTCACGAGAACTGAAATTACTGATAATCTGCCAACAAAACGCCCAACGGGTTTGAACCGTGCATAAAGATCAAATTGGCCCGAGCACTATATCATATAATGAAACCTGTTCTTAGGATTCAAGTAATTTAAATCATTACTACTAAGCGCACGCGCAAATATAATTGGGTGTAATGTACAAACCACCAACACCCTCCGCAACAAAACCTTGCGAAAGGTATCTTCCGTCTCATCTTTTAGGCAGTATTCGTAGAGATTTCTTTGATGAGTGTTTCTACCTCCCCCCATACTCTGCTGAAATAAAATAGTGTTTTTGGAAACTGATAGTACATTTAGAATGTTCTAAAGGCACACAGTGTGACAATACAATGAGTGGAGAAATTTCCACACAAGTATCCGGTTGATTGTTGATATAAAACATAGAAAAAACTCAATGAGAGTGGAAATAACACCAGTTTGCTTCTTTTCAAGCAAGACATAAGAGAGTATCAAAGTGTAATTTTGCAAGTCGTGAGAATCTTCAATTGTTTTTCGTGAAATAGAGTTTTTTGGATGGCAACGTTTTTTATATGTTTAAATGGATTCTTCGTTTTTTCTTTTATGCACGCGAAAAGAAAGCTGTTAACATTTTAGTCAAATGACTTTTTAAAATATGCATTACGGACTTACAATGTAACCACTTTTGCTCACTCTACGTGACAGCGCCCCTCCTCCGATTACTCAACCGAACGACACGTTTCCATTGTAATCCTTGAACCCCAGAACTACTTCACTCATTGCATCATTTGGACTGTTTATTGAGAAATGCAATCCTTGAAATCTGAAACCTTGAAACCTCTCAAACTTGTCTATATATAAAGGGATAGAGTAGGAGAGAGAATGGAGAAGGGGTGAGGCTAGTCTCAGCCAAGGGGCGACGCTTCCTAAAGTAATTATTAAGCTGTTTCCCCGGAGGCCACTTGCTACTGCGCTACCAAACGAAGAGTAAGCAGTTGATTTGGAGGGGAGCGTTGCGGAGTTCCAATTTCGTTAAATTACAACCCTACATTTGTAGGAGCATTTTATGCAGACGCAATGGGGATAGCATGTATAGCTTTCGTGGTGCTGTGTGGTTTTTGATCACCAACCATATCGAGAAACGACCACATTTTTCACGCTCTTTGTTACTAAAGTGAGATTGTGTCTCTGTGAGAGTTTTTGATGCTAATGAAACTATCTTACCTTCTTGCAAGTATGGTGTTTTATATTTAGTTTTAAAAATGTGATTATGACTCCTCCAGTCGAGAGAGTTAATGTATGTAGAGGACAGGCCGTTGTTAAGTTGCGTAATTCGCGGGTTTTCCTCACACTTATTTATCGCTATACTCTATAGAATTCAACCCGATGTAATGTCCGTTTGTATTGTTTTCCTTTGCGGGGAGGGGGGTGGGAGGTTAGGTGGGACCCTTGGAGTAGAGATAGAGTAAAGACATTTGCTTCAACACAAAAGTTTTTGGAAAAGTTTGCATCTGATCAATCAACATTGAAATGCGAGTAGGTTTCTGCCGGAGAAATTTCAATGTAACCCAAAGTTAATAGATTTAAGGTTTAATCCTCGATTTATTTATAAACAGGTTTTGTGTCTTTGGTAGTCAGCCACATTTCAACTTGTGTGTCCTCTCTTTAATCGCAATAGCAAGAAGAAACAAATAACAGGCAACAGAGGAATTAACTGCACAGAAGTGATAGAAGCCAAACTGTCACAGGACAAAACTGTCCAATGTGGACAAATGTCTCGTTTGGACAGGCAATAGAAAGCACAGGGGTTATGCCAATACGCCAATGGGAATACACCACTGTTGCGCCTGGCGAGAACGGAATTAGGAGGGGTGGCAACTAAGTCCAAAGGTTTGAACCTCGCTAAATTATCCTATAAGGCTCCCATTGGCTCAGGTGTTCATCTTGTAATAAAAAGTTGCCCTTGCCCTTTTTACCAGTCAAGGAAAACAACTTAGAAGGGAGGTTTAATTTCTGATTTAATGTTGTAGATATTACTTTTATTGCACAATTGGAAGATGAAATTCTTCTCGCGACTATTTTTTTGTATATAAACAGCTTGCCGTGAGCTGTTAATCAGTTCAATTCATTAGGCATGAAAATAACTAGATTAGGAATATGTGTTTCCCGATGAGTGTATATGTAAATCTTCATATGTGTTTCACACACATGAATGTTTATTTCTAGCCTGTGCACCTAAAACACTAATTCATTTTGGTCATTTTTTTACTTTAGACATAAGTGAGTAATTGGTTGTCAGATGTACAGAGTACTTATCCTTACCCACTCAGCACATCATTTTTGGCTCAGTTGGTTAGGGCATTGGTCTGGAATTCCCAAGGTTCCGGGGTCGAATTTGGTTCAGAGTTATAAGCGAGGATTGCCCCTCTCTCTCCCCCTTCCGTGGACATTATTCGAAGAAGAGATAACTGAGTGTTTGCGACCAGTTTTGTTTTGCAAATAATACTCGAGCACAAGATTCAAAAAGCAAACTAGACACCAATAAAAAGACGTTATAGTTTTCAAGATAGAAAGCTTTAATAACTAAATTTATTCTAGAACATGATTTTCAGGATAATTTCAGGGTGCCTGGAATTCATGAAGGTAACCAATGAAAACATGAAGATACTTACTTTAAGATATTCTAAGCCGTCATTTTCATACTGTGCACATTTAGAATTTAAAATAAAATAAATTCTAGATTTCTAGTTTGATTTTGAGCATGAATTTGTATATATTTTTCATGCAACGTATTACAAGGTGATAAGTGATAAATACAACTCGAGTGACAAAATTCCGCATGGTAGCCAACTTCTTTAAACCGCAAATGAATTTTGCATTACGCCCTAAGTAAATATTCCAAAGTCAATCCAACGTTGAATTCTGTCAAAGTCGATTCGACCAAACCCCAACGTCAACTCTGGTTTGGTTGTGATTTGTCGAGACCATATGTCAACATCTTACAAAGGTCTTTGACACCACTTAAACAGATGTCGGACAAGCAGCGTTGTTAACACAATGCTTTTGTTTGCAACAAAAAAAAAGAAACAGAAATTTGTCCGGCATCTGATCAAAATCTTGGTGCAACGTTGTGCAGCCGTGGGAAAATCAACGATAGATAGACGTCAAAAAGTAGACGTTGTATAGACGTTGAATTCAACATAAAAAAAGCCTTCCTGTCTTATTGATCACCTGAAATGGTGGTAACCATGACAAGTGGCTTTTCCCATACAATTTTGATACAACGCAGCAATTTTTACTGTGGTGTCACCAAGTTTCCACATGCGTAACTTTTTATTGGGCCAAAGGTGTCTAAAATCTCTTACCGTTATGAGATAATGGCCAGCTTCCGGCTTATGATCTTGGTCATGACCGAAATCAAAGTCATAATGATTCTTTCCGTTTTCCAGGCACTATGGTCATGTGACCTAGCGATGTTATTCATTACTTAAGGGGTGTTTTTGAGGTCAAAGACAAAATTGTGTAGGTCTGCTTACCCCCCCCCCCCCTCATACCTGTTCCTTCCTACGTTATATAGCCTAGAAGACGCTTTTGGAAACAATTTAGGTAAATATACCGTTTGACCACAATTTAACCTTACCCGTGAAGATCAAGTTAAAAATAAATTGCAGATTTAAAGATGGCTCATCACTCTCTATGAGTTTCCGAAATTTTATCTTTCTGCGTCATATAGTCTAGGAAAAGTTTCCTGAAACCCACCCAGCTGAAAGGAAACTAAAACAGCAGCTAATATGCGATATCATTCGGGTCTACCATTGTTCTATAAAACATGAAACCATGATTTTTAACCTTGAGCAGGTCAGTGTGCTGTGGTCTTCATCACAAGAAACAGAAAGAAATAGCACAAATTTTTCATGTGCGCCACTGAAATGCCCCCCCCTGGGGTAGACAGCAAAATGTCCCAAGGGCGGATTGCTTAGTTTGAAACTTAATTGGAGTGTGGGAACAGCGGAAAATATGCCATGGGTAAAGCAAAATTGCAAAATTACCCGCTTAACAAACGAAGCGACTGACAAGACTCACAATTTAAAGCGCAAAAATTGCTTTAAAGGCAAAATGATCTACCTGAAGAGCCAAACTAAATTGAAATCAACGAATGCTTTAACATATGGGAGTTTTTTTCAGACCATGTCCTAAAATATATATACAGTTGGCGGTTATATAATTAAAGTAGCATGTAGGGTTAGAATGTTAAATGTAGAATGTTCTAAAAGTACACCATGAATCAACACAATTGTGAAGAAAATTTCCGTGGTTATATTCGTAAACTGTAAAACAGAACTGCTTTGTTATGCTTAGATATTTATTATTCACAAAGAATTTTACTGTCGACTCGACAACACGTATCTTTTGATCTAGGGATTAAATGTAGCTTTGAAAAAATACATTCTTCTGTATTTTGCTTGGTTTTCCTTGCTGGATACACCAAATACGACAGAAATATGAATATAAATACATTTGAAGAATTGGTATAGAGGTGAGGCTAGCCTACTTATGTAACCAAACTCTTTCAATAAGGGTGTAGGGGCAGCTTGTTTAAGAAGGCTCAGAAGGTTAACCGTTTAAAAGTGACAACAAAAAACAGAATATTCGCTGCAAAAGTAATTTCAGTTTTTGTACACATGTATGATCTCAGTAAACGTTTACGTAGGAATATTGAAGCTCTACAGATGTTTGACTCACAACGTTCATTAGACGTCGGGAGGGAGGGAGGGAGGGAGGGAATGTGTATGTGTGCATGTGTAAATATCACTTTGTTTGAATTTGGAATTGATCTGTGATCACGACCAGTAGCAATTAAACTACAATCTTTTCTGACGTTGTGACTTTTTCGGGTCAAAACTGAAACTGCAATTTGACGTTGGATCCACGTTGGTGTGTTTTACTGTGAAAAATGAACCACTACCACGTTGGAAGTATCGACATAGCTCAAATAAAAACTGACCTTTAAAAAGGTATGTCATAATGTGAAAAAAGGTATCATTTTCTTGTGAGTTCGATTACTATTCCATGTCTATTTGGCGATTTTTATTCAAGGTGACGACAAGGACGGCAACAAAGTTCATTTGCCTTGCCTAAGTTTTAGAAAGAATTACGTCTGTTCGATCATCATTAATATGTGAGTAGATTTTTGCTGGACAAAGTTCAGTTACCCTGCAATAACGATTATACCAAGGTATAAGTTTTGATATTCCATTTTGACATTATTTTCAAGGCGGTTTAAATTAAAATATATGTGCCTCCCCTCTGATCGTAATAGGGTTGCGGGAAGAAACAAATAACAAGCAGCCGATGAAAATTTAACTGCATGCACAAAAATAACAGAAACAAACTACATACGAACAAAACTAGGTAATGAAGTTTGCTATCTAGTTTGAAAATAAATGAAGACTGGACCGTTTTCGCTGCAGTTGGGTGCCACAAAAAATACGATTCTGAACTCTTAAAATTCAGAATTGACCATAAAAGAGGTCAAGATAACCGGGGTACCTCCGGCATATCGTCTTTTATGCCCAAAGAGTCGAAAGTAAGCTCAAAATGGCTCTATCTATAATCTTGTCGAGACAATGATCAAATTTCGGTTTTTGACCTTGACCGTGAAGTAGGAGGTCAAGATCACCGTGGTGTTTCTTACATCTCATATTTTAGGCCAAAAGGGTAGAAAATAAGACCAAAATCTCTAACCGTTTTCGAGATGATGGTCAACTTCCGATGTTTGACATTGACCATGACCTGAGAGCTCATAGTCATCGAGGTACAAAAACAAAAACAATATATATATATATCTACAACCAGTCATAGGGGGACCATGCCTTATATATGGCACTTAGGGAGACCATTTGGAAAAAAATAATATATGTTTTTTTGCTTTTTATCGAGTGGTAACACACAAATTTAATTTTAAAACAGAATATATTTTATTCACTATGTTAAAGAATCATTCGTTTTTTTGTTTACTATGTAGCTTCACAAGGTTTACATACGCTAAGAATTAAGGAGACCTACTTTTGGTCTCCTTAAATTTTTGGTCTTCCTAACACTTAATATATATATAATATATATATATATATATATATATATATATATATATATATATATATATATATATATATATACTCTTTAGCAAACGGGAAAACTTAAACGCTGCAGTCAAGATGTACACACATGCTATAATAGCTTTCATTGCGGACAGTGCTGATATCATGCCATGTGCAACTAGACCCGCATTTCGCTAGCAAAATATTAAACACTTGACAAAAATTAAAACACACTGATAGCCATAGATTGATAACTTAGTACCAGCTAAGTATAAGCCAAACAACACAGCTTGAATACCTCTTAAAGCTGAGTGGTATTTTTTGTGTATTTTTTTAAGGTTTTATTGACTGATCAGGCATGCGGCGTGTTATCTATTTACGCAGTGAGAGCTCGCACAAAGCTGTGCAACTTGTGGTGGTCTGTGCTGTGCGATGAATGCTTACTTTTACTTGCAAAAATACATTCTTTTCACATGGCGTTTTAACGAAGAAAAAGTGATATGCACACGTTCAGATCAAGCTCTTCATAAGTTTCAAGTTTCATGGTCCTAGGGCCCATAGTTTCAGAGCGAATTCAATAAACTGGGTAATACAGTCAGTATGCAAGGCACCAACACGCCGATAAAAATGCAGTACTTTGCTTAGGATGGGGGTTATCGAGAGCCCCCTGATTCATATTGGTAACCATAATTGCTATAAACGTGGAGAAAGGTAGGGGGTAGTTTGAGACCAGACGAGGTCCAATGAAATGCCACTTTCTGTACGGGGTGCTTATAAAGTTTCCAGTTTAAAAAGTTACGAATGAGTCCCAAACGCCCCCTCCTTTTTAATTCGACATTGTTTTTTTTTTTTTCTTTTTTTATTCATGTAATGCTTTTTGTTGTTATAATGGATACTCACGTAATTGGGGGACGAAAGTATCGAGTAACATTTGGAAGGGTACCGTGGTTTTTATCAAAGATGGGGAATTTGACGTGACACTCCTCCTCCCCCCCCCCCCCCTCCCCAGCGGATTATTTGCTTAGTGTGTGTATAATTCACGATAAACATCTTACTGATAATCTGTCGATAAAAGTCCATAGGACCTGAACGTTGTAAAAGGATCACGTGGGAAAACTTTGACACAAGTAGCTATTATGGTGTAGAGGATGTTCTAAAGACTTAAGCAACTTAACGACAAGTGCAAATATCACTTTCTTAGGGTGATCATTTCGGTGCGAGAGTTCCCTCCCCAGTAACAAAATATGTTTTTGATTTACATATCTCATCTTCAAGGCAATATTTGTAGAGATATCATTGATAAAGGTCTCATTGCCCGCCCGGTGCTCATCGCCGCCCCCGCCCCCGCTTACTCCCCGATGAAATAAAATCCTACTTCCGGGCCGATTGTAGCACGCTTAGAATGTTCTAAAGATACCCAATACCATAATTAATCACCGTGATTATGGCTATTTTCGTCAGCTATAACGAAAGAAACTCCTTAACTTTAGCTTATTCTCAACAATGCATAACTATTTACGGCCAATGAACTTGATCGGAAGAAAGGTCTTTGTCAATTTATTTCTTGCTGGATACATTAGAATATGACATAAACATATTAGCAAACATCATGGACTTGCGGTATTAAGGTGAGGCTCTCTTGCTTATCTAAACAAATCATTGCACACGGGAGGGGTTAAATAGCGGCTCAGGGGAGTTCGTAAGATTCTTTGGTCTAAATAATGGTCATAGGCAATCGCAAATCATATATGTTTCATTTTTTATCATAGCAATCTATTCACAATATTTGTAGCGTGAAAAATATACCACTCATTTAAGCGATAAAAGAATAACATTGTATCTCAACCTCGGACCAGGCCATTAAAATCACAAATATAGAAAGAAATGATCCGGCCTAGTCTGAGCTTTTCATCTCATGATATTGGCAGGCTATAAAATGATCAAGTTGGGGAAGGCAAAAAAGGCCCAGAAATGGCCCTTTGGAGCAAACGTTTTGAGTCAGTTTTGTAACTTTGGATCAATCTTGCATAGATGACTCACACGACGGCGGACCAACGTCGTGGTTTTTATTTTATGTTTAAGATTGTTTATGGAAGTCTAAAAATCGTCTAACTTCCGACGCTGAAAAGGCACAGACTATCTCTTTTCAAAACCACTTAGGAAAAACTTTCATTCATGCTCTTGAAATTCTAATATTGTTTCTCCTCTTCCCTGCCTTCTTTTTTAGGACATATCACTTATTTTAGGGCATATCAGTTGCTTTAAATTTTCTCTAGCATTTCCCTAGTTTTTAGTCTGGACTTCCGCTCTTGTAATCCGATATTTTGAGTTACTTGTATTTAAATGAAAATACCACTCTGATGTATTTTCGGCCAATGACAGCGTGCCAGAATTGTATATATTCTGATGGTATCCATAAGTTGGTCGTTCAAGCAAAGATATGAAGCGCACCAAGAGCTGAGGTAAGAAAGGAAGGGGGTGGTTGTGATAAGCCATCCAGCCTCGTCAACACTGCGATACGGAGTTATTTTATCGTTCCAACTGTTAAGGATACAAAGTTCCAATCTCTACACGGTTAGGAAACGCAGTTTCCATGTGTGTTTAATGCGGTTTGAAAAAATATGTGCATGAAATATGATGATATTAAGATATGATATTAGAAAAACTAGCGTCATAGACTTCGACTTTGTGAGGTATATTTAGTTACCGAGATTATTGAAACAGTCTATGAAAAGCTAATGTACATTTAGCAAGAGCTATTGCGAACATTGTTACTTGACAGATACAGTGAAATATAATGTGAAATTCGGTGCTTCCCTTCCTCCTCCCTCCTGAATTTATTAGCTTGGTCTCGTCTTGTTTTGCTATGCATATGTATTTTATTTGAAGTGACGTCAGTTGATGTGTATGTGGTAGGCTAGTGGTAGGCTGTATTGGTACTAAAAGAACTTACCTTAAATGTCTGAAAATCCATAAAGCTGCCCTTTGTGAACATCTTGTACTTTTTGAGATTTATGATAATTCCATCAGAACAAACTTTTGGATTTATTGATAATTATGCAAAGACAAAAAGTATATTATTGTTGAAGGTATAAATATTCCTCTTCTGAAAGCAATATCCCAAACATTTCAATGTATTCATTTGATAGATTCCTTCGGCAGTTTTCAAACATAGCGAGCAATAGCTAAGCTGGTTTATGCAAAATCAGTGTGTTTGTTGATTTATTTATTAATTCGATGTCAAAAACTCGTTGATTAGGCGATGTTATGCTTACTTGGATGAATTTATTGACGCATATCATAATGTCTACGTGTTTTCCTAAAAAAAACACACTATATTTTTCAGTGACCAATAATGAATTACATTGTCAATTTCTTGTAAATTTTATTATCTATTCAATGCCTTTTTTGCAATTTTTATCCAAGTTCGCGGCGAGGAATGCAGAAAAGACGTTTTGGAGATCAGCGAATAAAACCCGCAATTTCTAGAAAAAATTGCACATGGTCTATCAGCATCAGCGTCAGTGAGTAAATTTTACTCTTGTTATAACGATTAGTTAAACTAAGTTGTTTAACATTTGAGGTCTTGAATTATGTTGATACCGTTTTGCGACATTAGAAGTCAGCCGCATTTCGTGTTATGTGCATTCTCTTAATCTAGTGGCGAGAAGAAACAAATAATATACAAGAAGCGAAATACAAAATTAGCTGCACACACAGAAATGACAGAAGCAAAAAAACCTGCCTCCGGACACGACTGTTCAAAGTGGACAACTGTATGGCGACATCAGAAAACAAAGGTAATCTTATAAATAGGTGTATAAGGAGATTTTTGGACGCCCCCTGGTGACCGATTCCTCCTCCCCCGGTGGCCGACCCCCTCCCACTGGTGACCGACCCCTACCCTGGTGACCGACCACCCTAGGCGGGATATTGAGATTTTGACGTAGTTTTACGTTTCAGGCAATCCTGAACATTTCTTATTTTGGACTCCCCTTCCCAGGAGTTGAAATGAGATTTTGGTAAAGTTTTAAGTTACAGACAATTCTGAACATTTTTCATTTTCAGATCCCTTCATAGGAGAAAAGTGAGATTATGACATAGTTTTACGCTTCAAACAGTTCTGAATATTTTTCATTTCAGACCCCCTCTTACCTCCTAGGTGGGAAATTGAGATTGTGACATAGTTTTATGTTTCAGACATTTTTAGCATTTTTTATTTTCTGACCCCTCAACCCCACCACCCCCTGTCAAGACTACATAGCTTATAAAACAGACATGATAGATTTAAAAGCGCGTAACTTCAAACGTACTGGACCGATTTCAAACTTTTTTTACCATAATGTTCAACAGAAGAAGAAAAATTGGAAGTACATCAGGTCTACACAGATAAGGTAAGAGAGAAAAGCTTTTTAACAATTTTAAATATTTTGTCATTTGAACGTTGAAAACATGGTGACATTTTTTCTTTCTAGCCAATTTAATCTTCTTGAGTTGTCTCAAAGTCAACAAATTAGAAAATAAAAAAAATGGTTGGTTTAAACTTTAAAAGAAGCCATACATAAAGTGCTTTGTAAAATGCAAGTGATACTGACATTATGTTACAGGAAGAAAAAAGTGAAACATATCAGCAAAAAGAAAACAAGTCTCCTGCAGTGCAAGTCGGTACAGGTAGGAGAATAAGTTTTGACCGGCATGCATAATGGGAAATTTTTGAACCTGACTTGCTACAAGGAATGTGACTAGACAACATAGAGAATGCTTATTATTTGGTGGTTATAAGGATTTTCTTTCAAACAGGTTTCCAACGAAACTCAAAAGTATGATAATATATTCAACTCGAGTGAAGCTTTATATCAATATGAGAAAGCAGTTTTCATAACCGTCAAGATATTGTTTTAGTTATTATTTCATGTAGAAATGGGTATGAACCGAAGCTTATAGCTTCAGTAATAAAGCCATGTGCCTTATGGTACACACGGAAGATAATCAAAATGTGCGATGTTTTGTATTTAAAATTAAATCAGTGTGCGTTATTCCGTAAAATGTTACACGAATGTAAAGATGAGACCTTAGTTGAAGCAACTTATGACAAATGGCGGGAAAGTGGTGTCTAACAATTGTCCTCTCCATGATATTTTGGAAAGCTAGCTATGTATGTTCACTAAAGCAAACATTCAAAAAATTCAAGAACGAATTAGTGCACAATATAATCTTTTAACTGTTTTCTCTGAATTGTAAATATATAAGCTAAGTTACTCATATTTGCATGTCAATAAAAGGTTTATGTGAATTATTGGTTTCATTTCGAGTTACGATGAGAACGTGGAAAGACGTTTTAACGAATACTTTGTTTAAACCTGGAATCCCTGGAATTGCAGGACATAAGTTATATAAAATACTGAAACAAAACAAACATCCCTTGACATGTCCCGAAGTGAAAAATAGGTTGGTTGCAAGATCAAGATGCCTTTAGTTTACTTCAACCAGTGAAATATAAATGTAAAAGACAACGCATCATAACCCGTGATATTGATGAAATATGGATTTGGACTTGGCAAATGTGACCAACACTGCAGAATATAACGAAGGCAATTACTTCAAACTGATCGTCATAGATATCTTTTCCAAACACTGGTGGGTACAACTTTTCCCAAGCAAAACTCATACTAGTCTCATTCAAGCCTTCAAAAAAATTTTAAGAGAAAACAAGAAGATCTAGAACATTGTGGTCAGATAAAGAAACTGAATTTAAGAACGTATGTGTAAAGCAATTTCTGAAGGGAGAAGGCAGTTATGCATATACTACAAAGAATGAGACGAAAGCCAAATTTGCTGAAACAGTCATACGTACTTTCAAAGGGATGGTGTATCGCTATTTTCCACATCGGAAAGCGTATCAGTATAATCAGTATATAAGACGCAGTCTCCAATTATAATCATAAACCTCATGGATCCCATAGTTATGCAACGACAAAAGCCAAAATTCTTGATGTTAAAATTGGCTAACGTGTTCGAAATTCACACATGAAATACGTATTTCAATGAGATTGTCATTTAAGGAGTGTCCCTGACGAGGCGTTAACGCACCCGTAAACCCGTAAACCATAGATTATATATCATGTGTCACTCCTTTCTCCTTGAGTGGGCTGCGGAGCCATCAACTTAGCTGCCTCCTTTTCCAGGCAATCTCGAGCGATGTGACCTCGCTTTCCGCAGTTGTAACACACAATCGACGATGCTGATCTACTCACGGATAAGTGTTGTTTATTAATCCTTGGGGAGACGGGCGACTAGGTCTAGGTGGTTACGATCTTCCTTGCGCGATGCTGCAACCCTGTGCTTCGAGGTACTGCTCAGCGAGTTTGAATGTATCCTCACATGTTTTTGGAGCTCTTTCTCGCAACAACAGGCAAAATTCGCTGCTATGCATGTTCGTGAACTGTTCGCGGAGCAACAGATCACATTGTGCGTTGTAGGTTTTGTCGATGCCCACATCTCGATCGATCGATTGAAAAAACGTTTCTGTACTGTTATACCGACTCGTCCTTCTCCTTCTCAGCCTTGATGTCGCAATTCTTCATGCGAAACCCTTCCGTCGTGAGCTGATAACGTTGATGTATAGCTTCCTTCAAGTTTCGTAGTCGTTCGCCGCCTCAACTGTCATGCTACTATAAACATCCATCGCTTTCCCAGTCAGTATTGGGTAGGCTAACCGACCACGTATCGACAGACCATTCCTGGCTACGTGCAAACCGTTCAAATCGCTACAAGGAATGCATTGATATCTCCTTCATCAAACTTAGGATGCTTCGGACATGCACTCAAATACTGTCGCTGGTCACGGGGCTGTTCCTGAACACAAAACCACCGATTTGCACTTTCTGTCTTTATTCTCACAACCGATCAGCAAAATATAAAATTTCCAAGAATTTCACAGTTTTTTTTCCAATAATGAACGAAATCAACTCACTGTATTAGGCTTAGCCTCAACAAAATTTATCAACAAGATTTCGTTCGAGTCTAGTTTCTGAAATATCCCTTATACTTAACACATAAGTAAACTTTTAAATGGCGTAAATTTTATCAAAAGACTTCAAACGAACTCGAAACTAATATCATCGTGTTCCCTACACCAAGATCCCACTAAATCTCGAACTGAACGTCGCTGTCCTATCGTGCTTTATGCTTATCTTATGTTACAAATAAACAAAGAGGGCCGTAAGCTGCATCTAATACACATTCTGTTATCTTCCAACCATCAAATATACCGCACGGCAAAAAATAACTCAAGTGTGCTCTAAATTCGTCTTTGCATACCCTAACAAAAACATACGCATACATATAGACAAAGAAATGCACTCATATTTTGATACTGATCAATTCTTAAGCGAAACTGTAGGTTGCTGCTCCACGGAATTTGCCACTGATGTGATCCTGGCCTCGCACACAATCCACTCCCATCAACTCATGGCTAATGTAATAATGAGTAGTTTGAGCAAACTGTTTCTTATCCTCAACAGTCATTTCAATAGGTTTCAATAGCTGCTCACTCGATTCATAATGTTATCACATTCATCCAACATGTACTTTAGAAATTTTTGGACAGCATTGTCTCCACGGCAAAGCCGTGTGCCGTGTGATGCGATTTTCTTGCTACATTTCCAGTAGCAAGTCGGATTCACTTTCAGGTTCAAACATTTCTTGATGTGCATTATCCACTTGCATTACACCCTTCTTTGCTTGTTTCTCTGTTTGTGTGTTCTTTTGTTTCTTCACAGAGGTAGATCTGACACATCAGCAATCTTTTTATACGTATGTTTGGCATTGGTGTTTTACGAGTACATGTATCATCACATCAATGATCTGTATACTGTTCATAATTGCTGAAGATATGGAAGCAAAGCGGCAAGTCATAAGTCCTATCTCTTTATGAAAAAAAAAATTTTTTTTTACATAAATGTCTCTAAAATTATGGATGTTTGGCAGTAATGCATGACACTATTCACATTTCACTTATTCATTTGGGATATCCATATTTTAATGACGTTATCACTTCACTGTCCTGGTAGTAAATGGTGGAAATTACAGTAGTTTTGAAGTTTGTGTGAAATTTTGATAAATGATGTCATCAATAACTGGAGGAGGATGTCCGAAAATGAAAAATATTTAAAATTGTCTAAAACGTCACACTGTGCCAAAATATCAATTTTCTTCCCTAAGACTGTAAATTGATTGAAAATGTGTGTTTTTTTGTATTGAATTTGGCAATATGAAGGAGTTTCCCTTTTGTTAAAATGTCTCTCCCTCTCCCGAATTGTTTTATGCTTCTGTGGCTTATTCACGGGAACCATAATCACTGTTAAGGTATCGATAAAAAGTCCAAATGACTGGAACCTCACAAAAAGTGCCAAACTTGGACAGCTTTGGCTAAGGTAGATATCTTGCAACAAGTATTGAAGTACATTAAATCACAATCATCGATTAAAAATATCCCATTGGTTGGGTTATGATTTGGTATAACTGCCCATCTCAAAAACAAATGCTGAGAATTTTCGATCCCCAGTTATCCTCCAAGCAATATTTGTATTATGTCTTTGATAAGCGTCTCCGCTTTCTTCTGCCAGCGCCATCCCCTCTTCCCTCTCCGCTAAAATAAAATGCTACTTTCGGTTAGTTCACAATTAAGATAGTCCCAAAGGCACAGAAAACCATAAAGAATCAGCCTATCAATGATGAAAAGATCCATGGCCATATTTAGTCAAATATAGCGAAAACATATTCGGTTTAATGTCTATTTGCATTGCCTGAACCAATTATCAAAAGTCATCAGACGAAGCCATATTTTAGTTTTACAAAAATTTTTGCTAGCTAGTTTTGACTTGTGCTTTATGCAGTTAAGACGAAAATTCCTTCACAAGTGAGAAAAGTTATTTGTCAGATGCCTTTTATTATTATTTTACCATAAAGGAATGATCTCGTGCCTGCCATGCATTGCATGAAATACATTAAAATATACTAGGTTTTTCTAAATACCGGTTGACTTGTGAAGCTGCGGACATAATGACGTCAAATACAGGCCTCCGTAGCAGACAGCGCTTGCCTTAGGACATTTGCCTTTAGGACAATTCCTCAAGACTGATTAGTCCTTGAAATAGTTTACCTTATGTCTTTTGATTCTTGGCTTAAGTAATGTGAATAGACCTATAGGAAAACGTTTTTTGCTGTCAACTCAAAAACACGTAACTGTTTGTGGAAAATGAATTTACCGGTGAAAAAGTATAGTCCTTTAAATTTTACTTGTTATTTCTCACTGTATACTTCAGAATAAGACTGAAACTGGAATTTAAACAAATATCCAGAATTTGTGGTATGAAGCAAAACTCCCCTGTAATTTGAGCAAAACATTGTACGCGGGGTGAGGGGTTGGGAATGGTAGAGCTTAATTAAGTTATATAGCTTAATTTAATAAAAAATAACATAACAAAGCTTTGCTGCTACATTTAACTCAATTTTATGGGATTAAAAGGATGACTGATATTTTACTTAGTATGTAGGTAGATTTGGCACTTCAAACTTACCCGCAGAGATGGTGGGGTAACATTGTCTAGAAAGTAGGGAATAAAGGCCGAATAAAATTGAAAAGACCGCTCAACAGACCCGTTTTTTTTTATTACGCTAAAGTTTCAATTCGCTTATCTCCATTTTTGTGGGTTATCCTTATGATCATCTCCCAAACTCCCTATTGCAGACCAAATAGTCTCTTCACGACTTTTAGGAGCCAGTCATCCAGAAGGATCTTATTTGCCACTATCTTAATATTAGATTAATCCTATTCAATAGAAGCGGGGATTTAGCACTAAATAAGTCCATGTCTTGCAGATCTTAGTTTGACTCTTGATATAGCAACAGAACCGACACAATATGACCCTAGCGGGTTGCCGGTGTCGTTAAACAAATCAATCAATCAATCTTAGTTTATACGGTATGCTGACATATTCCCAGTTATCCACAGAAATTATAAAACGGAACGGAGCAGTCGTTTTAAACAGTTATTGACAGAATTTAAAGTGAACATGATTCGACCCTTCCCCTCCTCCTCCTCCTCCTCCTCCTCCTCCTCCTCTCCCTTCCTTCCACCTCCCCTCCACCTCCTCCTCCCCCTCCCCTTCTATCTCCTCCTCCCCAATCTGTCCCCTTCCACGTCCCTCTTCCCCACCTCTCCCCCTCCCCTTCACCTCCTTCTCCTCCCCACATCCTCCTTCCCTCCCCCTCTACCTCCTCCTCCCCAACTCTCCCCTCCCCCACCTTTTCCCCAAATCTCCCCCTCCCCTTTCATCTCCTCCTCATCTCCTCCTCCCCGCCTCCACCATCCCTTCTCTTACGCTGATTTTTTCTTATTATGATAAACCACCATTACAAAGTCCAACTCTACAGAACAGCATACGTAAGTTATACGTATTTAATATCTAAAATGCTTGGGCATCTTTTTCCGGTTGCATAATAAACGTATAAAATACGTATAAAAATATCCGCATTTTTAGAACCATATGTGATACATACAAAATGCGTGAGAAAAAAGATGCCCATATTATCCAGCAAGGTTTATTACACATATAAAATACGCGGGAAAATATATGCCCATTTTCAATAAGCATATTATACTAACGTTTTATTTCGTAAAACGAGCTTTTACGCGTAAAAGCGCACATCGCGTTCTCCACTTTTAATGGGTATGCTTCCGGTTATATTTACCAACCTTGGTGGCCTAGTGATTAGAGTGTCCGCCTCGAGACTGGAAGATCGTGGGTTCAAATCGCGCTCGGGTCATCCCTAAGACGTTAAAATTGGAACTCCTCCTTGCTACCCTGTGAGGTACTCCACATGTAAGGGTTAGAAGGAGGGCTGGAATGCCCCATTTCGGTATAATGTGGCAGGGGGAATCCCGATATGACCATAGCAGTTGAAAGGGATCTAAAGAACAACACAATACGATACAATTTGTCTTGTTATCAGTTCAGTTATTTCAGTCTTCCGTTCAAACTTTCTCTGCATTCTGGGTCCGCACCATCGGTCAGTTTAGCGCTACTTCACAATCACTAGCAATACTTTTGTTTGTGGAAAACACACACAAAACACTGAAACATAGAATAAGGAGTCCTTTGTGTCGGTTATCCAAAATGGCAACATTTTACTGACATGATGGGGTAAGGGGAATTTTTTCTTGTACATGTAAGAAATCATCTCAGAATCAAAGATTTTTCCTGCTTCTGGACGTCAGACGGTGATAAATATTGTGTCCTCAAAGTTTAACCCTCTTTTTATTTGTTATTCATATAATATGCAGTGTTCGATTTGATAACCAGTAACTATGCTGTAGAAAAAAGTAAGACATTCAAATGAGCGACACATGGCCAAATGGACATTTAGGCGTGTGATAACAGTCAACACTGTCCTCTATGTCTTTCAGGGAAACATATAACTGTATATAAGCTGTTTGATTTCTGGTCAGAACCCAAATCTCTGGTTTTACTTCGCAAAAGCTTCACACTTGCTTGTATCCACTTTCAGATGATTTCTCTGCTTGTAAATCCTGCCACCCAGTCATGAGCCAATCAAAAATGGAAAAATACATTGCATTACGTCACTGTCCATCGTGAGGTAGATGACACATGACATTACTTGTGCTCTTCAGAAATTATTTGAAGAGTGTAGCTCGAAGATGCGATTTTTCGCTTCTGAGTGTCATTGTCCGATAGACGTTTGAGTTTGTACTTGGCATTGAAATATCGATAGAACTGGGAAGTGTTCCAAAAACTACACTTCAAAGAATTGCAACTAGATATTCAGCAGACACTGCCTAGGAGTCGTATAAGTTTTTCAGTCCACAGTTGTCTGCTTTGACTTCAAGCCTTATCCAGCAGATGGCGACACATTTTTTACTGAGTTTTCCTTGAACTTGTGCACTCCGACCCTATTTGTCGTTTTTGAGGCTTGTGGCACAATTTTTCTCCACATTTCTATCTTTGTAACGCATTCAAACCCACCATAACACTCTCACTCTAGTTACGATGGTTTACGGTCCGCGGTCCACAGCTATGGATAGGACCGTCTCTTTTCCCTCTAGTCGAAGATTGGAAGAAAAGCCAAATTATGCCTACAAAAAATTTCTTCTCGACCAGATTGTTCTAAATTATTTCTAACGCACTTTAAGAAACTTTAATATGCTTATTTTTGGGAAAATTAATAAATGCAACATTTAAATCTCTCACTATTTGCTTACTGGTGACATTTTTCATAGTCTCAGTCATAGCTCAGATGTAGTTGCCACCTACAGTTCTTCAGTGCCTGCACCTCACCACGTCGCTCAACCCACATTCCGAGAGCGATCCATGCAAAGGCGATACTGGGTTACTTCCGTATGACGAGACTCGGCTCAGCCTCTTTCACTGCCAAAGCATTTGTGGAAATCCTGTGCAATCGGAGCCGGAAAAAGTTCTGGAAGAAGCAGACTCACTGTTATAATCACCTAATCAACAGGTTCTTGTGACACACAAAGCATCAGGCACGTCTTTCTCCACAGGAAAGTTAGGAATTCCTACACTAGAGGATTTATCAAGCCAAAGACCAATCACATAACATCGCTCTCTACAAAGATCATGATTTTGCCAGCGATCTTGTCGTTCTCAGAGAAATACTGGAACTTCAACAAAAATGCCAAGTTGCAAAGGCAAGAGCTAAGAAAGGCAAACCATTAAAAACAATCTCACTTCCCCAAGCGGCAGCTAGTCATCTTCTAAGCTATAAACTTAACGCGCCGCCCAAGCTAGTACTGTTCCAGATACCCAAGAAGGTTAGTGGTTGGTGAGGATGAATTTTCAGGTATCTCAAGTCAGGGAAGATGTCCGCTCTACATTTCGATGAGGAAGAGAGGCTCGCCCGTACCCAGGACTCGCCGCTAGCCGTCTTTAAGATGGAAATTTATACTCCGTTGAAGAACATCATTTAACAGAAAGGGAGGAGGTAAAGACCAGGTCTCGTAAGGCCATTGGCAGGAGGGAGAGAGGCGGGGATAAACAGGCAGTGGAATCGCTTGTTTCTGTTTATTGTTCGCCATATTTGAGAAAAGCTGATGCACTCAAAGGCCACGAGCAACGCCAGTGGAAAAAAATCGCAGCTTCAGGAAGACACCAAATCTGCATTCCTCACCCGAACCTAACTCCATCGGGAAGACAGCGAGGCACCGTTACACCGGACCCAGTATCGTTTTTATCTATTCAAGCATTGATGTGTATGGCCAGAACCGCAATGTTTAGACTCACTTACTGCCCTGGAACCGTTGGCTCAGACAGAGAAACGGGCGGTGTGGATACCCACGATAAAGAGTGGAAAAGGATGATCTCGGCACGTACTGACGTCGTCATTTACCATGTCTTTTTGCATCACCGTTGGTCCTGCATTAAGGGTTCACGTCATACCCCTAGGAGATGGAAGAAATAAATCGAGTGAGTCTTGGCATGTCCCAGGACTTTACTCTAATACACAGGACATCGCGTGCATTTCTCCCAGTCGATGAAGCGCAAGAAGCCGCAGCGCTCCACGTCGGACCAATGCAGGACCAGTTTCCAGTTGCGGTCATCTCTGCCAAAGAGAACAAAATCTTCAAAGCTCGGGAGTCAGCCTCCTCAGCAATGCAGGTAGCAGGTAACCAAAGCACCTATTGGAGGGTCTAGTCTCCAAAGGATACTGTTCTATACTTGAAATTTACTGTCCTACAACTCCTCCTTGCCCGTAGGCTGAAGGCTACACAGATTCTAGAGGTCTTGGAAAGAGATGGAAACGTA
The DNA here is from genome assembly GCA_949752745.1 of Protula sp. h YS-2021. NCBI lineage: Eukaryota > Metazoa > Annelida > Polychaeta > Sabellida > Serpulidae > Protula > Protula sp. h YS-2021. The sequence continues at coordinate 27,277,603 of OX457032.1, forward strand.
ACGGCGTTGGTTAAAAGGTATGGCTCGAGGAATCAGAAGCCAATCATACCCCTGCATTATTAAGCACTGAGAAGCCTAGTCCAGGTCTAACAACCTGGCGCGGAGAAGGGTTTAACCTTGAAGGTACTGTGCAGGGCTAAAGTGTGATAGAGAAATGCCATGAAACCAACAGGGGTTTTCAGCAGGGTGTTCTTTGTCCCAAAAAAGTCAGGAGTTTAGATAATTGCCATCACTATCTCATCCCTCAAGAAGGTTTTGCAAGTGACCTCAAGTGAGAGACATCGATAGAGCTCTCCGATGCCTACCTGCAAATTTCTCCACTATTCAGCAAGAAAATATCATTCCTTTCAGATGAGCTTCTGGTTTCTGACTCCAACCCTTGAACAGCTCACGTTCCCGTACGAGTTCACGTCATAAGCTAGCCTTGAATGTATGCTATGTTATTTTTCTGATTCACTAGCACAGAGAGACAAATCACTATTAAATACTTCAAGTGGTCAGGAAGGTCAATCAGGTAGGTCTTGTGCTCAACTTACACAAGTCCGACCTGATCCACAAGCAAGATGTATTCTTTATAGGTGAACCATGAGACATGAAGACCACGTATGAATAACCAGCAGAAGATAACCAGATGCTTTCAAGGTAATCCTTAAAGCAAAGGTATCTCAACATTTTTTACCTAACCTCGATTGGTTCATTTGTTCTCAGGGAGCTCCGAGTAGTATGGATAGCTCCAAACAACTATACCGAAAACTGGGGGCTCTTCTGCTAGTGTTGCTAGCTTTGTAGCTTGTAGTGTTGTAGCTTGCTTGGAAAGATAGAGGCACGAAATACATCAAATCCCCGGGTCATACCTAAGACTTTAAAATTGGGACTCCTCCTTGCTATCCTGTGAGGCACTCCACATGTAAGGTTTAGAAGAAGGGCTGGAATACCCCATTTCAGTATAATGTGGCAGGGGGATCCCGATATGACCATAGTAGTTGAAAGAGATCTAAAGAACAATACAATATATCAAATCCCGGTCCTAACATCTGATATCCTGTATGTCCCCATAGGTAACGTTGGGAACCGATGGGAATGGCCTGTCACCTAGCATGGAAGCAGAAGAGGCCAAATCATACACACGGAGTATTGTCTAGCTACATTCTCGTTTCCATGGCTATTACGTCAGTCAGCATGGCGTCTTCAAGGCTAATGATGCAGCTTGTCTTAGCTGTGCAGAAATTTTAAGGTAAACTCCCGTCCCACCAGGTCAAACGTAGCCCATTTGGATCTTTTACTGGTTTTCCGATTCCAACAATATGCAGATATCTTTGAGGACTGCTTGACTTCTGAAGAAATAATGTCACTTTTAGATTTTCCTTTCTCCTATCCTCTGAGCATCCCTCAAGAGAAGGGAAGAAATTTAAGATTTACAGAGAGAAATCGGTGTGGAACAAGGCGCGTACCATCCTTGGGTCAAAGTTCATGAGCAAGACTCTTGCTGTCGATGAAGAATAAGTAGCCTTGATTACATTGTCCTACCGTTTCTACTTCACGTAATTGAAGACTTGATCTCTCTGTGCCCTATTGTCCGTTTCTTTCGTACCAAACTTTAACAAAAACCTACTTAAACAGACGGTTCCCAAAAGTGGCATTATTGCGCCATATACCAAGGCACTGACGGACACTATGCCATTGTTCCCATTGTACTATGACATCTGTGTAATGGCTCACACCATGACACATAACCGTACAAAGTGCAACTATGGGTCATAATAATAACAGTTTCATGTCACTAGAGACGTTCTTCACTTTTAGTTAACGTCTTCCCTCCTTCCATCCCTCAACAAGTCTAAGTGAATTTGTATCGACATGGGTAGGCCGAAAGAAAATGACGTATCACAGCAGTGACGCAATACAATGTATTTCACCATATTTTAACAGCTCTTGTGTTGAAGCCGAGACGAGTCTGCTCGAAATTCTCCAGAAAAAAGAGCATTTACAGGAAGGAAAACCCATCTTTGCGCTTAAGAGGCAAATTACGATTTTACTCGTAAAAGTTCGATTTTACCAAAAACACAGTTGTAAGCAAATTATTGTAGTCTATTGATCGCTTAAGCAGGTAACCCGTTGCAAAAAACGTTTTCTAAAGGTTGTTTATGAAATGCCTATAAACGATTTTATCACAACGTTCTAATAACGTTTTATAAAAAGCTTTTTAGAACGTTTTATACACAACCTTAAAAAACCCCTTTTTTGCAAAACAAAAATTTAAAAAATATCCTTCAACACTCTTCAGAATAGTATTCACTCTGGGAGACTGTATCTTGTACCATCATCACATCATATTTCATATTTAAGAACTACCATTAATTTTTTTGCAACTAACATTTCACGAAACTTACGTGGCTGGGTTTGGCTGCGTTTGAACCGGGAACCTCTCGCATCCAAAGCAACGAACTTACCTCTACGCCACGGCGCATCCATTGAAATGTGCGTCTAAGACAATTCCAATGAACCAACTCCCACCACCCCTACTCTTCCCACTTCGAATTCCCCTCCCCCGATCAATTGCCCCGTACGGAAATTCCCCCCCCCCCCCCCAAGTTCTATCCCATCGCTTTTTATGGGATTTTTTTATCTGCACATATGCTTAGTTATAGATTACAGTAATAAGCTAAATATATGTGAATTGAATTTGACGTATCGCATCTAAAATGCAAATCTGGATATTGCGAATATATTATTTATATTTAAAATTACTTCATATATGTATTAAAATACCTTGACACTCCAACATTTGACATTCTTTAAAATTGATATAACAACGTTCTTATACAAAACGTTTGATTTTGGTTTGTTTTTGGTTCATTAAAAATCAATTCCAATAACGTTCTAATACCATACGTTTGTTTTTGGTTTGGAAAAAAACATTTTTACTTGGTTGGTAAATGCAATGTTTTACAACCAAATTAGGTTTGATTTTGGTTTGTAAAATAACGTTTTCATTTGGTTGCTGAATATAACGTTTTTACAAGCAAATTTTAAGGTAAACTCCCGTCCCACCAGGTCAAACGTAGCCCATTTGGATCTTTTACTGGTTTTCCGATTCCAACAATATGCGGATATCTTTGAGGACTGCTTGACTTCTGAAGAAATAATGTCACTGTTAGATTTTCCTTTCTCCTATCCTCTGAGCATCCCTCAAGAGAAGGGAAGAAATTCAAGATTTACAGAGAGAAATCGGTGTGGAACAAGGCGCATACCATCCTTGGGTCAAAGTTCATGAGCAAGACTCTTGCTGTCGATGAAGAATAAGTAGCCTTGATTACATTGTCCTACCTTTTCTACTTCACGTAATTGAAGACTTGATCTCTCTGTGCCCTATTGTCCGGGCACTTAAACAGACGGTTTCCAAAAGTGGCATTATTGCGCCATATACCAAGGCACTGACGGAAAGGGGGTAGCAGATAAAATTTCGTATGAAAGCCTTTCATGTACATCAGATCTCTAGTTCTCTTAAAGTATTAAAACTTCTCTCAAAATTAGCACACAAGACTATATGCGGCAGGCCCGCTCACAACAGCAAAGACTATGATTTCTTTAGCTTCTAGAAAGCCGATACCGAAATCGAGAGGCAAGTCGAGCAAAAAAGTGGCTCCCCAAAGCCATTCTAGATCCATCACGATGTTTTAACCCCCTTTTCAGGTCCAAGGTAAAGAAAAAGATGGGGCCATACACCATGCCAATTGTTCCCATTGTACTATGACATCTGTGTAATGGCCCACACCATGACACATAACCGTACAAAGTGCAACTATGGGTCATAATAATAACAGTTTCATGTCACTAGAGACGTTCTCCACTTTTAGTTAACGTCTTCCCTCCTTCCATCCCTCAACAAGTCTAACTGAATTTTCATTGACATGGGTAGGCCGAAAGAGAATGACGTATGACAGCAGTGGCGCAATACAATGTATTTCACCATATTTGAATAGCTCTTGTGTTGAAGCCGAGATGAGTCTGTTCGAATTGCTCCAGAAAAAAGAGTATTTACAGGAAGGAAAACCAATCTTTACGCTGAAAGCGCGAATTACGATTTTACTCGTAAAAGTTCATTTTACCAAAACCATATTTGTAAGCAAATTATTGTAGTCTATTGATCGCTTAAGTAGGTAACCCGTAAAACAATTTTGGTAGTAATAACGTTTTTAAAACGTTTTTCCCGAACTTTTTAAAGTTGCAAAAAACGTTTTCTAAAGGTTGTATATGAAATGCTTTTAAACGATTTTATCACAACGTTCTAATAACGTTTTATAAAACCTTTTAGAACATTTCACGAAACATGCCTGGCTGGGTTTGGCTGGGTTTGAACAGGGAAACTCTTGCAAAGCGACGAACTTACCTCTAAGCCACGGCGCATCCATTGAAATGTGCGTCTAAGACAATTCCAATGAAACAACTCCCACCACCCCTACTCTTCCCACTTCGAATCCCCCCCCCCCCGAACAATTCTTCCGTACGGAAATTCCCCCCAAGTTCTATCCCCTCGCTTTTTATGGGCATTTAATATCTGCACATATGCTTAGTTATAGATTACCGTAATCAGTTAAATATATATATATATATATATATATATATATATATATATATATATATATGTGTGTGTGTGTGTGTGTGTGTGTGTGTGTGTGTGTGTGTGTGTGAATTGAATTTGACGTATCACATCTAAAATGTAAATCTGGTTTTTGCGAATATATTATTCATATCTAAAATTACTTTATAAAAGTATTAAAATACCTATAACATTTCCTTGACGTTCCAATATGTGACATTCTTTAAAATTGATATAACAACGTTCTTATACAAAACGTTTGTTTTTTGTTTTGTTTTTGGTTCCTTAAAAAATCAATTCCAATAACGTTCTAATACCATACGTTTGTTTTTGGTTTGGTAAAAACGTTTTTATTTGGTTGGTAAATGACGTCAGACCCCCCTAGAAGGCACAACCCTAACCCTAACGCGAGTTCCAAGTCACCTGCCAATCATCGTGACGTTATTTGTCACGTGACCTGTCAATTGTCATCGGTCACGTGATCCTGACCCTATATGATGAATGTTTTATAGAATATTAACCTTACGATCCGAGTAGCTCACCTGGTGGAGAACCCCCGTAGGCGACACTTCCACATCATTCACCAGAACAGACCCGGAAGGTTGTTGGTTCGATCAGGGGCGAAGAGCTCAAGCCATTAACAGGAATGTATTTGAATGACACGCGCACCATTCACATAAGAACGTGTTTGAATGACAAGCTTCTCCCATTCACAAGATGTGCTTGAATGATAAGCTTTTGCCATACGTTTATTTTTGGTTCGGTAAAAACGTTTTTATTTGGTTGGTAAATGACGTCAGACCCCCCTAGAAGGCACAACCCTAACCCTAACGCGAGTTCAAAGTCACCTGCCAATCATCGTGACGTTATTTGTCACGTGACATGTCAATCATCATCGGTCACGTGATCCTGAACCTATATGATGAATGTTTATAGAACATTAACCTTACCCCCCGAGTAGCTCACCTGGTGGAGAACCCCCGTAGGCGACACTATCACATCATTCACCAGAAGTGTCGCCTACGGGGGTTCTCCATGGTATGTCCTAGGGGAGGGGCGGTCCCCAAGGTATGTTTTAGGGGAGGGGGTGCCATGGTATGTTTTAGGGGAGGGAGGGGGTCCCATGGTATGACGGCATGATAGACAGATGGTAGAAGTGTTGCCCATGGGTGGGATCGAACCACCAATCTCCCGCCCACGAGTCCCATGCTCCACCAGGTGAGCTACTGGGGACATAAGGTTAATGTTCTGGAAAACATTCATCATATAGGGTTAGTGTAACATGACCGATTATGATTGACAGGTCACGTGACTAATAATGTCACGGTGATTGACAGGTGACTTGGAACTCTCGTTAGGGTTAGGGTTTTGCCAGCTGGTGGGTCTGACGTCATTATGACGTCAAAAAGTGAGCTGGAATGTCCATTATCGTACTACTCACGACCAAACAAAAACGTTCTTATGTTTAGCGGGAAGTAACTCCAGCCCTGCTCACTATTGCTGGAATAAATAACGCACAGATAAATGCCGGATAGACAAGTCAGTTATAGTCTGTTGAAAAAATCTTCGGTAGTTAAATGTTCATCCAGAAACACAAAAATAATAATGTAGTACAACATTAAAATACTTTCAGGCATATGAATAAATGTCGTAGGTATAAAGTGGAATAAAGTCGTCGGAGCGGTGTGATTTGGGGATCTCGGACCCTTAATTGTGTCGCAAGCCATTTTGTCTGCATGGAGGAAAAAAATCACAAGTCACACTTCTTCTCCTGTGTCGCAAGTCCTTTAGTGAGCGTAGGATGGGTTTTTTTTGGGGGGATGAGGGGTGGGGGTTGCAGGCATTCTGCGAATGACAACTGGCCACTGTTAAAAAATGAGAACTGGCAACGAAGTACGTCTTGTGTATCGAGATATCTAGTATCTATGTTAAAAAGAGCCACCTCTTCCAACCCCCCCCCCCCCCACAATTTCACATGCTGGGAAAAGAGACGATTTCCACATCATATTTATGAACTAAGTTATATGGACCCCCCAACCCCCCATCCCCCATCCCCCCCCCCCCCCACCGCCCCTGCCCCAAAGTTCTGTCTGTTGAAAGACAACTTTGATCTTTATACTTCGCAAAAGCTTCGAATTCGCGTCTTGCCCCCCCCCCCCTCCTTCTTCCCCCTCCCCTAGCAAGTCAATTTTATCCATGGTGCTTTTCAGCAGCTCTTACGAGGGCGAAGATATAAAGGAAACCTTAAACACTAGTAATGGAAGAATTTTTTTTCGACGTTAATAGTCCACTGCATTTAACGACACACGACTATGCTACCATGTGTGCACTAATAACGCGAAGAAAGAGGGTAATTTTGAGGCCAGAGGCGGTCTGCGCACTAACTTCTTTTAAAAAGGGGGGGGGGGGTCATTTTCCGTCAGTACTCTGCATTTCTCACAAGGGAGGGAGGGGGAGAGTATCTGAAAAGTACAGAATTGTCTCTGTAATCACTTTGACAAGTATTTCGTTATAGCTTTAATATGTTGAATATATCTTATAAGAAAAAAAAATACAGCGTTTGAACCTGACCTAAATATTGGAGTTGACAGCGTGGCCAAAATGTCGCTCACATTATTGTCGCTGGACTAAGCGTCGCGCAACAAAATGATAAACGTGAAATTAAAACTAGCAATTGTTGCAGCTTAAGCTTGAGTTTATAAGCATTCTATTCTATCTTTTTAGTATGACAGCTAAAATCTAAACATTTCTTGAATTCGCTGCCAATCACAGGCTTTTCGTGTAATGTCTCAAGAGTTGGGCCACTACAAATAATGACATGGTTTATGCAAGTTAAGTGTAACATACGAGCTGAACTTCTTTTTTTTTTTCTTTTTTTTTTTTTTTTTTTTTTTGCAGTTGTAAATGCATGGGGAGCCATGGAGTGATGTGTGAGAATCTTCTTTGTGATGTCATCATCAAATTATTCCATGATCATGCCAACATAAAGATCTTCCATGTGACGTATCATCAGTGCCCGCATCAAGAGATTTTCTAAAGGCGATTTGTTATTTCCCGGAGAAAAGGACAATATATTTTCTTTCAGTCGGTGTTTGTTGACTCTATTCGCTGTTTTTGTTTTGGCTTCTGAGGTGATATTTATGTGAACCAGCAAATGAACATCACGACATGGATTCCATAAAGGAGGAACTTCGCCGCGCCCTAGAGGCCAATGACGCCACCGCTTTGAGCGCAGTTTTATGTGACGCCAATGTTTCTGTTCTTCGTCTCGTGGTTAACGACTTGATCATAGTCAACGAGTATCATCGAACTTACACCACTTTCTTTCACACTGCATGTCGTTATTCAAGCGTCAGTGCCGTAAAGAAACTCCACTCTATTGGTGCGGACATTTCTCAGTCAGACCTGGATGGAAACTCACCCCTGCACTCCGCCTGCATGAGCAAAGTCGACAGGCTGCATAAAGTGGAGTTTTTTATTGCCTTTGATGAAGTGGTTGACAAAATTAAAACATCAAACAATAAAGGAATAACAGCATTACATTTCGCCGCTGAGGAAGACGATGACGGTGCTATTGATATCCTAATCAGACACGGAACAAAAATAAGCGCTGTCGACGATGAGAACAAAACTCCTCTACATTATGCAGCAGAAGCAGGCTGTAGCAGCGGCATAGATACATTAGTAAAGCAAGGAGCAGAAATAAACGCTGCCAACATATGGAAGGAAACTCCTCTACATCATGCAGCAAAAGCAGGCTGTAGCAGCGGCATAGATACATTAGTAAAGCAGGGAGCAGAAATAAACGCTGCCGACGATAAGAAAAAAACTCCTCTACATCATGCAGCAAAAGCAGGCTGTAGCAGCGGCATAGATACATTAGTAAAGCAGGGAGCAGAAATAAACGCTGCCGACGATAAGAAAAAAACTCCTCTACATTGTGCAGCAGCAGCAGGCTGTAGCAGCGGCATAGTTACATTAGTAAAGCAAGGAGCAGAAATAAACGCTACCGACGATGAGAACAAAACTCCTCTACATTATGCAGCAGAAGCAGGCTGTAGCAGCGGCATAGATACATTAGTAAAGCAAGGAGCAGAAATAAACGCTGCCGACAGATGGAAGAAAACTCCTCTACATTATGCAGCAGAAGCAGGCTGTAGCAGCGGCATAGTTACATTAGTAAAGCATGGAGCAGAAATAAACGCTGTCGACGATGAGAAAAAAACTCCTCTACATTTTGCAGCAGAAGCAGGCTGTAGCAGCGGCATAGATACATTATTAAAGCATGGAGCAGAAATAAACGCTGTCGACGATGAGAACAAAACTCCTCTACATTATGCAGCAAAAGCAGGCTGTAGCAGCGGCATAGATACATTAGTAAAGCATGGAGCAGAAATAAACGCTGTTGACGATGCGAAGAGAACTCCTCTACATTTTGCAGCAAAAGCAGGCTGTAGCAACGGCATAGTTACATTAGTAAAGCATGGAGCAGAAATAAACGCTGTCGACGATGAGAAAAAAACTCCTCTACATTTTGCAGCAGAAGCAGGCTGTAGCAGCGGCATAGATACATTATTAAAGCATGGAGCAGAAATAAACGCTGTCGACGATGAGAACAAAACTCCTCTACATTATGCAGCAAAAGCAGGCTGTAGCAGCGGCATAGATACATTAGTAAAGCAAGGAGCAGAAACAAACGCTGTCAACTTTTTCAACAAAACTCCTCTACATTATGCAGCAGGAGCAGGCTGTAGCAGCAGCATAGATACATTAGTAAGGCATGGAGCAGAAATAAACGCTGTCGACGATGAGAAAAAAACTCCTCTACATTTTGCAGCAGAAGCAGGCTGTAGCAGCGGCATAGATACATTAGTAAAGCAAGGAGCAGAAATAAACGCTGTCAACTTTTTCAACAAAACTCCTCTACATTTTGCAGCAAAAGCAGGCTGTAGCAACGGCATAGATACATTAGTAAAGCATGGAGCAGAAATGAACGCTGTCGACGATGAGAAAAAAACTCCTCTACATTTTGCAGCAGAAGCAGGCTGTAGCAGCGGTATAGATACATTAGTAATGCAAGGAGCAAAAATAAACGCTGCCGACCATTATGGCAAAACTCCTCTACATTTTGCAGCAGAAGCAGGCTGTAGCAGCGGCATAGATACATTAGTAAAGCAAGGAGCAAAAATAAACGCTGCCGACCGTTTTGGCAAAACTCCTCTTTATTATGCAGCTGAAGCAGGCTGTAGCAGCGGCATAGATACATTAATAAAGCAAGGAGCAAAAATAAACGCTGCCGACCGTTTTGGCAAAACTCCTCTACATTATGCAGCTGAAGCAGACTGTAGCAGCGGCATAGAATCATTAGTAAAGCACGGAGCAGAAATAAACGCTGTCGGCGATGAGAACAAAACTCCTCTACATTATGCAGCAGAAGCAGGCTGTAGCAGCGGCATAGATACATTAGTAAAGCAAGGAGCAGAAATATACGCTGCCGACAGTTATAAGAATACTGCTCTACATTATGCAGCAGAAGCAGGCTGTAGCAGCGGCATAGAATCATTAATAAAGCACGGAGCAGAAATAAACGCTGTCGGCGATGAGAACAAAACTCCTCTACATTATGCAGCAGAAGCAGGCTGTAGCAGCGGAATAGATACATTAGTAAAGAAAGGAGCAGAAATAAACGCTGCCGACCATGAGAATAGTACTCCTCTACATTATGCAGTTAAGTCATACTTTTTTATGGACTCAATCATAGCTACATTAGTAAAACATGGAGCAAGAATAAATGCTGCCGATAAATGTGGCAAGAACCCACTCCATCATGCAACAAGTCAATGGGAATTTAGAGCCCGTTTACATACACTAATAAAATACACGAAAAAGGAGGAGCTGCAGAGATGCATCAACTCACAGGACGGGTCAGGCAACACTCCTCTGCATTATGCCGTACAATATGATTTACCGGTCAATGCTTACGTGCTTGCCTCACTGCCGGGGTGCGACGTTAACATTCGCAATGCAAGTGGCCAAACGCCATTGCATGTATCTGGATTCAGTGCAAGGATTTTATTGCTGCATGGAGCACGCATAAATGAGCAGGACAACGCCGGGGATACGCCTTTGCATAAAGCTGTCAAGTACAGCGACGATGACATCATAGAATGGCTGCATCGCAATCAGTCATGCGATATAAATATTACTAATTCAGACAATGAAACAGCGCTTGACATCGCAAAACGCGAGTCTAAAGAAATAGTTGAACTCTTCCAGATCCGGTCGGGCCAAGAACACCACAGAGCCGCTGCACTTTGCAATGACATTGAGTGTGAGTCTCCAATCCACGTGTTGCATATTTCAATATTTGGACAGTTTTAACTGAAAACAATATATGTTTTTATAGCCACGGCTGTCTGATTGTAAAATAATCCAGCTGCATAGTGTGTTAATTGTAAGGGATAATACATACAAAGCTCGAAGTGTTTTTTTTTTTTTTTTTTTTTTTTTTTTTTTTTTTTTTGCAGTGTGTGGTAGTTTCGCCTCACTCTTAAAGTTAAATCTTTCGCTATTCTAGATATCGGCAAACAAGTTGCAAGGGAATCTATGGAAGACCTAATTGAAGTAATAGTGAGCTTTACAAAGCCGATGCCTGTCAAAATAAAAGTTGGGCATGTCGATCAAAATGCCCAAAAACGGCTGCTAGCTAATGGGGGCGAGTACGCCAATGGCTCGTATGTTGCCCAGAAAACCACAGGAGATGGACATTGCTTGTTCAACGCGGTTTCTTACAGCATTACAGGTATGAAAACGAAATATAGAGAAAGATAATGGGGCTATGTGTTTTTTAATTGGATTAGACCACGCATGGTATGAGTGTGAGCGAAACGCGCATGAGGGGGGGGGGGGGGGGGGGTTCATTGCTCTTTCACAAATGCTCAAATCTAATATAACCTATGCCATCAAAAAGCCCTCGTTAGCGATGCTTTGGTTTATACGCATAACGTTCGTTTGAATCAATTCGTAAAAATGTTGGTTTTGGAAAAATTATCCCTAACAATGTTTGTTTCAACACAGAGTAACACAAACGCAATACCTTAAAATATGTGCGTATGTGTGTATGCACGCTGTCGTGTTGAAAAATCGTATCATAGATATGCAGCCTGAATGTCTTAAAAGTTTGGTTTAAGGTAGCGGTCATTAGTACCTATTCGGTTATTACTTTTGTGGCAATTTACCACAATATGTGCTGAAATAATGAGCAAAAACAAATTTTCTTTTAAAAAGTACCTGCTCTCAGGATTTAAATGTAAATTTTCACTGCACGTGTGCACTTTTTTTTTGGGGGGGAGGGTCTGATTTGTCCCAATATTGGGGAGATATTGGCAAAAAAAAACAGGCAGCAAAATTTTATTTCAAGACTTTCCTCGCTTTTACTGTTTATCGTAATTCAGAAAGAGCGGTGGAAATAAATTGACGAAAAAACAACAATTTCGTGCTAAAATCTTAAGAAATACTGGGAATATAATCTGGCCTTCTGTTGAAATTTTTGAAAATTTTGAAAAAGGGAAGCGGACATTTCCAACTTGCTTCAGATTTTGGTTAAGATAGTGGGCGTTGATACCAACATGCTATTACTTTTATAGTGATTCGGCAAAAAATTAACAAAAAATATTGGCGCAAATTCAATTTCTTAAGAACATATCTCTTCTTAGGATTTTGATGGAAACATCCTATAATTTGATGGAATTGAGGGGCATCGGGCTAGTACTCTTCGTGGCGATTCACAAAAAAGTTGGGAAAAAAAACAAAACCATATTGGAGGAATTTTTTCGCAAATCATAGAAAACTCCAGAAAAATAGCCTTGCTCTCTTGAAATTTTAACCAGGGTAGCAGCCATTTCTTTCTTTTTTTTTTTTTGGTGATTCACCAAAAATTGACTAAAATAGTGGCAAAAGAAACCAAAAGATATTTAGTAGGATCCTATCTAAATCCAAAGAAATGGCCTTATTGGTTTAAAATTTTGCTAAATATGCGAATCAGTCGTATTTGCCTGGCTATAACTTCGTAATTCTGAAATAAAATGATGGGGATATTGGCAGAAAACCCAATTTCATACCAAAATTTTAAGTGGTGCTGGAGACATAAACTTTCAAACGTTTTAAAATTGGAAATAAAGAATAATGGAAACGGATATATATATATATATATATATATATATATATATATATATATATATATATATATATATATATATATATATAACATTGATATAATGCTGCCCAGGATCTTATTAAAAAAATCATCCAAATCATGACATACTTCAGGTATATAATCTTTGTTTCATCAAATTATGGTTAATTGTTAGCATTATATATAATAAATCCTTACATCAGTATTTGAAAGCTGAAGCACTGTTCTATGAATGATCTTATTACAGATAAGGTGCACATTTTTTCAAATATAGTTTTTGTTTGAAACTGTAGGTAATGAGACGTATGCCACAGTGTTAAGGTGCCAGTGCGCCGCGGAATTGTACGTAAGTGCATGGCTTTATGCGAACCACCCATTCTTATCAGCCATCGTTCCTTATACCAGCCAAGATTTCAGCTTTGAAATGTCTGTGCTGGATGAATCAGCCAATGTGTTCGGGTATGGAAAGGACCGTATGCGTGCTGTAAGAAAAGAGGCCAAGCTGGTTGCCAAAAACAAATGGTCGAGTCTGATGCAAATTGCTGCTCTCGCCACGGTGATTGGAAGACCTATACAAAGCATCTATCCAGACAAGGTATTTTTGTCATTAATGTCCTTTTCCATGTAAAATCTGCCGGAATATAGCTTTGAATTGATAACACGTATAATTAATAAATCCAGATATAGGCACTTAGTTCCCGATACTTTGCATTTAAATAGATTTAATACTAATTATATTCCCGTTTCCAGTAGATATAGCAATTTTCTTTTAAAGATGCCTCAAACCAAATTTATTGTGCTGTCTTCAAGCATGAATAAATGTTAAAATGACGTTTTTAACTCTTTTCTCATTTCTTTCGCAATCGTAAGCTGTAACTTTTGAGCCAGACATGATTTCAGTAAGAGGGGTGGGAGAGTTTAAAGTTCATTCAGTACTCAACAGTTGCAAAAAAAAAAGCATTTCGATACTTCACTCCCTGTAGGATCAAACGTGTGGGCGAACATTGCATCCACACTGTGAGCACCTTTGAAGTGTTCCTTCTGTGACTCCAGTCAATTATGTCCGAGCTGCATCTTTACTCGCAAATACATAATTGGGAGGTTTGGGATCTTTTTTTACCAAATTTGACACTCCAAGTACGTGTGCTAAAATTTACAACGTAAGGTTGCATCAGGTGTGTACTTGAAATCAAAGTCCAGCACTGCAACCCCTTTGTGCGACCGATCCCCCCTCCACACCAGAACATTTTCAAATTCAAAATAACATGATAAATTTTCCATGCACATGTTTCAGCGTGATATTTTACTTTTTAGACATTCCAGTTAAGACCGCTGTTTCATCAACAAATTGACCCTTTGCCTAACAGAAAAATGAGCGATGAACCCATATATGTGATGTGGTCAACAACAAGGCCTATGGAAACATTTGTTCCAAATCATTTTGTTTGCGTTTTGCAAGAGGGTGAGTAATTTTACGTTAGGTGAAATGTACCCGAATTTTGTAGTATTGTTTTGTTTCTGTTTTATACGAATTCTGAAAATTTACTAATTTTTAGCAAGGAAATGCTGTACTTCGTATTCAGTAAAATGCGCACATCGTATTTTGAGGAATCAAATTCGCAGCATCGTATTCTTAATGTTCTTAACAGATAAAGAAAACAGAGATTTACAACTTGCTGAAGATTTGCCTGAAGAAGTTCTCTATGTAGATGCACCGAAAATGATTTTGTCACCAAGTGACTTAATCCAATATCCCCCTGCAACCAACAACACTACTGATGTATCAAACACAATGGTAGCTACTCCCCGGCTTGCCATATCAGAAACTATTTATGTACCGCAGATACCATCACGTGACCGCATAAATGATATATTTCCTCAATATTCTTATGAAAGCGCATCATCCGTCAATTCATCACAACATACCCCGAAGAGACTTGAACAAAATCCTAACTATTCAGCTGTAGGGCAATGTCTTACCAGCGCACATCCATCATCCAGTGATTCAGATCATGCTGTCAGAGTTTGCCATACGCAGCTCACGGAAAATAAAAACGATCTTGGCACAGGTAATGAAGAACATTTTTCCTAACGTCTTTTATTTTAAGCAGGCGTTAAGTAGCCATTAGTTAAATAAGGTTTGCTTACCCTATATTAATATTAATACAGTTACAAAATTAATATGGATCTATATCGCACTTGTTGAAATTCATACCAAATTTACTTTTTATCACTGTGCATAGAAAACTGTGCTAGTTCACTAGATTTATTTTTGTTACAGAAAGAGAACTAACATCAAATGAGGGCTCTGAAACACGCACAGCTCAATTGGAACTTGAACTGATAAGAGTAAAAGAGCGAATGAGTGTGATTGAAGACGCTTACAATAAGCAGGCGGAAAAAGAGAGGAGGCAGGCGGAAAAAGAGAGGAGGCAGGCGGAAAAAGAGAGGAGGCAGGCGGAAAAAGAGAGGAGAATAAAAGAGTTCGTAGTTGGAGTGGGCAACATGCTTCACTCCATAATAGATACTTTAAATGGTGATGGCATAGAGATGGGACAGGATGCTAACCAAATGCAACAAATTCAAGTCAATGAGCAACCGATCCTACACCAAGGGCAAGAAAATCAAGCCAATCTGCAACCGGTTCTACTTCAAATACAGCAAAATCAAGCCAATCTTCAACCGGCTGTACACCAAGGGCAGTCAAATCAAGGCAATTTGCAACCAATCCCTCCTCAAGTGCAGCAAAATCAAGGCAATCCGCAACCTGTTCTTTACCTTGGGCAGCAAAATCAAGTCAATCTGCGACCGGTTCAATACCAAGCGCAGCAAAATCAAGGCAATTCGCAACCGGTTCTTTACCATGGGCAGCAAAATCAAGTCAATCTGGTTCCGGTGCTCCATCAAATACAACAAAATCAAGCCAGTCAGCTAGGGATACTCAACCCAGTGCAACCGGAACAAGCCAATCCGATCGGAATCCAAATGCAGTTCGATCAAGCTAATCTGCAACCGGTCTTAAACCAAATGCACTCAGATAAAGCTAATCAGCACTCGCTCCTTAACGGAAGACAACTGGAACAAGCAAACCAGCAACATGTCCTAAGCCAGATACAGCAAAAGCAGGCCATTCAGCAAGCGACCTTTAACCAAATGCAACCAGAACAGGCCAGTCAGCAAGTTATTCTAAATGAAATACCACACGACCAAGCCAATGGGCAGCAGAATGAAAGCAAGCAGGATAGTAGGAGAGAACTCACGTTATGCGAGAACGATCTAGAAAGCACCAACAACGAAATGTTGAGGGTAATTATATTCACTTTTAGATGATGCTCTGTAAAATGGAAATTAAATTTAAAAATTATATTATATTATATTTAAAGAAATGTGTTATTTATTATATTTATTAAGGAATACTGTAATAGTAATAGTTCTTGCTAGAGCCGAAGTCTTTTTTTAAATAAATAAGGACTCATTATAAACATTTTTAAATGCTTTAACGAAATTACCAATTAATATTTTGAAAATAGGAATTGTTGTTGTTTAAATAATTCAAAAGTATTGTGTTTTTATTGCAGAGCACGGATGACGCAAAAAAGAGCAAGAAAGGAAAGCAAAGAAAAACAAAGAAAAAGGTATGGAACAACCAGGGTGTTTATTGAAGTGGTTATTAGTCAAGCGGCCACACGTCAGGCGTTACGATGATTTTTAAAGAAAACTACTCATTACCACGGCATTACAGAATTATTTGCGTCATAACAATTGATTATTCTTCGAAACATAAAACTCAATGTCTTCAATAAATAAAACAAATGTCTTCAATAAAGTTTTCAAAGTGTTTAAATTTTGTTGAAGTTTAGCCTTTAATCTTCCATTTTAACCTTTGACATTTACTGCGTTAAACAGTGACAGTTATGTGCACAGAAAATGGTGTTGCTCCCCTTAAATCTTATCACACCTTAGTCATTGGTATTACTTGTGAATATAAATAGTTGCTGTTTCTTTTGTGCAAATGTTACTTGATATAATGTGGTTTGCGAGGGGTTAACGTTCGCTCCAGCTGTCCTAACTGAGATAACGCAGTGCTTTGGATCACCTGATAAGGAATTCAAAATAAATGCCTTCGGAGTCTTCCGTCAACGCACTTAATAAATAATCAGTTCAGTTAAATACGTTGTACATTACTTCACAGGCTTCAGACAAGCCAACCGCCAACAACACAGAACCGGGCGGGAAACGTAAACGTACAGGTATACTTGATTGATACACATATTATTATGTGGAGTAACTGAATTGAAACAATAAAAACCTTATTTTATTATATGTAATACTGTGTATAATGACTGAAATATAAAAAGGTCGAATATATATATATATATATATATACATATATATATATATATATATATATATATATATATATATATATATATATATATATATATATATATATATATATATATATATATATATATATATATATGTGTGGGGGGGGTGTGTGTATAGTGCATAAATTAATATTTCGTTTTATACGGTTCAACACTTATTTTGATTGAGTTATTTATACTTGTATTATTTTTTGAAATCCTTACAAGGCAATGAAACTTTTTCACGATATTATTAGAACAAAAGTAAAAATGAAACGTCTTTTAGAAAAATATAATAAATTAACAAAGTGTAACCTTGGAAATCAGACCGCTTATAGAACTACGCAAGCTGGTTTTTTCCAACATGGTACTACATGTTCTTGTTCTTTGTAATATAATCTCAATTGCAATTACGATTTTTTCGGTGAGATCCATACCTGAAGTTTCCCAGAAATAATTTATTAAGTTATCCAATGTTTTAGATGGCAGACAAACAGAATTTAGATGTAGTTTGTGCCAAGTGACAATTACGAGCCGATCAAGCCTTTCGAGACACATGATTAGAAAGCATACGGAGACCCCCGTATTCTCTTGTGAACAGTGCGACAAACAGTACAAGAGCAAAAAGTGTCTGGATGAACACAAACAAAGTGTTCATGAGGGTCGTTTATTTACGTGCAAGGTTTGTAGTAAGGGCTACAAATCAAGCATAGGATTACAGCTACACGAAAAAGACAAACATTCAGGAAAATCAAAATATCAGTGCGACCAGTGCCCCTTTAAAACAAACTACAAAGGCGACTTCTCTGCCCACCGCTTCGAACACACCGGTGAGAAAGCATACACTTGTACATATTGTCGCAAAGCCTTTCGACATAGCAGTAATTTTTCGCAACACAAGAAACTTTGTGCTGCTAAACCATAAATTTGTGATAACCTTACACTATATCCAAATGCGGACTCTTTATATAGTTTATATAGCATGTCAGTATTGTCTCATCATCTTTAAACATGGCTGTCTTTTATCCAAGTGTTCTGCCTAAAAAGGTTGACGGAAATTGAATCCTGCTGGCATTATCTCCTCAGATAATATCCGATAAATTTTAGTGATGGAGGAGAAAACTCCACGTTTGTCTTACATGGAAAATATCCCCTTCGCATCACAAATATCCCAAAGTCATTCTAAAGGAATCTTCTCTGCCGTACCAAGGGGATATTTCCACGTATATAAAAACGAAAGTAATAACACGTTCTCTGTGGGAGTCAATCAATGTGTGGGTTTGCTCAGTCAAGAATCTGCAGTAACTCTAGGTTGTAACCAAGTCTAGACACTGTAGCATTGTGGCAAAACCATTCTAAACAGTGGTAACTATTCCCTTCGCAGCATAAGAAATTTAAAATAATGTATTTCTGCAGAAAAAAAATTGCCGAGATATAATTGTAAGAATTATGCACACTATTTGTGCTTCTATTCTCGTTGATAAAACGTACACATATTGTGAACGAGAAAAACTATTGCTGCTTCTTTTAAAGATTGTAGTGATTCGACTATTTCGCTATTTTAAGGCAATACTTGTAGGCTTAGTTAATAAGGTTAGTTGGTTTTTTATTCAGGCACCTATTGTAAATTGAAGCCTGGCGATAAGTTGTCTAATGTTTGCATTGGACGACAATACGCCTGGGTAACTGCGTATTGTCGTTGGATGACTTGTCGCCAGGCAAATTGTTGTCAGAAGTAATGTCGCTAGGTGCGTTAGCGTCAAGATGATTGTCGGGCATTCACTGTAAGGATACTACAATGCAACAACCACCTCATGTTTGCACGTGAATTTTCCCGGGTCGGATTTTAAGTCTTAAATGGGATAACGAAACTGTATATGACATCCACACACTTTAATATTCCGCCCTGAGGTTTCCTACCCACTGCGGTTTCCTATCCTGTTCATGTATACAGTGTACCTGCAGTATTTCTTAGAATCAAAGAATCGGTTCCCGTTTATTAGATGGAGGGGATTCAGTGCTATGAAGCATGGTTGGATTATATTATACTGCGTAACCGACATGATTGCTCAGTAAGAGTATTTTGATTCTTGTACTACTTAAAATATCATGTGGTTTTAAATGTCAAAGTATAACGACCGCTATTTTTTAATTTTGTTAAATTTTCGCTGTGAATAGTTGAGCTGATTTTGCATCATATAAAGAATATTGTGCAGAATATTGTCACTGTAGTGTACGCCGACCGTGTTTTTGCCTACCTCGAAGCATTAGCTTTAGAATAAATGAACTATTGTATTTAATCTCTTGGCTATGCGTTATGCAATGCAACCGCAATATAATGAAACTTTAGCAATAGCAGTAACTTTTTGCAACACATATGAGTGTGTAAAAAATTCATTGTGCAGAAAATTGCCTGACAGTTTTAGAGTGTTGTGCATTAATTATGCCTTTGTTCTCGTTCATAACATGTGTTAAATTACACTTTGTAGAGTTTCGTCTATTTCACAGTTTTAATGGAATGTTTGTAAACTTACATTATGCGGTTACCTTTGTGTAATCAAATCAAAGACCTTTGTGGAATCAAAGACGCGGCTTTAATTTTTATGAGAAACAGGAGGGAAAGGGGTTCATTGCTAGGAAACATAGTCGAATTATGTGGCTCTACCTGACTGTTCGATCAGAATATTTCAATTCTTAAGCTGTCACAATATTAACAAGAATGGCCAGGAACATTATGACCAGCCGAGATCTAGTGAAACACGCACCAATAAGCTTGTATGATTGTAAAAATGTGTTAGTCACATCGTAAAACCCCGTTGTTGAAAATTCGATAAAATTTTAAAGGAATCTGGACCAAATTGTGGGAGAAAAAACATTTTGAAAACTGGCAAGTGAAAACCTTAAATGCTCCTCATTTGGTCAGTGTTCAAGAGAGGCCAACATACAGACCAGTCGTGCAAAAGTGGAAAGGAATCTGATCAAAGTTGTCTGAGAAAACCATTTTGAAAATTAATTATCTAAAACTAATAAATGTACCATATTTGGCCAATATTTGGTGGATCACTTAAAAGTAATTTTTCAAGATAGAACCATAAAGGGAACAATTGTGCAAACTTTGACCCCCATTTGACCAACGTTTGGTTGATTACCAAATAAAGTAATTTTTCAAGATAGAACCATCAAATGAATAATAAAACAAATTTGAAAGAAATCCGATCAAAACTATGGGAGAGTAACGATTTTGAAAATTGGCTACCAATAACTTAAAATATGCCCCATTTGGCTAGTTTTTATGGATCAACAAACTCAACTTGTCCAAGAGACAAACATCTAGAGAAAAAGCATACAAAATTGGTAAAGAATCCAATCCAAATTGTGGGAGTAGAAGCAGTTTGTAACTTCGCAACAACAAAAATTTAGATGCATCCCATTTGTCCAATGTTTGGCGCATCGCCAAGAAGGTAATTTTTAAATAGACCCACGTAGAAAACATTCGTACACATTTCAAAGGAAATCTTATCAGAATTGTGGGAGAAAAAGCATTTTAAAAATTGGCAGCCACAAAATTATAAATATCCCCACCCCCTAGAATTGATCAATTTTTTGCATATCGCCAAAAAGTTAATTTTCAAGAGATATCTACTAAGAGAACATTTGCACAAATTTAAAGAAAATCTGATCAACTTTGTTTGAGATGAAGCATTTTGAAAATTGGCTACAAAAAATTAAAAATGCCCCCATTTGATAAGTTTTTTGTGGATCGCCAAAAATGTAATTTTTGCGAGAGTTTCTCCTAGTAAACGTTTGTGCAAAACTTGAAGACAATCCGATCAAAATTGTGGGAGAAGAATTATAAAAATTTGCAACCAAAAAACATTTAAATGTACCCCATTAATAAGTTCCGATTGAAGAGGTGCCTACCCAGAGAATAATTGTACAAAAATTGGAAAGAAACCCAATCAAAATTGTGGGAAAAGAAGCAATTCAAAATTAAACGTTAGTAAATAAAAAATGCCACCCATTTTGACAATTTGTAACAGATCGCCAAAAAAGTAACTTTTAATGAGAGAACTAAGCATAGAACATTAGTATCAAGGTATAAAGGAAATCTAATCAAATCTGTGGGAGAAGCATTTAAAAATTGACAACCAGAAATATTAAATCTGGGTAATATTTAATATTACGATTTTTTGGCGGATCGCCAGAAAAAAATTTAAAGAAGAGCCTTCCTAGAAATTAAACACGCAAAATTGGAAAGGAATCAAATTAGAACTGTGGGAGACGACTCGCTTTCAAATTTAACGTCAATCAAATAATAAAGGCTCACCCCTCCCACCCTCCCCCCCATTTCTCATACTTTTTATCCATAGCGAAAAAAAGTAATTTGATGAGCTTTATGCAGAGAACATTCATACAAAATTAAAAACCAATCTGAAAAAAATTGTTTGAGAAAAAGCATTTTGAAAATTGGCAACCAAACATTTTTAAATGCCGCTAAAAATGTTTATTTTCCAGAGAGGCTTAGCTAGAGAGTAATCCTACAAAATTGTGAGAGATAAAATTTTTTTAATCTGATTGCCAATAGATTAAAAATGCCCTATTTTGGCTAATTTTTAGTGGATCGCCAAAAAGAATAATTGTTCAAGAGAGATCTGTCTGGAAATAGTTGTACTATATTCGAAGAAAATCTGAATAAAATTATGAGATAGGGAACATTTAGAAAATCGGCTACAAAAAATATAGATGCCCCTATTTGGCCAATTTCTGGCAGATCATTATGTCTCCCCGGCCAAGGGGAGACATATAGTGTTTGTACGTTCTGTGTGTGTGTATGTGTATACGTGTGTGTGTGTCTGTGTGTGTGTGAGTGTGTGTGTCAGTCTGTTGTGAACAAAGTGTTGTGTGCAAGATATCTCAAGAACGAAACGTCGGATCGACTTCAAACTTGATCGATTCATTCCTCTCTGTCGCTGAACATCGGAGAAACTTGAAACTTGGTGGGATTGTTGCTTGGTAGGTCCGAAAGATTCCATAGAATTTTTTTGCGAGTAGAACGAACGAATACGGCGTATGACGTCATCAAGTAAAATATGTATATATTTTGATCAAGATCTTGTGTGCAAAATATCTCGATAACGGAAAGTTCTGTCCACTTCAAATTTTAAAGGAACATTTCTTGGATCAGTCGGACGATTTTGTCAACTTTTCCAAATGTCACATGATTTGGGCAGGCGTGTGACGTCATTACGTAAAAATCTTGTTTGCGAAATTTCTCTGCCGCTGAACATCGGAGAAAGTTTAAACTTGGCGGGATTGTTGCTTGTTAGGTCTGAAAGACTCTATAAAATTTTTTTGCGAGTAGAACGAACGAATGCGGTGTATGACGTCATCACGTAAAATATGTATATATTTTGAACAAGTTCTTGTGTGCAAAATATCTCGATAACGAAAAGTCCTATCGACTTCAAATTTTATATGAACATTTCTTTGGTTAGTCGGACCGTTCTATCAACTTTTTACGATGTAATGTGATTAGGGCAGGTGTATGCCGTCATCACGTAAAAATCTTGTGTGTGAAATTTCTCTGCTGCTGAACATTGGAGAAAGCTGAAATTTGGTGGGATTATTGCTTGGTAGGTCCGAAATAAACTTTAATTTTTTTCGCGAGTAGAACGAACGAATGCGGCGTGTGACGTCATCGCGTAAAATATGTGTCTATTTAGAACCAGATCTTGTATGCATAATATCTCTATAATGGAAAATCATTTCGACTTAAAATTTTATATGGATATTCTTTGGTTCAGTCAGACGACTGTTTCAACTTTTGACGGGTAAAAAAGTATCTGCTGTTAAGCAAAATTTCTCGACATCGGAAAGTCGGATCGACTTTAAATTTGGTGAAGTTATTCCTCGGATAAGTTGAACGGTTTTGGTTAAACATTATTAAACTCGTGTAGAAAATCAAGCGAAAGCTGCATAACGTCAACACGCCCCACCCCGCTTCCCAATTTTTGGCTCCTTTGTTATCTAAGCATAGGTATTGACTACGCTGGGGATTTCAGCGTTTTGCAGAAGATTCCCGAGTATTCCTGCATTCTTTAGAAAGTTTCAAAACAGTTACAGCATTACTGTCGGTCCATTGCTGTTTGTAAGTGCCTGAAATTAAGCTTTTTGTGCGTTTCTCATCTACGGCTGTTACATAACATGCCACTCATTTACGGGTCAGTGTCAGTTGTGGTGCATGATGGAGTGGTCATCTATGAGGTCATGGAATGCTATAGGTCTAAGCAGGTCTAGCTATTGTTTTTTTTCGCCGCATATTTGATTCGGTTGCCAAGGTGTTCTATATAAAGGAGCTATTTTGTATCGATTGGCATTGTCTGCAGAAGCATTTTTCGCTATTAAAGTGGGTCATCTGATATATTGTGTTATGAGAAGCACCTACCTCACAATTTTGGCACCGAAATGCCTCCCCCTTCTCCCACCGAGGTGCATCATCTGATGCGCAGTTATGAAGAATGCCTTCCTAGTGCTATTTGGCCGATTGGAATGTGCGAAGACAAGGTAGTCTATCATGGCTATAACTGCACTTAGGGTACAGACCGTTATCGTTGCCTTGGGTAAAAGGCTTAGAGTTGTGTTTATAGTCGGACCTACATTAAATAGCTGGGGTGGGGGGGGGGGGGGGAGGGCGTGTGGAGGATGAAGGTTAGCAAAAAAAATCCCGACCACCTTCAAGACCTGGATAAAAAGTAAGACCCCTTTGTCGTGACCCCTTGCAGATTCGATTAAAAAGACGTACGGTAAAACCTGCCTGTCTTGACCAACTTCCAGACCCGGATAAAAATGTAACTTCAGATCTGGATAAGAAGGGCCTACAGTAAAACCCGTTTTAGCGACCACCTTCCAGACTGGATGAAAAAGGACGTCCGTTTATATCTGTTTTAGTGACCACCATCTGTTTGGTTTATTTTGAGTTTTTTCACAATGAAGTAAGGTGTTTGTAGAAATGAATATTTTCCTCTAGTAAATAAAAAAGGATTTTTTTTTGGGGGGGGGGAATCATTGGTTTTGTCGGGGAGACATGTGTGTTTACAAGAACAAGAAACTAAGTAGGTATCGACTGAAAGTGTATAACATAAGCCTGTACTCCAATGTTTTGTGTGCACTGGCCGCTCTAGTCAGAAAAAGTAAATTTTTAGGAGAGGATTTGCCATTAATCATTTGTACAAAATTTGAAGACAATCCGATCAAAATTGTGGGAGAAGAAGCTTTTTGAAAACTGGCAACCCAAAAATATAAATGTTCCCCATTTGGAAAATTTTAATTGGATCGCTCGCCAAAAAGAGCAAATTTTCAAGAGGGACCTACCTACAGAATAATCTACAAAATTGGAAAGGAGTTCAATGAATTTGTAGGAGAAGAAGCAATTTCAAAATTAAAAGGTCAATAAATAAAGAATGGCCCCCCTACTAAAGTAAGTTTTGCCCGATCGCCAACAAGGTAGCTTTTCAAGATTAACCAATCTATTGAATAATTGTAAAAAAATTAAAGAAAATCAAATCAAGATTGTGTGAAAAGAAGCATTTTGAAATTGACAACCAAAAATGCCTCCATTTTGGCACACGTTTGGCGGATCGCCAAGCTTTTTCAAGACAGGCCTATCGAGGAAACAATCGTGCAGAATCGGAAAGGTATCTAATCCAAATTTGGAGAGAACAAGCATTTTGAAGGTTAGACGCCAAAAAAATCCATTCATTTGGCCAATTTTTGGCTGACCGCCTAAAAAGATAACTTTTAGAATAAAACCTACATGGAAGACATTCGTAGAAATTTTCAAGAAAATCTGATCAAAATTGTGGGGGGAAAGCATTTTATCAATTAGCATCATTTGCATCAAAGAGAGGCTAGTTTACCTTTTCAACCCGCTTCAAGAATATCGTTTTCACTGTAGCGTACACCAAAGGTCTTTTCACCTAGACTGAAGCTTCAGTTATGGAATAAATGAATTGTTGCATTTAATCTTTTTATGTTTATGTTGAATAACCACAGGATAATGCAAACACAAAAGCAGTAACTATTGCAATACAAGTGATTATGTAGCTAAAAAGGTTTTAGAAAGTTTGATGAGAAAACCGCTGCGATATAATTGTTGGAGCTGTGTGCATTACAGATTTTGTATCCCCTTTCAAATAGATGCTAGGTTGCTGCTTTTAGACTTTCGCCTATTTGCCATTTTAATGCAATGTTTGCAATCTTACATTGTGCAGTTAATAAGTATTGTCTTGCTGCAAAATGAACTTTTAGACCACTTCTTGGTTTGTCTTGCTGCAAAATGAACTTTTATACCACTTTTTGTATGATATAATTGTGTGTCCCCCACAACTGTATTGTTGCATAACACGACACAAATTAGTTCATTAGAACCAAAGGCTTTATATTAGAGAATCTATTGTTCACTGAATTCTGACATTACGCCTATCAACAGGTTGCCTAATGTTTGCATTGTGTGACAATACGCCTAGAGGCGATTTGCTTGTACTGCGTATTGTCTTCAGAAGAACTACGCGTATTGTCGTCAATAGGATTCTGGAGCATTCATTATAAGGGTGATCCAATATAATAGCCACCTTATTTTTGCTCGTGTATTTCCCGAGTCGGATTTTAGTTCTTAAGAGAGATATAAATCAAAGAATGTTTTTTGTTTTGTTCAGTCAGAGTGTTTTGAAACATGTGAAACAGCCGTTTTACATTTCAAGATATTATGGCCATTCTTGTTTTTCTTGGGGGGGGGGGGAGAGGGGGTAACTTCCGTTTGTTTTATAGAAAAGAGGTAAGCAGTCCCTTACACCTCGCTCCCCATCCCAAATATCAACGTCACTATAGCGTACACCAACTTTTGGCCTACTCGGAAGCTTCGGCTATGAATGAATTATTGTAGTTAATGTTTGCACTATATATCTTTATGTAATATAACCACACTGTTATGCAACCAGAATGCTTATCTACCCAATGTAGCCACGTATTGTTAGTATGTGTATTCAATTAGATTCGCGTCATCATTACTGAATTAATAGTTGGATTCGTGACAATAAAGGGAAGCTTTGAGTTGTCGTATAACGTGAGTGCTTTAAAATGCTATACAAAAAGTATTTTTGCAATTTTTTTTATGTCTCCCTCTCAAATATGCTGAAATATTGGATGAATTTCAAGGGAATGTTGCCGTGTGCAACATTCCTTTTGAACCTATTCAATCCTTCAACATATACCAGAGGCATATGTTGAAGGAAGAAACACCGTCCTCCACCGTGTGTAAGTTTACGTAAAATTAAACGTTTAATTATTTGATAGTAGATTGGCCTGAATTCTGCCTTCGTAATGACCAAACGCCCATAAATGTGTATAAGTATATAATGAGAAAGATTGATAAACAATTACAGACACCGTTTTAATCTTTCTGTTAAGAACTTTTTTAAGTATATTAAAGTTTGTTCTTTCATCAGTCAATAATGCTGTCAGATAACATTTCAGTTTGAGCTTTTAGCTATATTCTATAACTGAAAAATATTGTACTTTTATCATTTTATAGTGTGTATCCGACAGATTCTTGTGTTTAACCAATTGTAAACTTAGCCTGAGAGATGGTCGATGGCATGGATTTCCCAATTAAAAATACTGCATATTGGTATACTGTATTTTCCTGTCTTAAGAAAGAAAATATTGTTCCTCATATTTTAATTTTTTCCATTTTTCTCAATGAAAAGCAAACTAAGCCGTATTTATTTTGTGTAAATTTGATGACCAGCACTTTGTTTTGGTTGCTCTTCTGCTAAATATATTTTTATAGTTAAATAGTACGGTGTACATAAAAACCTGCATGATCAGTTTGTGAGTTTTTTTTAAGCATTTACAGCGTTTCTTGAATAAAAATGCGATAGCAAAATCACAGTTTCGCAATAATAAAAAAAAAACTTTATCATACGAAAGAAAATTAAAATACTTTTCTTACCTCGCCGATGAAAACGATTTATTTTTAGCTTAGGTTACAGATCAACAGACTGGTTCTTTTTAACTAAGAGGTTTTAGATCCGACTGTGTCATTTCTTTATTTGTGCAAATTTAATGACCCGGCTGAAGGATGAGAAACGGCATTACTTTGTTCTGGCCTAATAAATAAACTTTATGATAGATGTTCCATTATAAATCTGTAATTTTTGACAGTGTCTTGATAACAGCAAAAAAGTACCTACAAGCAGATTTAATTTAGGCTAAGCAAAGAAAATACTTTTGGACAATGGTGGGATACAAAAGTGCTCCCCCAACAGGTTTTAATGACGGCTTTTTATCGCCTGCGCTCTCCCAACCACTCCCCCTTACACCAAACCTTTTGCTATTTATGCATTAAAATAACGCGCAAGCAAAGGAGCACTAAGAATACTACACGTCGCACACCGCTGGCGTAATAATCCCCGGATTTCACATTTCCTGCTTGTGTGCAGTGTACATTTGTGAATGTCGACTGATTAAACTTCAAAACGTCGGCAAATGTAAATACACATGAAGACTTTGATTACCTAGTGTTGGGTGAAAAAAGTAGACACATCTGCTAGTACATGCTGTCAGCGAACTCAAAAATAACCTGTATGATATAAATAAAATGCAACTCTCAATGTCATATTTAGAAGTCGGAATAATGGATGAACTACTTCCAACGGATAATAAGAAAAAATATAATAACCTTAAATACGGGTAACCTTCCAGTGAAAGAAATACGTGCTTGGTATATGCTGGAGAAGAGGGTGGAGTACTGAATCGCTAACAGCACATTAAATATTTTCAAAAACGCCTGTGGTGAAGACGCTTTACAAAGGAATTGTTGGGGCGTTGACGTTTTGGCGGTCGTTGACGTTTTGTTTATCAGCATTGTGTCCGTATAATAGCGTTTGCGTATGAATAATTCAGTTACTACTGATTTTAATCCTTCGCAATCACACTTGACGCTGAGCGGGGGACTCATGAACCACTGCGTCTCGTGCGACTGTTTGTCTGTCTCCAACTATTACTGATAAGTTTGTATGTGCTAGCAGCAACTATTCAACGGCTTCTTAAATCCATTAACCTCCGAAAGGCAACACGAATTCCGGCAAGACCTCGAACTACTCCTGCCCGCCTGCCTACTGTTATGCAGTAGCTTTAGCCAAACGAAATATTTCCAATAACGCATGTGGTGAGAGACGAAAGAATCGTTGGGACTTTGACGTTTTGGCAGTCGAAGGTTTTTCAGTCTACGTTTCGACTGTTGACGTTTTCATCATCAGTGCTGTGTTGCTCATTCAATCACTACTGATTTTAATCCCCCGCACTCACGCTTGGCTCGGAGAGGGAAACTCATGAACCACTGCGGTTCGTCGCACCGTTCGTCTGTCCCCTACTATTAACGATAGATCTGTACGGGCTATTTATCACCAAGTATTCAGCGGCAATTCGTTTCTTTCTCACACCAAGAAAGATTATATATTGTAGTTATGAGACGTAATACAATGGTAGCAGTAGAATTAGGAGTAATTGTAGTAGTAGTCTAGTAGCAATAGGAGTGACAAAAGTAGACTAGTAGCAGAAATGGTAGTTGTAGTGATTCTATTGCCAGCAATAGAAGTAGTAATAGTAGTAGCAGTAGTGTTAGCACTGTTGTAAGTAGTACTACTAGTAGTAGTAATAGTAGAAGTAGTAACAGTAGTAACAGTAGCAATAGCAGTAGTACTTGTGGTTTTTGTTGTGGCCGTTGTTGCCGAAGCTGCCTTTTTTCGTGTCAACTTTTCTCTTGTTTCTATTTTTTGTTATCTTACATCATTTTTCATGTTTTTATTTTCTGAATACTATATCTAGTGTTTAATTTGATATTAGTGTATTTCAAAGTGTTAAGTACATTATGAAAAGTCTCGACGTAAATTCTTTGGACAGTCACAAACACATACACATAAATAATCCAGGCTGGTCGAAATTCTTGTTAAAACACTGTAAGAAACTGGGTTACTTTTGTCTCTAAAAGTACGTCTAAAGAAAGGTTTAAAAAAGGAGCGTTTTAATTGAAATAGAAAATGCTCAGCGTCGGTTGAGGGGAAAATGAGACATTAATTTTTTATTGCTTTCGGAGCTAGATCACCCTAAGTGCCACCAAACATACACAATTACAAATGGTTTAAATTTTAGCTTTTGTGTGTTTTAATTACACGAATATCATTTCTAACTACTTAGAAGCTAACTGGTTTGCTTTTACACACAAATGTACAGTGTAATCTATTTCGAGCGTATTCAAATAAACTTCTGGATAAAACTTTCATTCTTATTCAACCACTGTAGTATAATTATACACAAAATCACGCGTAAATGCAAAGCATTGATCACAATTAGTGATAACTTTGAATATAGATTGATATATGCAGACTTCCGATTACCATATTAATGATTTTTCTAATGTTTTTCAAAACTTTGTTCCACTTAAGATAGCACTATGGCCTGCTAGATTTTTATCGTATACATTTAGGATATTCTAAGTTTTAAATAACAAGTAGCCAAGAGTCAAGTACATAGCGTTTACAGTGAGTTTCTTTGCTTTACAGTATTTTTTAAACGTTCTTCAAAATAGATCTGGAAATTGTCTTCACCTTTCGATTTTATAGCATTTTATGGTATGGACTGTTTCCTTATTTCTAGATAAACCTTAAATAATCAGTAGCGACGGAGTGGCATTTGGTTCATTTGGTTTCGAATTTAATTCAAGTTTGTGCTTAGTGCTGATTACACTCACCCCGGGATTAATCACCAAGGAGATATAATTGAGTGAATTAACTGAATCGCATCATCAACTGTCGTTATAATTTTGGTCGTGACCACAGATCGACATCGTACCAACGTCTTTGATACAACGGTGAAATGGCATTGGATAAGCAACGTTGTTTAGACGTTGTTTTGGGTCGCGACAAAAGCACAACTTAGATAGGCGTAGATATACAAAACCTAGTACAAAAATATGAACATTTCAAGAACCTTAAGAATTGGTAATGCACAGTGTAGGAAATAAAGGAGCCCCACTCCTACGCAACCTGAAGGGCATGCAAGTATACTCTTAAACAATACGGTCCATTAACTGTGTACAACAAAACAAGCTTGAATGCAACAATCTTTTCTGCCGTAAATTAAATGATATCAGACATCTTTGAAATGTTCTTACACTACAAAAGCTTGCCAAAAAGTTGTTATAAACTGTACCTCTGCACACTTAGAATGCATGCAGATTTCACAACAATCAAACAATTAAAGTAACTAATTTCAGTTTAAAATTTGGTGTTAATGAAATTATCTTTCTTTTCTATGTTCACATCTGCTATTTTCTAATTATTTTAAATCGAATGCCATGATGTCCATTACTCAAATGATCTTAACACTCTTAATATCATTTTTTCCGCATGTGCGTATTTGTTATTTTCTATAAATATTTGCTTCAATAAAAAAATCTGAGAAACTTTAAGGAATTCTAAGTGATTAGGTAAAATATACACGATAACGATTCGTATCTTTAAGCACTCCTTATCAACATTCCTTTTTTTTATAAAAGTTCAGTTTATATCATCGTTTAAAATTGTAATATTAATGCAGTTTTAGGGACTTAGTGCCGTTCTTGTGAGACATTGATTTTCATTTCAATTTTTAACCGTGAATGTGTGAGTGTGTCGTGGTTTTTATCACTTGAATGTGTAACGAAGGATTTGTTCTACAGGAAGAGTCAGTCAAATGGGGGAGGGAAACGACAGAAATGTTTCACTGGTGGGGCCCATAGTAATGTCTTTGCCGGGAGAGAGGCGAAAGGAAGCCCCCTCCTCCCGAGAGACTTGATAAATTGATCTTCGAATTGATACGCACATTTCGCCATGTAGAGAAGCGACTTGTCAGTTTAAAAAAAAAGAAAAATGCGACCGAAATCCCTATCAATGTAATTGGTTCTTGTTTTAAATGCAAGCTGCATAGAATCAATTTTTGGCAATGGCATTTTTGCATTTTTATGTGCATAAAACGGATTATGAAACGTTACGCATTATAATACAAGGTAGCATGTTTATGATAGACTATTTTAATTGCAAAGCCTTTTCATGGACTATAATACCTTGGCCTTGTAATTAGCATAGTTTAAAAGAATCATGATAAAGCAATATCTTTTAGCTTTGTAAGCTGCTGTGCATGATCGGCATTTTATTTAAATCTTTAAGTCTGACATCAATATTCGTATTCCGTTTTCCGGGAAGAAGAAACTGTATACGAGGAGCGCCAGAAAATGCCCTCGTGGACGCACTGCTTAGTCTAAACCTTGACCTGTATATGTGGAGAGCGAAAATGTGGAAAAAATAGCATGTTTCAGCATGAGAAAAGCTTAGTTTATTTCACGCCAGAAAGCTGAACTCCAAATAAGAAAAGACGAGCAGATTGCAAAAATTGTAACCTGAAATGACGAAAAATTCATATTATTTGTATTTTTAAAGCACAATAATTGTAAATTCCAGATCAAGCTTAAAAGATAAAATGATCAACCTAAAGATCAAAACTCAAAATGATACCAACGAAAGCCTTAAAACTCGGGAGCATTTGCGTAACGTGTGCAAAAATAAAACAGTGGATGCTTGATATCAATTTGTTAGTGTTTTGTGACACCACTCACTTAGGATTTCTATAAGGTGTTTTAGAAATTAAGAGTCATTGAAACTTATGGGAAAAATATTAATCAGCTGGAGATATTTTGTTGCGCTATTCTAGTCTCAGCTATGTGAAATCATTTAAGCTTCCATTCGATCGTTTTAGGACATCAGAAGTAATTCTACGACACACGTAGGATGTCACAGCTTATGATACTGTTTCCTTATAAAAAGAATACTACCACCAATACGAGTTCATAATCTTCGTGGCAGAATCCAGATAAACTAAGAAATAAATCTAACAAGGGACAATTTATTTGTTTAAATTTAAACAAATTTCGGACTTAATATTGATGGCAATGGCATGTTTTGCAATAATCCTGTTACGAAAATGGATTTTGAAATGTGTGCACGAGAATGCAAGGTAAGATGTTAGATTAAGTTTACATTAAATTTAGTATAGAAGACCAATAATACCAGTGAAAGCTATAACAGATACAAAGATCGTCAGCGATATAAAAGCAAAAAACTTTGCATTTTTACCAAAACAAATCACCATTTTTGTAAAAGTTTTAAAAATGGTACAAGACCACCGGTATGAGAAAATGCATAAGTAAAAGGGGAGGGCATCTGACAGCAGCCAATTAAACCTTTGAGTTAAGACGAATCCTGATGAATTTATGGTACGAACCACCAGAGTCTATTGTTGGCACCAGAGTCTAAGAAATTTGGAAAAACCGCAATATGTCATACTTAGGATTCCAACTATCATCCAGTTGGTATATATCTGTTTCTGAACTACGCACTTAGAATTCCTTACAGTTTCTTAGAAGTTAACTTAGCATTCAGCACTTACATGCAAAATGTTGTTCTCAACACTTCAGACTTTGGCCAATACCTTAATGGTTTAAGAATCCGCCGTCTACCGAATATAAAGTCTTTCGTCGAGATCTGTTTCAAGTTGTATTTTCAACGTTGCTCGGACGTATAATAGACGTTGAAAGGGATTATCTTTTATAAAAATGAAATTGAATCTCACTTATTTTATTCCTTAATTTAAATTCAACCAAGGCTATAAAGCGTATAAAAGGACACTTGTACATTAGAAATACCACCTGGTAGGAGAGAAAATCAAATCGCGACACTCACCTTCTGAACGAGCCGTTAAATACCAACTAAGCAAAGAAACAATACAATGCCGCACTAATTTTATTCTATTATTTTCTGGAATAGTTTCACCATATTTCTTGCCTTGCCTTTGCCTCTCATGTACTGCTTGTTATTTATCATGTGCACTCATTTAGGATGCAACTTTTGTACATGGTCAAACGGTTAGGGTGTTATCGAAATACGAAAGCTTTAGGACAACACATGCACACGATTTGGATGTCATTTCAATACAAATCCACAACTGCCCTTGGGGGTTCAAAACATTTTAAAGGCAACACAAAATATTTGGAAGTAAAAGAAATTTTCGAAATAAATAATCTAATTATCCATAAATTCCAAAATGAAAGCAGAAAATGAAATCACAAAACAAGCAGTGATTTCAAAACGCTCAGCAATAAACAGAGAATACTCTGTTTTATTTACACACTATCTATTTAAAACAGCTAGCACTCTTGAAGTGTTAATTACAAAATCTATTTTGTCGATGGACATTGAATATTGTGAGTAAAGAACAACACAATCATGATTATTTCCAATTATAATGACACCTTTACTATGTCAGTGTATGGGTAGTAATATAGAAAGCGCGCATGTTTAGGATGTCATTGACTATATGGAAGATTAACCTTAGAATCCTCCTCAGTTTCTATTGACTATTATTAGGCAGGGAAGAAAATAATCTTGTTTCTCAACCCTTTTAAAACAATGACCTGATTGGCGATACTTTTGCGTTGTGCTGCAAAGCATTAGATCTAACTTTTATTTTTGTACATTTTGTTGACCCGGTATTGACAAAAAATCTTGTTTCGCTTTAGTTAACGAAGTACAAAACGTTGAGAAAGTTTTCATTTGAAAGACCATTTTAAATTTATGCTCATTTTTTATCGCAAAATATGAAACAAGCTTAGTTTCCCTACGGAACCTAATGTCCAGATTTCGCACTTAGCCATGAAATAATGGTAGTATTGTCCATAAATACATAATTCTAGGATTTTATTTAAAATCACAAATTCGAGGCAAAGCTTATAACCAACGTGGTCTATTTGAAAAGGAAAATTGAAAATGATATTACTGTTCCACATATCGCCAAATGATGTCACTTTCAACAGATCACTTTTTGTCACTATGCATTTAGGATACTTGGCCTCAGGTCATGTGGTAGGACGTTACATGTATTTTTATTCCTCTTTGAGACAAAAAATCGCAAGCATATACACAATTAGAAGTGTATCAGTTAGGACATATTAAACCTCTCATTTGAAAGGGTTCCCTTCTAAACATTCTGCGCACTCTACATCTAGCAAGCCTCACGTAGTTATCACGCGTCATGTCATTGGTTCTAAATACAGAAATAGATTGCTTTTCTGAAAGCTACTACATAATACAAATACAATTGTTGGGACAGTTCTTCAGCGCGATATAAAATTTCCATGCAGTAATTGGATTGCTTATGACCGTTTCGACTCCAAGGTAAGAAATGTTAATAAAACAATTATAATTTGATATAGACATGTTTCATCACAGTTCAATAGCATAAATTTGTAAAACAAACATCATTTAAAATACTTAAATGCTCGTGCCCCCAAAGTGAGGGGCTTTCGACTTAATGGTTTCGGAATCCACTGTAGAACAGATACAAAGCTGGTGGGTAAAGGTTTTTTCGACGTTAGAAGTTGCTATAAAGTTAACATTCAGAAGAATTGCTATTGATACTATTGAATATCAGTTTTCATTCCTTAATTAAAAGGTCAGCCAAGGTTATGAAATATATGTAAGGACACTCACGTGAAAAGTGTGATCTGACAGTGGAGAAAATTAAAAGCAGCTGTGAAATCTTCTTAGCGTGATGTTTTGTCTCATTAGTATTTTTATGTATGCACATTTAGGACACTTGTACATAACCGCGCACTTAGAATTTAAGCGGAGTACGAACACAAAGATGAGTTCTTCGTGCCTTAGAGAACCTCATGTACACTGTTTAGATATATCTTACTACAAACCTTTATATCCGTGATTTTTCAATAGGGGATAATATATTTATTATTTTACACAAGGTGCGGTTGAAATAATTCATTGCTTTAAGAAAATATTCATAAACATCATTGTGAATGTTTATTGTTAAAACCACATCATGAATATTTCTATGGAATGCCGTGTTCACATTTATTAGGGAATTATTGATATCAAAAATTAATTTTTGATATCAAAAAATCCATATTTTGATATCAAGAATTAATTTTGGCTATCTGCAATTGTATTTTTGATATCTCTAAATGTATTCTTGATCTCAAAAAAAAATTTTTTATATCAAAACATATTTAGATATATCAAGAAATATTTATTGATGATTGAGTGATATCTAAAATTCATTTTTAAGAACAAAAATTCAATTCTTGATAGCAAAAATGAAATATTTGAGAGCAAAATATCAATTTTGAGCTCAATAATTCATTTTCCTTTTATTGATCTCAAGAATTTATTTCAGATATCATTATTTCAGGAGATGAATTTTTAAATTTGTATTTTGAAATCGGCAAATGATTTTTTTGATCTCAAAAATTGATTTCTGATATCAAAATATCAGTCCATTTTTTTAAATAAATAATTCAGAAGTATACAT
Organism: Protula sp. h YS-2021; assembly: GCA_949752745.1. Taxonomy (NCBI): domain Eukaryota; kingdom Metazoa; phylum Annelida; class Polychaeta; order Sabellida; family Serpulidae; genus Protula; species Protula sp. h YS-2021. The sequence goes on from OX457032.1 coordinate 27,313,238, forward strand.
CTGTAAATTAAAAATGACTGATCGTGGTATACGGAATCTTTCTTTAATTTTTTATGGTATAAAAGAGAAGCAATTCTTGAGGCCGAAAATTGTGTTGTTATTATTGAACTCAATAATTCAAATTTTCATCTCCAAAATTTAATTGACGATTCGTTATATTTTATGTAAATATGTGTCTCCCTTAAGATTTCTTTAAGTTTGTAAAATTGATTTTTTGATCTCATGGGTAAATTTTGATATTTAAAATATAATTATTAATAGCAAAATATAAATTATTGAGATCTACACTGAATGATTGATATCTTTAATTATATTTTGATATCAAAAATAAGCATTAAATGTCAAAACGGCATTCCACATATTTCAAGCTCTAGTGGCGCATGTATTATTTCAGTACCTAAGTTAAAATGAGCTCACATTTAAAATGCCATTAACTAAGTGTAGGACGTACTTTTAGATTTCTTACTTTGCAATAAGCATCATGAGCGCAGGAACAAAAAAGATCCTGTTTCTTATCCCGTTTTCAAAAATAACCGGACAATGATATTTTTCTCAGCCAAGTCGAAACAGTTCTGTTTCTTGATATTTTGGTGACCTGATATTGACAAAGATTCTTGCTTTTCTTTTATGTCGTAAAATATACTTTCAAATGGCACAATGAAAATTTATATGACTCAACACTTACATTATGAACTTATAAGTTCTAGTTCAATTTTAATGAACAAAATGCGAATTCGACAGTTGAGCGGAAGAAAACCTGTCTTCTGAAAAGACATCTTTAATACATCTGCCTTTGGGTAATTTTTACTGTCTTTTTTCAAGGACTGAGGAACATTTTTATTTTTTCCTAGCCTTATGTTTTCGGATACGACACCAAGAAGGTCGAGGTCATCAAGGTACCATCTTTTACGGTAGAAAATAAGCTCATAATTGTTATATTTTTAGCCGTTTCTAAATTTTCATCCTGATCCAGTAAGTCCAAGTTAAATCTTAACGGTAAAAAATCAAGTTACTCGCCACTTCGACTTTCGATATTTGTTCAAGCATGAATATGAACCCCATTTTTATTATTTTTTATGATACGTGGACATTTTCTTTAAATGTTATGAGTCAAGTTTGCCAAGAAAAGTTCTATTTCATGACTTTTCATAGCTCTCTGTATAATGCAAAACTTGCATGTACCGTCAAACAGTCTAATCTGCCAGATGAAAAAAAATTAAAAAGGAATAAACTTTTGAAAAGTCTAAAAAAATATGCCTTTTTGGAAGCAGAAATTCCAAGTCTAAACAAGGGGAATACAATCAATGCGTCCACATAAGTAGGTAAATGTATTACGTTTTATGCTTTTATGGTTAGGAAGAATAAAGTAAAGCACAATGCAGGACATAGAGAAACTTATAGTAGTCCCTTAGACTATAAATTGAACTTTTCAATGCTGCATTATTATCATTATTTCAATTATACTAAAATGTATGACATGTATTTTGAAATATCCTGCGTGGATCGAGCGGGTTACATTAAAAACAGTCGTACAGTGAAAGAACAAAAATACTGGGCAGTAATGTTTAACACATTGAGTAGTCCGCATGTCTACATAGTAGAACATGGTAATGGTGAATCAATCGACATGATCTGTTCTTCCGCTAGCTGCAGTAGCGTAGATTCCTTTCCAAAATAAAAATTAAAAACTCTATGAAATTTCATTCTGTCTACCCAAACAACGTTCATTCATTCTTTCCTTCTTTCCATCTTAAAAAGGTTATATTTTTGTTTTATGAGAGCAGGACTGAACATAGGAGGGGATTGTATTTCAAGATGTTAAACTTAGCGTGCATTTTTGTTTTGGGCGGGGGGAGGAGTTGGAGGGAGTGCGGTTGGTCATTGAGCCGGAATTCACCCTTGAAAAGGTTGATCATACAATACTATATCATACAATATCTGCAGAAAGGAAAAGAAACGGCAATGTACAAAATTATAATAATTGGCAAATACCGAATTTTATAAAAAAAGTGTATAATGTTTAAGAAATTATATTTAAAGAACAGCACAGAAATACCATTTAAGGAAATGCATTTCAAGCACTATGGATTGCTTTTAAACCCAGCTTTAAATTAAATAGATTGTAACTGTACACCATCAAAGAATACAAAGTCAGATAGCAAGATTATGGTGTGAATGGGATGATTACAAAGTGTGTAACTGTTCATCGGAGGATTTGCAGAGCTTAAACATCTTCGGATGATATTTTGCTAAATTCTCTATTGCCTCTCAGTTTAGACGTTATGGCGGCCTCGGGTATTTAAAATTAGGAAAGTTACAAGTTTTTGGACAACTGAAATGCTGCAAAACGTAACCATTTCGTAGAAAAATTATGAAAATGTTAATTTAGTGTGCACAGTACTATTCTAATTCCTACATTACATCACATAAAGTGCCCGTGAAACACCAGAATATACACGTCCATTCACTCGCACACAATCAAAGTCAGTTCGTTATGAATTTTTTATGGTAAACTAAACTTAAACTGCTTCACAGATATAAATAACTTAACAGATATAAATAACTTGCAACAAGAATAATTCCATAATGGGCCTTTAGAATATTCTTGAACTTTTAAAGTATTCTTAAACTTAAAGCTCTTAAAGTATAAAATTTACAAAATTAGCAGAGTAGTGCACGTGACATTGTTTGCATACTGTTTAACATTTCTGACATCTTGCTTGAGGATCTATAAAATTGTTTTGCTATAAGAAAGGCAAATAAAAAATTAGCACTTTAAGAACATCCTAAGAGTGATATTAAATCACCATTGGCAACAAATTGTACGTAAAAGGATAAATCCAATTATGTCCATCAGTTATACCATAAGTACAAAGGCTGTACATGCTATAACAATAACTAACAAAAACAATTATACCTATAACAATTTTATCAACGCTAGAGCCAGTAGGAAGCCGACTTTTCTTATTCAACTTACATAACCGGTGTTCGTTCCACATGAAAACAAATTTAATGCTTATAGTTAATTGCTGTTTAGTACTTATTTAGATAATTTAGTAGTTAAGTTCTTAGATTTACAGTTTTTATGTGAATGCAATTAGCTTTACTTCGTATGTTCACTTTTTCAAACTATTCTCATATTTTTTAAATTATCAATTCAAAGTTAAAGTCCTGATATCTGTGACTAAAGTATCCTCAAAGCTTAGAGATTTTAACTTCTTACGTTCTATGTGTGTCGTCTTATGGTCAAAGGTTTCGATTGGTTAAGCAAATAACAGCTTGAATGATTTCACACAGTTAAGTGAACGCCACCACCAAAGAGTTCCTCATGTAGGTATTGGCTATTTTCCTAAAAGTGTTTCTTTAATTTAATTTCTAAGAAACTCTAAGGAATTCTAAGTGTATTTCTTTCCTTAAGTAACTGTCATTTCATCACATAGTTCACTTCATTGCATATAAAGAGTAACGCTGGTTATTTTTTCCTGTACGCACTAATAACAGATCCAATAGGATATGCGGGGAATAGACAAGATATTGCTAAGATGTAAGGATTCAGGTCACGTCGCATGATTGGCTGTGCCTCCGTATTAATTGCAGACTACATTGAATCAAATATCATATCTGTCTTGGACTACAGCATACAGATAAAGTCAACCCATAAAAAGCACTCTAAATCTTTAAATTTAAACAATGATAGGATTAATATTCATGGCGCTAGGATGTTTTGCAACCATGTACATAACTATGTACATAAAACGGATTATAAAATGTATGCACGAGAACAAAAGGTAAGGCATTGATATTTGATTCATGTGAATCATAATGTAAATTTTTATAACTGACCTTGATCGCCAAGAGCAGGCTGTCCATAAGGTTTATTAGTAACAAAACTGGATTTTAATCAATTATACTAACTCCAGAATATAACTTACTTTTGAAACAGGCTTTTTTCAATGGAAGTTGTTAAAACACCGTTCACTGTTTTGAGTCTGCTGTGGGCTGCACGTAAGAGCCTTGCATATTTGTCCAACTCAAAAACCATCAAACCACCTTGTTAACGTTACTGGAATAGTGCACTTAGGATGTAAATTTTAGTTAAAGATGCCCATTTACAGTTTTATATAAATGCAAATTACAATCTCGTTTCTTTAAGCTTTCTTTTTTCAAAAATTGCTATGTGGAATCTTTAATCCAAATGAAATTTTATGTTCTAAAACACTTCGGACATCCTTAGGTTGCTCTTATAGATAAATTTTGTAGAGTTTATTAAATACACATCTTATCACAAATATCTTTTCAATTGCTGCACCTGTTTAGCCTAGGCTATAATTATCTTGTTATTATCAAATCTTAAAGCAGTCATTACAATGCAAAGCTTTTGGAACCATGTGGGTTGTTTTGCAATATTAATTTTATATTTGAATCTGTCAGTGTCAGCTCTCTGTTTAGTAACAAATCGTTAGTGTATGATCTGTAGAGCCCAAACTGCGTACTTAGGATTCCTATAGGTATTTTTAGAAATTGAAAACCATTGACTCTAATTGAAAAAGATAAAAAACAGTGCGAGATGCTTTCCCAATATTGTTAGGTTTAGCTAAGTAAACTCATTCAAGCTACTATTTGCACATCAGAAATAATTTTTGAACACCCTTAGGACATAAAATATTAGGGTACTGCCTCCTTATAAATACAAAGATATCTTCGATAAGAAGTCGCAATTGACTAACAGTATTCAGATATACTAAGAATTAAATTTATGAAGGGACGATTTATATGTTTATATTTAAATTGGATTTTTTTATTTATGACAACGATATTTTCTAAATCCTATTTAGAAAATTTAAATGAGAATGTAAGGTAAGATATTTAACTTATGTTTACATGAAATTTAATAGCTTATTGGGTTCCACTGTACATGTGTATTCACCGTATGATACAGTAAAACCAAGTTAAAATACCCCAATAGGAAATTCGTCTTTCTCTATCTCCCTCGGGTCCACATCCAAATTTTTAATTACAGCAAACATGCTTGACACGTGTCTTTACAACAAAATGCATCAAACAGACCGAATCCTCCGATCTCAAATCCTCATGGGCAAATGACTAGACATTAAAGAAGGCACACATTTGGGATATTATTTGAACAAGATGTACAATAATAATAAAACTCAATGTTTAAACGGTGTCCTTAATATTTTACATTTTTGTCAACACAAGAGCTAATGGAAACTGAAAATTTTTCACAAATCTTTCAGATGCAACTACACATACACATACTATGATCGCCTGAACCAGCATTCGGCAAAATCTGCTCCAATGTTCCAATAATTTATAATAAATATCCCAAGGTGTCTTAAAGGCTTAACAGTTTTGTGTAGTTCCTTTTTATAAGAAGGTTTACGTTATTAAGAAAAGCACTCTTTGCCATCCAAGATGAGTCTGGGCAAACTCCCACCCCGACCCAAACCCCCCTCCCCCCCCCCCGTTCTCAGGTCTATTTTATATTTTGTAATTGCGATGCATCCACGCTGTTAATTGTACTTCAAATGCCTATTGAAGTGTAAATTGGACTTCAAATGCTCATTAAAGAGGTCGCAATTTCTAAACCACTGAAGGAATTGATCATCATTGTAAAAGAAACTTCATATATCCATTGATGATAGCACTCAGTTATTGCAATTGCAATTGCTCTTGCGATTGATGAGTGTGTACATATTGAAATTGCAATTTCTTATACGATTGATTAACGATGAGAATTTCCATTCATATGCTGATTGCTAGATTAGTCGACTTCCCAAATTGCAATTTCTCCTGCGATAGATGTGACTTATATCCATTGTTATTCACTTGAACGGGTAATTTAGTGAATAGCTTCAATATAACAAGTCCTAAAGAGATCAGCTCCAGTTCATCGAGTTCGAGAATTCAGCTTTTATATTTGGAGAGTTGAAATGTTAGCTTTGTCATGAAGTGTAAGCGATTAGTTAAAGTGAAAATGAATGAAGAAATTATCATTACATATTTTCTTTGAGAACGAGGGAGTTTTCGGTGGGGGAATATGCCGCCGGGGGCTTTTAGTCGGGGGTTTTGACGGGAGGGATTAGGTCCAGGGGTGTTTCGGTTGGGGAGTGGGGAGGGTCCGGCCTGTTCCCATCCAAATCATTTGAAATACAGGACACTTTTTTCATAGCTTATTGTGTTGTCATGCAACAAGGTTTAAAATAGTCATTCTAAAGCACTGATGTGAGAAATTTATACAGTGCATGTGTGACATTGATTTTTCTTTGGAGTCCGTCAGTACTTCATAAAAAGGTTGTTACTCTTTTTTGTGAGTAAATGAGTGTATAGTAAGAGAAACATTAATTGTAGCGCCAGGTATATGTCCTCCGATTGGTGTGGGGGAGGCAACAGCGAAATCACTGGCCAGGACAAATCCTGATAACTTCAGATTAGAGGCCAAAGAAGCCTTTGTGTTGTCTTCTTCTTGTAAGAAATTTGGAAAAAAGTCTTGTGATTCCAGCCAAACAACTAGTTCACGAATTGTTTTTCTGAGCTACGCAATTAGAACAATTACAGTTTCTTAAAAATGAAATTTTAGAGAAAATAATTAGCACTCATGCAAAGCGTTTTCATACTTTTCAACCTTCTTGGAGAACAGCATGCAGCTAAACTAAAAAAATAAACATATTAAAGGGCACTTAAAATATATAAAAACATAACTGATGCTGTTTATATTTATGACAATCCTAGACTTTGCTATAATAATGTATATAAAGTGAATTTTAAATACATATTAAAGGATGCAAGATAAGGTGTTCAGATTAGGTTTATATGAAATATAGAATAAATTCTGAATAACTGAATTTGTACCTGTAAAAATTTTAATAAAATAAATTTTTATTCATACTTCTATTTTAAACCGGTAAAATGTATAAACATTTCGTAAGCAAACAATCTGATCAATATGCAGTGAGAAAAAAGTAGCCATCAGAAAATGCTATTAAGATATTGAAGGCACCATTATTACATCTTTACAAAAAGGAGCATTCATTAATGTCTGTTTTGCTTTAAAATGCTTGAAATTCTTCAGAAATTGTGAATACTCCATATTTAATTAAGAATACATAGCTCCCTATGTCGCAATTGTGAAATATAGATCACAGCGTTGATTGAAATGATGCTCTACCACGCGTATCATAAACTGTCAATTAGGTTATTATCTAGAAGTTTCCATTCAATTCAGTCTTAGATGTAACTGTGTTTTCTTAAAGGCATGACGATATGTAATCGAACAGCATTTAGCTGAGCTACAATTACCCGATATGGCAGATCCGATGATTCTGATGACAGTTTCACTATATATAAAACAGACTGCTTTTTAATGTCCAACACCATTTTTTAATAGATATTTCAACAACGAACTGAGAGAAACATCGTTTTCCTTTTTGATCAATTACGCATAACAACTCAGCCTCAATCATCATCATGTTGTCGTAGGCACAATTTCATTGCACAGTTGAAAGCAAAGAAATGTGTTGCAAGTGTTTTAAACATTTTCTCAAATTTATTTCACACATACACGAATGTCTATTTCTAAGCTGTACATTTAAAAGCTAATCCGTTTGAGTCCTGTCGAATTTTGCATATAAGTGTGTAATTGATTGGCAAATGAAGAGTGTAGTTTGTTTACAGTGTATTAACTTCTTGCCACATTTTTTAACTGTAAATGCAAGACATTATTCACATTTGGTAATAGTCTTGACATATGCAGACCAAAATTTTTCATTAACCTATTGATGTTTTATTATCCATATATATATATATATATATATATATATATATATATACACCTACCTTGCGACCTGGGGAGACCATGCTTATAAATAATAGATGGGGAGACCAAATGTATATCCCTTCTCTTCGATGTTTTTTCTTTTGTTATCGCATAGATATCTTAAATTAATATTATTGTTATTATCTGTTATGGTTGTTTTGAAAAAAACACAACAATAACAAGTAAACAAAAATTCGAGGTCTCCTTTATTCGACCAACTTTTTTGCCAGAAACACACCCATTAAAAGAGACCGTCTCCTTAATTTTGTATATGAGCCCGGTTCTCCAAATGATCATTTTTAGCAGAATCAGTGGACTCGCTAATTTTTTTTTTTCATTTTTGTAGCTTAATAATTTACTGGCACTTTATACAAGTTTTAGAGGAGAGTTATTCGGAATAAAAACAATTCACAGTTTCGTCTATTTCCGCGAGAGTTGTGGTTACAAACTTCAAGTAATTTTGTTTGTATTGTTTACATCTACCCGCCAGAGACAAAGAATAACTTAAAAGAAAGGAGTTAAACTAAATAACAAAAAACTTGAAACTACTACATGCAGCCTGAAGACTACTTGACATATTACTGTCGTGCAGAGTAAGCTCTTATCTTATGTTTTAGCACAAAACCTATATTATCGCCCTCTTGTTTACAGTTACCCATGGCAAAACTAGTCCCAGCGTACCCTTTCTATTCTTGAGAACAAGTTCACGTCACAACCTTACATCTACCAATAAGATTTAACACTTTCATCACGTGATCAAAAAGTACCAGTGCTTGCGTGGGGGAAAACGCAAATTCTCGTTGTTTTAATATCAAATATAACAGTGTATTTTTCTTGTTGTAAGCCAATTGCATACCTTTTGGCCTATTTGTCACATGCCAGGAAGCTAGCTCTTTGAATGATTTTTACCGTTTAGAAAAGTGCTATTACTTAGCTTAAATATCGAAGAATTTGTATTGGTATAAAACTGCTATAAACTCCAAATATCGCTCATTATGGCCCAGTTACCCACAAGCCAAATCTCACTTAGGGCGTTGCTAATAAAATTGTGCGTTTCGAATAAAAGTAACCGGGTAAAAAATGAAAGAAATGATAGAGAGATTTCACCTAAATGCCAAATTTCTCTTGCACCAAAGAGCAGTCAGGTTTTTAACAACTCCTGTGCTATTTAAAAATGTATTATAAGTTTTAACAAATAGTTTCAAGTTTCAATTTCTTTATGTTCCAAGTATAAGCTGTTTTTGCGATATTTCTTCCATATTTTTCTGTTATTTATTTCATTTTTGGTTCCCTCGGAGTCGAAAATCAAATTTCTTTCGCAAATTATTCGAAACACCCAAAGTGTGACTTGGCTTATTGCATGAAGATGACTTGATCAATCTTCCTAGGACAGAAATGATCACAGTTCCTGTAATAAACCAGTTCGGGCTGTTTCGTATCTTTTCGGTAGAGGTATTGTTTCGGCTGCAAATATTTTTGGGATAAATTATAAAGAAATGATAAGGAAAAAACATCAATTTTCTAATTTTCTTTCAACATGCACGCTTTCAAATTTATGAAGCCATCATATGATCTTTTAAAAGCTATTTTGCATATTAATCAGTCCCTTTAATAACCAGCACGTGAATATGTTGCTGGCAAAATGGAATTTTGTTGATTTTTTCGTTTTTTTTCTATCATTATCTTTATATCCTTATCCCACCTGAATTCAGGCGAAACGTAAAAACTTTTCTGAAAAAGTCAAAGTGCGAATTGGCTTATTGTACAGTCATAAGCCAATTCGCAGTTTTGGATCTTTCCAGTGGAGGTGTAGTTTTGACTGCAAATGTTGGGAGATAAATTATAAAGAAATGATAAGGGAAAACAAAATTCTAATTTTCTTTGAACATGCACAATTTTAAATTTATAAAGCCATCATATAATCTTATGAAAAATATTTTACATATTATTCAGTCCCTTTAATAACCAACATGAGAGCATGTTGCTGGCAAATGGAATTTTGTTTATTTTTGCCGTTTTTTCTATCAGCTAAATTCAGCCGAAACGCAAAAACTTTTCGGCAAAAGTCAAAAGTGCGAATTGACTTATTGTTGCTGTGGGAGCTAATGGGAGATTTTATATCCTGATCCCAAGAAAACATATTTTTCTATGTACAAAATTGTTGTTTAGCCATATTGTGCGTTGTATTTATAATTGGGTCATTTGTGTGATGCACTCTTTCTAAATTAACGCCAGTGGCCTGAGTCATGCGCCGAGATCAGCAAAATTGACATCAATGACACGTTCTGGGACTAAGTTAAAACCAATTATCATGGCACCAAATTGCCCGTAATTTCACTGACACAATTCGGTTATTGCCTGCAGATATTGGCAATAATTTTTGTTTAGGGACAGGCCGTAACCATAGCCAACCTGGTATATTCACCCGTAAACCAGTGGCGGTATTCGCGAAAGTGTAAGTTTAAACTTAGAGTCAATCTAAGTGCAAAAATGTAACAGTTAACTTTCCCATTGGCTAAACTTAGCGGTATTCACAAAATGTAAGCTTAAACTTCCATTCAAGTATAAGTTCAAACTTCTAAGTTTACTTCGGACTACACTTAGATTTCTAAGTTCAATCCTACGCGATATTTAAATACCTGGAGTGCTTTGTTTATGAAAGGGTTTTTAGGAGGGAAAGTGTTTCGAGATAGGAGTAATCCGTTGTAAGTTGACGATGACGACGAACTCTTAACTCGATATAGATTTCAAAAGAAGATATTCATTTTTTGTGGAAAATCTCGAAAATTTGGTGTCGGAAACAAGAAGAAGCTTTGCCGCCCCGAAACATCTAAAAGTTTTCATCGGCCTTCGATATTTACATTGACAACCAGTTTATACGATTACGATTAGTCGCACTCTTTATGAAAATTTTGCAATATTGACTAAATGTAAGTTGATAAACTTACGTAAGTGAATATGACGTAAGTAAGTAAACTTAAGTAAGTTTAAGCTTGAGATCTAAGTTTAATATCTAAATAAATAAACTCAGATGTTCGTGAATACGGCCACAGATACAAGAGAATGTACCTGTCGTCAACTGCACCTCACGACCGCCACTCCCGAAAAGTTAATTTCATCCCGTATCAAAACATCTATTTTACAAAATAAAACATTTCCTTAAGTGTTTATTCAAACACTTATTAACACAGAATCAGAACAAGGGCGAAGATGAGAATTTTTCTTTGCATGTATGCTTTTTTGGGTTCGACTGCCACAGGTTGCTTGCCTAACATTTTTTATGCAATAAACTGGTAATCTCCGGGCGAAGCACAGCAAGAGAAGTACCGAACTATGCCACAACAGCATGTGAAACTTCTGAAGTACCGAACTATGTCATACCATATTAAACAGTGATGGTTCATTTTTCCGTTTCTGATATTTCCCCGATATACTACCCCAGCTGACCCCTCAAGGCCACCGGATGTTTACACATGAAACGATATATTAACTTATGAACGTATATCACCTACGGCCGCATTGAAGGCCAGACTTGGAAATCTTAATTTCGAAGTAACTACAATTTGCCATCCTTTTTGGGAGGGGGGGGGAAATGGGGGAGCTTTAATATATTTTCTGCACCCAAGGAACGGGGAAGGGGAGAAGGGAAAAATAAATACAAACAAGCTTTTTTTGGCTTTTCAATCTTTATTGAATAAACATCAAGTTGATGCCATATAGCTTATTTAAATCGTTTTCCGCCCAAGCATCACATACCAAATAACAAAATGTACGGGCATATACACAGGAAAACAATGGGAGATCCATCGCGTCATTTTATTTCTCAATCTAAATTCACTTTGAGATTACTACACGACTATTTCTTTGAAGAACTACTAAAAATGACAAACTTTATTGTATCAAAATAAATGTATTTTAAAAATCTTTTAAAATCGCGTTTTGTTGTTTTTGTTTTATTTCTATTATTTTTTGTTTTTTTTTTTTGGTTTTACCAAAGGTTTTAGAAAAGGTTTATTAATTATTATTTTATAGAGAGCATGCATGAAAATAGTAAATAGGGAGACTTTGGTCTCCCTATTTACTATTTTTATTTATGGTCTCTCTAACTATTTTTTACCTATGGTCTCTCTAAGTGACACCTTTAGTGTCTTTTAACATATACAAAAGGTCTCCCTATGTTGGCTTATTCTGTGTGCATATATCATCAAATGTGTGTATATGTTATCAACTTTTTTGTTAGTGTCATTGTAGGTTCAACTCCTGCAGGGTGCACGCATAACGATTTCTTATGCGGAGTTACTGCGCTCTCCGGTGGTGGCACATCAAACTTTAGTAATATAGTAAATAGGGTGACAAATGTGCATCATATATAATAATCAATGATATATAACCCAAAAATACAACTTTGGTAGACCATACTTTGGTGGTGGCACATCAGACTTTAGCAATATAGTGATAAAATAAATGCATATCCCACCAACACTCCTCACTCCTCAATAAAACCAGTAAACGTCACTTTTTTGTTACGTTTGAGCCGCTCGATCACTTTCTCAACATATCTTCTAACACTAACTATTGTTTCAGTTCCTGCACCTCCGTCCCAATCATTTGTTTATTTCACTTTGCTGGAGGGGGGCGGGTGGGGTGAGTGTTGCGCTGGTTGCAAGGGCAGCGGATCACCAACTAGCCGTTTCAGTCGTTTGTGTAAAGAACCGAGTATCACGACAACTGTACAACATTTGGTATTTTGTCACTAAGATCACGGCAAAATATGGCAGGGTCTGTAAAATTAAATTTCAGGTCTTTTGAGCGTCCGTGATCAGTTCGCGGTCATACTGTAGAAATCGGATAACGGCAGCTCTGTAGCAATCAGGCACAACGAATGCTTTGTGACGAGGCTGTCGGAGTTGAAGTGGAACAGGTGCAACACTGCGAAGCGAGGTTGTCATAGTGAATGCCATCCTTCCTCTTGTGAATGGGCGAGTGGTGAGCAAGCGCCATTTTATCGTATTTGTCCTCTGCTCAGCTCTCAACTAGTTCTTCTTTAATAAGGAAGCCCCGATCTGCCCACCATTGATCCGATGCATCCGCATAATCTAGTATTTTAAAAAAGAAGTCAGAAAAGATCTGTTCTGTTCACGCACTCTACTCAGTATTTTGTCACTTCATATACCCTCGAAAAAAGCAGCAGTTTGAATGGAGGCTTCTTCCGCACTGGGTACACTGAATTGAAGATGGCCAAGTCTCACTTGTCGCAAACATCGATCTTTCCTGGCGTTTCTAGTCTGGCAATGACGTCATCATCATTTGTTTTCTTGTGCTTAAGGAAGAAGCCACCCCTGAATATACGAAACGGAAAAAAATGCCTTGATATGCTCATTTCAATCTCTGAAATATCAATTCATGTACTTCATTATCGTACCGCTTTTAAAGTAATTCTAGAACAAATTGAAGTACAGTACCATACATCTCCATATGCTTCAAAAATAAAATATTACATGACAAGCCGCATCAAGTTCATCTCCTTCGTCACAATTTAAATTCCTATTAGGCATACTGAAACAAAGTTTACATGTCAATCATTAATTCTAACATTTTGAACACTTTAACCTTGGCAAAGATATAATATTTCATACCTGTTAACAGCATTAGATACTGGCACTGAGGACATGACAACATCTGTTGAGGCTTTCTTGTCACTTGAATTCTGCGGAGTCTGGTTTTTCATTCTTGTAAAACCTCGGGCCGCATATATGCAAGGTTTGACTGAAGTTATCCTGCAAAAATATATCCAATAATCGTTCAATAATTTTCAACATATAAAAATGAAGCGAGTGACAACCTTTTAATTAGTACGAGTACTATTGCTCCTTCGTTTGCGCGGGCCACAGCGTCATATCTTTAACATGTAGGGACCTTAACCAACATCAACAATAACAAATACATGTGCTCTGTAGTTCCAAAATATTATTTTGGAATATTATGAAAACAAGTTGCTGATAGTGCACCGTGAACGTAAATTGGCATGCAGCAACTGAAGTTGGCTTTTAGCCTATCTAGATCAAATTCACTTCTTTTCCTCCTCTCATGTATTCACCCCACCCCGTGGATTTTAAATTGGCTATCCCTAAAAGTATGAAAGTATGAATTGACTTATTCAAAACTATTGTGCTCTATGTTATAACTATCATTATATCATGGAACAAGTAGTAGTACTAGTCAGTCACCAGACTCTATGGCGTCTAAACCGGCCAGGGATTAGTATTTCCACGAATAAAAATTTTAATATCTACAGCCAAAGGAGATTAAAACACCATGGAGCAGAAACTGACACACTTTCAGTCAATGGCAAAGCTCGAACCAGCAACACGGGTTATCTCCAGGCTTTTTCGGCCAAAAAGAACAAAGTATATTGATGTTTTAGTGTTTATCTACCGTTTCAGCACAAGTCTTTTATAGATTTCAGATTTATCTAGAAATACATAGAGTATGACATCTTTGCAATATTAAAGGTGTGTCATCTCACGATGTTATAACACCGCACAAGCGCCAAGGATGCTAGATGACTGAACTTCTAATGTAAATGGTAAATTCCTCAACGTGCTCTGAAGCTGGGCTATGTTCTTGAAATACGCTAGTGGGGAGAATATTACAATCTACTATTGTGGCCGCAATGAAACTATATTTATAGATGTCAGTTCTTACTTGGAGATGCCTAAAAGCATGTTTGTGGGTGTTTCTTGTGTTCCTAGTTGAAGCTGCTAGTTTTGCTGTAGGTATAACTGCTTTGTTGGTGAGGCCTTTTTTGTTTTGTTTTTAAGGGATGGCCGGAAGACTCATGTGTGCTAATTTTAAATTCCGTGGTGGTGAATAATCTAGTGCAGTCGTTTAGCTGAGCTAGAACAAAAGGTCGTCTGAAACATCATGAAAATAACATTAAATCTTTTGTCCGAAACTCATGTTAAACTAATGGACAAAAGTCAACAAAATTATTACACTGGTGTAAAGGCATTCTAGAAAGCGATAATTGAGAACACAAGTTACGCAATAACTCCTTAGTACTAATAGACTTTGATTGATTTCACTCTACATCACGTGTAACAAAGTCATGACGTTCTACAAATTCGCCACACTTATCTTCAGGAGACATGCCAACCAAATTGTCTACCGAGGGCTCACTAGACGGATTACTGAAGCATGCTCAAAACCACACCTATCAGATCTAACTTCCATCTTTGACACCAAAACAAAGTCGAAGACAAAGTCAAGTGTTACATCAAAACAAATTCCAAGGCACCATAACCATTTTGCATTACAACGCAAGTAAAAGGAATTGGTATACAACATTTCAGTGTTGCTTCATAGGGACACAATTAGTGATTGTAATAGTTTTTATCCTAAACAATCACAACTTTTCCCTTCACATAAACATTTAGGTGTAATATTTTTGTAAAGTAAGTATTCATAAAGAGCAAGACAAAGTTATACCGCACCGCACCAGCAAAAAATATAACCAAACATTATACAAATATAAACTGTAATTTAACATTTTGGATGCAACTTGCAATTAAGAACATGTTGCTTAAGTTATGTAATATTCAACATATCAAATTAATTATTCAGAAAAATCGCCGAATATCTAATGTCCTAAGTGAGTTGACCAAATAATAAAATTTTCGAAGGGGGTATTCATGTTTCTATAACACACTTCAAGTTAAAAAAGTAATAAATCTATCACAGATGCATGAAAACAACAAGAATTGTTACAACGATAACAATTCAGAAAAATAATTTAACAATACAACAATATTGTCTATGAAACAGAGTCAAAATTAAAAACAGAACCTTTTAATCACGCGCACTTTATGGAAAATTAAATGACTGACATACGTTTCCTTTCAGGCCAATAGAAGAGAGCAATTATTATTTTTTGTAAATTAGTTCAAGTTGGTCATCCATAAAAAATGAGTGTTTATTTAGGTGTCGATTATAAAATCGGTCTAATTTAAAAAGATAATGAGAAAACTAACGCTCATAGCACCAAATACGATTTAAGACAAATCTTAATCTTTGACGACTATTTGAGACATCCTAAATTCAAAACCAATCCAGAACATAATTCAACAATTATTTTTACACGATCAATATCAAAAAGGTTTAGGGAACGAATTCAAAAAAAATATTTGGATGGGCGGATAGAATTTTTACACTTTAAATAAAGGTATTTTCCAAAATTCAAAACGAGGCGACCGTACAGAATTCCCTTTTGTCACGTGCTAAGGTGATACTTTCCTAATATGAGCTCCAAGGAGGTTTTTTTGCTATAACAAATTAAACAGAAGCGCTAAAATAACACACGAGCGTTCGCTTTCGTACCGCAAACTGAACGCACGCAACATCTTTCGATTTTTGACGCGACACGGTGTTGAAACGAAAACGCGAAAAAAAAAATCAACGCATATATGACATCATAACGCAAACCTGAAATCATGTGACACATCGACCGTCGTACAAATTAATCACATGATCTCTGACTCCGCCCCTTTTGAAAATGATTGACAGTTAATATGAACTAGAGCGGCCAGTGCACACAAAACATAAGAGTGCAGGCTTATATTACACACTTTCAATCGATACCTACTTAGTTTCTTGTTTTTGTGAACAAAAACAAATGTCTCCCCGACTAAACCCATGACCCCCCCGTCCCCAAACTGAAAAAAAAATATTCATTTCTGCAAACATAACCTTCATTCATTGTAAAAAACTCAAAATAAACCAAACAGATGGTGGTCACTGAAACAGATATAAATGAGCATCTTTTTTCATCGGAGTCTGGAAGGTGGTCGCTAAAACGGGTTTTACTGTAGGCCCCTCTTATCCAGATCTGAAGTTGGTCACTATAGCAGTTTTACTGTACGTTACATTTTTATCCGGGTCTGGAAGTGGGCAAGACAGGCAGGTTTTACCGTACGTCTTTTTACCTGAAAGTGGAAGGGGTCACGACAAACGGTTCTTACTTTACATCTTTTTATCCAGGTCTTGAAGGCGGTCGGGATTTTTTTTTGCTAACCATCAACTTCCACACGCCCCTCCCCCCAGCTATTTACTGTAGGTCCGACTATAAACACAACTCTAACCTTTTTACACAAGGCAACGGTAACGGTCTGCACCATAAGTGTAGTTATAGCCATGATAGACTACCTTGTCTTCGCACATTCCAATCGGCCAAATAGCACCAGAAAGGCATTCTTCATAACTGCGCATCAGATGACGCACTTCGGTGGGAGAAGGGGGAAGCATTTCGTTGGCAAAATGGTGAGCTGCTCCTCATAACACAAGATATCGGACGACCCAATTTAATAGCGAAAAATGCTTCAGCAAACAATGCTAATCGATACAACATGGCTCCTATATATAGCACATTTTGGCAACCTAATCAAGTATGCGGCGAAAAAAAAAATCAATAGCTAGAGCTGCTTAGAGCTATAATACGACAATAGTATTCCATGACCTCGTAGATAACGACTCCATCATGCACCGCAACTGACACTGACCCCTGACTGAGTGGCACGTTACGTAACAGCCATAGATGAGAAATGCACAAAAAGCTCAATTTCAGGCAATAACAAATAGCAATGGACCGACAATAATGCTGTTACTGTTTTGAAGCTTTCTAAAGAATGCAGGAACACTAGAGAATCTTCCGGAAAATCTTCCGAAATCCCCAGCGCAGTTAACACCCATGCATAGATAACAAAGCAGCCAAAAATTGGGAGGCTGGGGTGGGGGGGGGGGTGTTGACGTTAAGCACCTTTCTTGATTTTCTATACGAGTTTAATAATGTTTAACAAAACCGTGTGACTTATCCGAGGAATAACTACATCAAATTTAAAATCGATCCGACTTTCCGATGTCGAGATATTTTTTTTAAGAACAGATAACTTTTTACCCGTCAAAAGTTGAAACAGTCGTCAGACTGAACCAAGGAATATCCATATAAAATTTTAAGTCGATATGACTTTCCGTTATCGAGATATTACGCATAAAAGATCTGGTTCAAAATATACATATTTTACGCGATGACGTCATACGCCGCTTTCGTTCGTTCTACTTGCGAAAAATATTTAAAGTTTCTTTCGGACCTACCAAGCAATAATCCGACCAAGTTTCAGCTTTCTCCGGCGTCCAGCAGCTGAGAAATTTCGCACGCAAGATTTTTACGCAATGACGTCATACACCTGCCCTAATCACGTGACACGCCAAAAATTGTTAGAACAGTCCGGCTGACCCAAGGAATATTCATATAAAATTTGAAGTCGATAGGACTTTCCGTTATCGAGATATTTTGCACACAAGACCTTGTTTATAATATATACATATTCTATGTGATGACGTCATACGCCGCACTCGTTCGTTCTACTCGCGATAAAATTCTATATAGTCTTTCGGACCTACCAAGCAACAATCCCACCAAGTTTCAACTTTCTCCGATGTTCAGCAGCTAAGAAATTTGGCACATAAGATTTTTACGTAATGACGTCATACACCTGCCCTAATCACGTGACATGCGTAAAAAGTTGACAAAACCGTCCGACTGACCGAAAGAATATACATATAAAATTTGAAGTCGATAGAACTTTCCGTTATCGAGATATTTTGCACACAAGACCTTGTTTATAATATATACATATTTTACGTGATGACGTCATACGCCGCATTCGTTCGTTCTACTCGCGAAAAAAATCTACAGCGTCTTTCGGACCAACCAAGCAACAACTCCACCAAGTTTCAACTTTCTCCGATGTTCAGCGGCTGAGAAATTTCGCACACAAGATTTTTACGTAATGACGTCATACGCCTTCCTTAATCATCTGACATACGCCAAAAATTGATAGAATCCGCCGACTGATTCAAGGAATATTCATATAAAATTTCAAGTCGACAGAACTTTCCGTTATCGAGATATTTTGCACACAAGATCTTGTTCAAAATATATACATATTTTACGTGATGACGTCATACGCCGCATTCGTTCGTTCTACTCGCGAAAAAATCTACAGCGTCTTTCGGACCAACCAAGCAACAACCCCACCAAGTTTCAACTTTCTCCGATGTTCAGATATTTTGCACACAAGATCTTGTTCAAAATATATACATATTTTACGTGATGACGTCATACGCCGCATTCGTTCGTTCTACTCGCGAAAAAAATCTACAGCATCTTTCGGACCAACCAAGCAACAACCCCACCAAGTTTCAACTTTCTCTGATGTTCAGCGGCTGCGAAATTTTGCACACAAGATTTTTACGTAATGACGTCATACGCCTGCCTTAATCACCTGACATGCGCGAAAAGTTGATAGAACCGTCCCACCTTACCAAGGAATAATTCGATCAAGTTTGAAGTTGATCCGACGTTTCGTTCTCGAGATATCTTGCACACAACACTTTGTTCACAACAGACTGACACACACACACACACACACACACACACAGACACACACACACACGTACACACATACACACACACAGAACGTACAAACACTATGTGTCTCCCCTTGGTCGGGGAGACATAATAAATTCTATACACGACAGTAAGAAAGGTATAAGCCAGGCCTGTGCTACAGAGACAGAGGCAGAGTACTCGTTTGAATATAAGCCGGGCTTGTGTTACAGAGAGAGAGAGAGAGAAAACTCGATCAATAACGAAACAGTACAGATCAGCTGACAAGCAGCAAGACCGCTGCCTTGGCCTATACATCGTAAACAAACAGTACACGGTACACGGCAAAGTTTTATCGGTAGAAATAAAACGCTTTGAAAATAGATCTGGATAAAGTTTTATCAAAATAATGAGCATAATGGAAAGCTGAATATACCTTTTAAGATTTGATCAATTTTGAGAGGTCTATTTTAAGTAACAACACGATAAATTTGAGTTGAACACAGGATACTTGAAATATGTTTTAGCACAGTTTTTTAGGTAAGCTTCAACGCAATATGTTTCAAATTTTGGGGCCGTTTTAAACGACTGAATTTGGGGAGATCTCGTAAGATTAACTATTTTAAATTTTCCAAAAAATAAGATGTTTTACGGAGCAGTTTAACGCGTACGCAGGACTGCCGAATATAAACCAGGCCGCAAAAATTGCACACAAAAGAATGGCCTATAACTCAGTGGTCTTGGCTGCACTGTACGTGAGGGAGAGAGCTTTGAAGGCAGCTGCGAGCAATAAACATCAGCTGATTATATTAAACATTAGTACAGTAGCTTTAGCCGAAAATGACCGAAAAATAAAAAATGCAATTTCTGCCATAACATGCGTCCCAGGCTGTGAAACTAGAAAGATTTCGTACACATTTTACCAAACTTTTAACTAAAAAAAAAAAAACAATAATAAACACCCAGAGCTGAAGGTGACCTGTGGAATTGGGATTAAAGTCCTAAAAAAAGACAATCTTTTTTGACAACCACATGCTGCCACAGACAGGGTGGGGGTGGGGGGGTGGCTTCCGAAGCTTTAACTATATTTCAAACAAAATTTATCACAAATATCGAACAGTTACACACGGTTTATAAAACATTAGTTCACCAGTAGGGAGGGGAAGGAGATCATTTTTTTATTGAAACATATTTTATTTAACATTATAACATGCCCCAAGTGACATAACATGCCCGTATAAAGAAATTATGACACCACATCGGAATTTTAAGATCGCTAACAAAATTAACCTGACATTCATGGAAAAATTATACAGAATTCAACTACGTCTTTCACAAAACAACTAGCGTAAGCATGATTACATATACATGTCCACTGGGCATATTGTAAACTTTTAACTCTGCATTTTCACTGAAAACTACTGCAATGTTTGTTATTTACACAACAGCAGGAGTCATTAATTTGACTGGAAATCAATGACAAGTTTTTTTGTTTTGCTTTTTTAAAATCAAAACTCGGTGGTAAAAAGAGAGAAATATTCTGGGAATAAAACAACAATATTTACTGAAAGTAAAGGGTAAATTTTAAACCTGTCATTGACTAATTACGACCTATTTTGACTAATTATGAACCTTTTTGAACACCGCTTTGGATTCAGAGGTTACTAGCACATGAACCCATCTGAACTGCACTAGGCAGTTATTATTTTCACTGCGGTCTTCGAGAGTCTCACGTTGGAATTCAAGGCGCTGAAGTCATGAAAAGAAGCCAAAAGTTCACAGTGTCATTTTACCACAGACGAACTGGCGGAAAAAGTCACTGAAGGAAAATTGCGGAAAGTGGCGGTATGATACATCTGAGGCAAACCTTAGTCGAAGCTCATCAACACCAGAAAGGTTCTGCTTGGTTTGGTGCCATCGACCCCATGGTGCGTCTAACCCCTCAGGGCTCGCTTAATACACATCCTAGAGGCTTGAAACTAGTTGCAAATGAAAGTCCGTGAACAGGTCCTTTATCCACTAAACCAATCACAATGAATTTTTAAGAATTTCTGCTATAAAATTGAGAAATTGACTATAAACTGAACTGCCTAACACTCTACACAACTGGGCAAAATAGCCCTCAACATTTCACAGATTCCTGACACTTTTTTTCCTAAATGTGACTCTTAAAGTACACATACTGAACTGACACACGGGGCGAGGGCAACAAGAAAAATCTATTGCAATGTGAGGGCTACTGTTCTAGAGGGGGGGGGGCTGTAATCAACCAAAAAAGTACAAACAATTTATACTCACAAATTAATACGATAACTGGCGTTACTATCCAGCAAAAATACCCAAGCGTAAGATATATTTCTACCAGAAACCTTCACTTTCATAGACACGCCTAACAAATCCATTTTCCTTGAACCTTTTAGAACCAATTATTCCGCTGATATAGCGACGTTATTTTACCCAGACAGCAGTACACACAGCCTGTCTGAAACCCAGCAACAGAGGTTTGCTAGTGCATGTTTTACAAACAGGAGTATTTAAGTAACGCAACACGTATGCCAAACACTGCACACACAGAGTACTGAGGAAACAAAACAAGTATATGAATCAATAGCGCACAGATAGAGGCCTTAGTTGGGTTATGTCAAACATTTCGCCTGTATTAAATTAAATGCGATTTAGATATACAAACTTACTGTAGCCTCATTTAAATCTTAGGATTTTCACAATAGTAGTCGTTTGTTTTGACTATAAATCAATGACAAGGTTTCATTTTTTCCCAAAATTTGGCCACCGAAAAGCAACTTATTACATGAACTAAACAGAGTGTTTATAAGGGAGATTTTTTGGGATTGGAGGGGGATTCTGTACCTGTCATTGAAAGCCAAAATTCCAATTATTACTTAATTTCAACCGAAATAAACACGCACGCCATCCAGAGGTTGCTAGCACTTGGATGAAATTCTATTTTTCTTTCAATATATGGATTTTGGGTTCGGATGTTTTTTAATTGGTTTGCTGGATATATTTGCTTCTAATACTTAACTTAATATTCGGTTCACGATCAGGTACAAGCAACTATTCAGTGTATGCCTACAGACACACAGATGTCAAGTACTAGCAGACGCTCTCTCGACCCATGTAAAGTTCTAGCTACCTCTTACCACTAAGTAACACTGCAAGTATTCTCAGCCTATGCTTACATGAACGCTTATATATTGGAAGTCAGATCACGCACGCAATTTTCACATTCAAATCACAGGTTTTGTATCTCCATGTTTACACTCAGACTCTTCACGCTCGTTGTAGTGCACATCCAATGATAAAATAGTGCAAAATGTTTCAAGCGATACGTTACTAGAGCATATAAAAAGAATTAGATCCCATCGCATTTCTGCTAAAACACAAAAATTATAGAAAAGTGGTGGCAAATAAGTATCCATATATTGCTACATATTATATCCAACATCAAAACATAAATTCATACGCCCAAACTTTTTTTTATTCGAAACAGTCAGAAATTTGCACTTCCGCAACTTCTTCCGCAACATATGTGTTTCGACTGTTTGCGACGCCGCCGCAGGCCATTCAATAAGTGAGATACAAAGCATACCTAAAATTCCCGAGAATTTTCTTTATTCTTATATATATATACTTTAAACTGCAATACCATACTTTAGCATTACATTTAAGAACAAAATATTGTGCAACTATATCTACCTATTCTCCGTATGTAGGTTTATTAATACAATGGTCTCCCAATGAAAAATTATGACATTAAAACTATGATATTAAAAGTAGCCTACAGAGTTATGTTTACTAAAATCATGTATATAGCAATGGGTCTAGGACAATTTTTACTATTTTGAGTAAATCAATAAATAAGATAAGTTTATAAATTAGTTGTAGCTACTAGGTTTTAATTAAGGGGAAATGGGCTGTACTGTGATAATAACACAAGGTGGTACTAATCTTTTGTTGTTTTTTTTTTTTTCAAAATAAAACGTGACAATGTTGAAAGGACAATTACACGCCTCCAATTAAAAGATAAAGGGGCAATAACTTGTTAGAAAAGAGAGAAAAAAATACAAATAAAAAAATAAGACCAAAAACTGAATTGGGGAAATAGGCCTAACAGGGAATTGTTCTACGAAGGGAATTGTTCTGAGGAAGGGGAAATTGCCGGGGAGAATTGACTGGGGGAATTGTCTGGGTTGCATTGTCCTGTTCCCTTTAGCAATATATTAAAACTTAATACTGCTAGTACAAGTGCTAAAAATTAAATTCTCGGATTTTTTTTATTCGAAACAGTCAGAAATTTGCACTTCCGCAACTTCTTCCGCAACATATGTGTTTCGACTGTTTGCGACGCCGCCGCAGGCCATTCAATAAGTGAGATACAAAGCATACCTAAAATTCCCGAGAATTTTCTTTATTCTTATATATATATATACTTTAAACTGCAATACCATACTATAGCATTACATTTAAGAAAAAAATATTGTGCAACTATATCTACTTATTCTCCGTATGTAGGTTTTTTAATACAATGGTCTCCCAATGAAAAATTATGACATTAAAACTATGATATTAAAAGTAGCCTACAGAGTTATGTTTACTAAAATCATGTATATAGCAATGGGTCTAGGACAATTTTTACTATTTTGAGTAAATCAATAAATAAGATAAGTTTATAAATTAGTTGTAGCTACTAGGTTTTAATTAAGGGGAAATGGGCTGTACTGTGATAATAACACAAGGTGGTACTAATCTTTTGTTGTTTTTTTTTTTTCAAAATAAAACGTGACAATGTTGAAAGGACAATTACACGCCTCCAATTAAAAGATAAAGGGGCAATAACTTGTTAGAAAAGAGAGAAAAAAATACAAATAAAAAAATAAGACCAAAAACTGAATTGGGGAAATAGGCCTAACAGGGAATTGTTCTACGAAGGGAATTGTTCTGAGGAAGGGGAAATTGCCGGGGAGAATTGACTGGGGGAATTGTCTGGGTTGCATTGTCCTGTTCCCTTTAGCAATATATTAAAACTTAATACTGCTAGTACAAGTGCTAAAAATTAAATTCTCGGATTTTTTTTATTCGAAACAGTCAGAAATTTGCACTTCCGCAACTTCTTCCGCAACATATGTGTTTCGACTGTTTGCGACGCCGCCGCAGGCCATTCAATAAGTGAGATACAAAGCATACCTAAAATTCCCGAGAATTTTCTTTATTCTTATATATATATATACTTTAAACTGCAATACCATACTATAGCATTACATTTAAGAAAAAAATATTGTGCAACTATATCTACTTATTCTCCGTATGTAGGTTTTTTAATACAATGGTCTCCCAATGAAAAATTATGACATTAAAACTGTGATATTAAAAGTAGCCTACAGAGTTATGTTTATTAAAATCATGTATATAGCAATGGCTCTAGGACAATTTTTACTATTTTGAGTAAATCAATAAATAAGATAAGTTTATAAATTAGTTGTAGCTACTAGGTTTTAATTAAGGGGAAATGGGCTGTACTGTGATAATAACACAAGGTGGTACTAATCTTTTGTTTTTTTTTTCAAAATAAAACGTGACAATGTTGAAAGGACAAGTACACGCCTCCAATTAAAAGATAAAGGGGCAATAACTTGTTAGAAAAGAGAGAAAAAAATACAAATAAAAAAATAAGACCAAAAACTGAATTGGGGAAATAGGCCTAACAGGGAATTGTTCTACGAAGGGAATTGTTCTGAGGAGGGGGAAATTGCCGGGGAGAATTGACTGGGGGAATTGTCTGGGTTGCATTGTCCTGTTCCCTTTAGCAATATATTAAAACTTAATACTACTAGTACAAGTGCTAAAAATTAAATTCTCGGATTTTTTTTATTCGAAACAGTCAGAAATTTGCACTTCCGCAACTTCTTCCGCAACATATGTGTTTCGACTGTTTGCGACGCCGCCGCAGGCCATTCAATAAGTGAGATACAAAGCATACCTAAAATTCCCGAGAATTTTCTTTATTCTTATATATATATATACTTTAAACTGCAATACCATACTATAGCATTACATTTAAGAAAAAAATATTGTGCAACTATATCTACTTATTCTCCGCATGTAGGTTTTTTAATACAATGGTCTCCCAATGAAAAATTATGACATTAAAACTATGATATTAAAAGTAGCCTACAGAGTTATGTTTACTAAAATCATGTATATAGCAATGGGTCTAGGACAATTTTTACTATTTTGAGTAAATCAATAAATAAGATAAGTTTATAAATTAGTTGTAGCTACTAGGTTTTAATTAAGGGGAAATGGGCTGTACTGTGATAATAACACAAGGTGGTACTCACCTCTTGTTTTTTTTCCAAAATAAAACGCGACAATGTTGAAAGGACAATTACACGGTCTCCAATTAAAAGATAAAAAGGCAATAATTTATTTTGAAAAGAGAGAAGTAATACAAATAAAAGTAAGAACAAGAAAAATAAAAATGAATTGGTCGAATAGACATAGGGGGAATTATCCTACGAAGGGAATTGTTCGGGAGCATTGTCTTTATTTTATATATTTTAGATATATTTATTTTAAACTGCAATACCATACTATTATATTTCATTTAAGAAAGAAATATTGTTCAACTCTATCCACTTGGTCTCCGCATGTCTTGTTTTTAATACCATGGTCTCCCTCTGAAAAATTAGCATTTAACTTAGCTTATATTTAGATGGCTGCTAAAGGGAGTATAAGGCATGGATATACAAAAAAATGATCGAACACATATTTACAATGCATACAAGCCTGTTGCCTAAAGGTAAAACCTATTAGCAAAATTTGTTACTGTTTTGAGTAAATTAAAATCAATAAATAAGGTAAGTTTATAGATTAGTTGTAGCTACTAGGTTTTAAGTAATAAGTAGTAAGAATTTTTTGCTTATTTCTCTGTGGTGGAAAAGTGGTCGGTTGCAAAGTGATCAGTGGCAAAACGATCTACACCTATTTCTCATCGTTAACATTTTTTCAACGATTCATAGTGCAATCGTGAATTTAGATTTAAAAGATGATATTTCAATACACCTCTACCCTGTTGGCATATTCAAGTGTAGTTTCATAGCCGCCGTTTGCAACCTATTCAGCGGTAGCAGACCTAAATAGATACACACGCGTTCTATTTCAGGCCCAAAGTTGTGGAAAGAACGAAATCATCGCGAGAGACGCCAAGGTTTGAGGGCGCAGAGACGGCGGCAATGCTTGACAAGGAACAACGTCAAGCTACTTCATCGCAACATGAGGGTGCCGAAGATATGTCATGAGTACGGGATGACACGACGAGCGTGTATTGTGCGACCATCAGGAGTTATCAGTGCCGGGACCTTGTGTTATTCTACCCAATGGCACATTATGACAATTTAGCTCACAGTGACATCATACTATGACATGAGCACGTGGTTGTTGTTAAGTCACAGTGAGATCACAGTGAGGTCAAATTGTTGACTGGGCGCAAGACATCATATATCTAGTGATTAAATATACTGGGTGCTATCCGTCCGATGTCGAATTGATCAAGCCACTACCATTTTTGAGAGTGTTAATAAAAGAGAAGTGAAATATGATGTACTGTTTTTATTTGTGTTTCAACCATTTTTCAACCATGAAGCAATGACACATTGGTTGTTACTTATCTTTTACCCCAAACCATCAAATACAGGCACATAGGCAATAAATATTAAGAACAAAAATACATATATAAAGTGATACATAAAATCTCCGAAAAAATATCATCACAAGAGGTATTATTATAGGGATAGCCCATGGGCTGGGTGCTTCTATGGGATTCGAGCAAACGTACAATTCCCTTTTTCCGTGAATTTCCTTCGTGATCTTTTAGTCCTTTAGAGCGCGCTTGAGATTTTGGGCCATTCCTTTAGTGCGTGCGCAAAAATTTCACAATGTCACAATCGTTCACAAACAAAGCATTGCGTATGTCTTTACTTACAAATGTTTTTATCCAAAGAATATAAATGAGGTCTACCTATTTTCTTTTTTCAAGCATGGTCTACCTAAGTCTGGTATTGGAGATCTACAAATAAATGAAACGTTAAACTACGCTATCACAGTCGATAAGTATACTCAAAATTCTTATTTGAGAATAGTAGGGGTGTGCCGGTTTCAGCGAAATCCGAGCAAAATTTCTCTGTTGGTTGATAACCGAAAACCGAATTCCAAAATTTCGGTTCTGTTCCGTTGTTTTTTTTTAAATTCAATACTGTACTCAAATAAAATGTGAAGAAGGAATTATGTGGTCGTTGGAACGTTGCCAAAAAAGGGGTAACACTGCAATGAAGTGACATCCTGCTGCCTGCGTAGTTGCGTAGCGACGATATACTTAAGGGCCCGCAAACTTGAAAGACTGGGTACTTTTAAGACAAGTGTTCCATCACCCCTCAACTTTATCATCTAGGTTAACCTGCTGTTTCTTTGATAATAGTACCTCAAGATTTTTATTTATGTTGATGTGCACTGTCTTTCTTTCGTTGGTCACTTTAGCTCGTATCTTTTTGTACTGTTCATCTTGGGGTAAGTGTTCGATAATCTTTGTAGATTTCATGCCGAGGAATTCTATAATCTTCGCCTTGCCTGAAAGAAAAGAAATGGACATTTAAAATTTAACCAATTGACACCGTAATCGACAGATGTGTATATCAATATTTTAGAATAACTAAACCGCCCAGGTCAATTTTCCTATACCTTATAAATTACAAGCTATAATAATTTCTAAGAACAGATCACCCTGAAAAGTCCTTCAAACTATTTATACTTTTAATATTCATAATTTTGTTTGGTTAAATGAGTGAGATACATACTAGGATAAGGCCCTTCACTGCAATAGTATCTTCTGCAGACCACTTGACAGCAGATCAAGTACCTAAAAGGGAAACACAATGTGTGACTACATAAAAATAAAACAACATACCAGTATATTTATAATATATCATAGTGATAATATCATCTTTTTAGCCAATCTAGACAATCATACCCCAGATTGTTGTGAATATTTAGTACGTACGCAAAAATGTGTCAATTTCCGATCCCCCCTTGTACACAGTGCGTACGCTTTGGACCATACCCCCTGCCAACTGTACGCACGTACGCTTAGTAAAATGCAATATTCATATGCATATTGAAAATTCTCTTAAAAGGGTAGAAATAATTAGAGTACAATAAAAGTAAGATGCAAATTGTCCTTTCAAAAAACTGAAAGCTCTTCAATTTTTATAGAATACAGAATGTACCCTCTTTCATGAAATATTGAACTTGATGTTTGTCTTACTGTTAATCCCTATATTGAACCAATTAAATTAATGAAACCAATCAACAGTAAAGTAAATATACCCGTCTATACGCAACTGTAAACGACGACCAATTTCTGAATAACATTATTCAGTTTACCTGCATATTTTCGGTAGACTTTTCTTTAGCAGCAAGAAGCTGAAAATTATAAAGAAGAATAAACGATCATTTTGTTTAAATTAATATTTTAAGATAACAATTTTTAAATCTTATCTTACCTCCTCATCGAAGTTAACATCATTTAGGTCTACCAAAATTCTGGGTCACACTAACACTTATAAATTAGTAAATAACGTCTCTCAAAGTGGCACGTTCTTTATCTCTTATGAATGTATGTACATATTTTGTATGTACGAAGAATAAAGAGGGACCTCTGATTGGCAGCTCTCCCACCCCTAGCTTAATTTATAGGCCCAAAAATCTCATAAAACTTTTGAAGATAAAAGATAAAGCACAGATATTTCATAAATAATAAATAACGCACCATACGCTGAGCACGAGCCATTTCGTCCGACTTCTCCTGGAACTACAAAATAGTAATACTTCATACCAGATACGTACAATGACAGTGCTTTTATTATATGCCTAAGGGGCCATACATTTAGGACGGATTTAAGGAGGGGGTGTCTAGACCAGTGCGGATGCTAATGTTCAAATCCATAATAACGTAACTTTTGGTGTACAGGGGAAAGGGGGTGAAAATTTTTCAAATCTTTTGTGTACATCCTAACTGGATGGCTACGAAAACATATTTCTTGTTTCAACTAATAGCTATATTATTTTGTCACAAAAGTAACAGTCATCACAACATACAACAAGCTGATTTTGATATACAAAGAAGTCCAAAGTATCTTCAATCATGTTTTTTTTTCGCTGAGTTTTTTTTTTTTTTTGCAAATTACAAAAATCCATTTTTAGAAGCTACGTAAACAATTTTCAACAACTGTTTTTTTAACAATGGAACTGTAGTACAGTCTTACAGACGAAGTCTTAACTTGCGAGATCTTGCAACAGAAAAGATTTTAAATAAAAAACACATACATGTTAAGAAACAGAAAATCCCTTGAATAGCATATTTGTTTGTGTTAGTGCAATAAATTTTAGGTTTTAAAAACCAAGTCTTATTCTCCTTAATTATAGGGCTACCTTTCAAAATGAGTGATACCGCACGTAAAATCTCTTGTTTACCCATCCTAAAGCTTTCAGAAAATCTACTTCGCAGAAAAACAAAATTCCTTTCTTATCGCCACAGACATAAGTTTGAATTTCAAGGTCAAAACACTGGCAAAAGGATAAGGTAGCCTTAAAATTTTTTTCTTCATTAATATACATGATGTAGCGTACTTTAGGATGAGTACTCATGTTCTAAAACAAAAATTAAAATAGCATGTTCAATATCAGTCATTTGATAATGAAGGAGGACAGAAAATCGATGAGAAAT
Organism: Protula sp. h YS-2021; assembly: GCA_949752745.1. Lineage (NCBI taxonomy): Eukaryota > Metazoa > Annelida > Polychaeta > Sabellida > Serpulidae > Protula > Protula sp. h YS-2021. The sequence continues at coordinate 27,343,313 of OX457032.1, forward strand.
ATATACCAGCGTCCTGATTGCTTGATTGACTGATTAGTTTAACTACACTAGCACCACATTAAGGTAATATTGTGTCAGCTCTGTAACAATAGGGTAACTCATTCCATATGTTCTTTCGATAACTTATGTGTCTGCTTAATATAACTTGATGTTCGCCTGAATGACACTTGGAGCACACTTGTGTTATTGTGTTGCTGGGTTGTGTGGTATGGTGGTTTGAAGATAATAGAATGTTTGTTTATCGGTGACCGAACTGTTGTTATGATACCTATTTGTCGCGTATCGTACTGCCCTCCTGCACTGACTCTAATTTGAAGATGTGGCACTCTAGGTGGGGATCCCACACCTGACAAGCGACTTCTTTAAGTCTTTAGAAATTCCATCACCTAGATGGGTTGTTGAATCGGCTGTCTAAATTACTGTGTTTTTCAATGAATATTTATTTAGTTTTGGATACCGCTTTTTTAAATAGTGCGCACAAAATAATTGTCCGGATTGAATTCCATTAGCCAATCGTTCTCCCAAAAATTCAAGGCTTCTAAGTCTTGCTGTACAATTAGATGGTCACGTTCATCTCTGATCTCACAAAAACGGACACAGTCGTCAGCAAACAAGCGGACTGATGGCTGGGCTCGAAGTGGGAGGTCATTAATGAAAATGACAAAAGGGGTGGGGCTTAGTATGGTGTTTTGTTGGACACCACAAAGCACGGATACACAAATCACTGTCTTTGCGACACGTGCGTCACTATTTTGGATGAAACCTTTGATGCAAGGCAAATTATGATTGTCACTTTGCATAAATCGGAGGCTAGCATTCGGCCCTGCGAACACAAAAAATGAGCAAAAAAGAGCAATGGAGAGCACAATCAGATCGTCCCGTGGCCTAACTGGCAAATTGTGTGAAAGGGAACAAACCTCGAGAAAAGTGCTTGCTGAAGGAAGACAGCTATGGAAAAAAATGGTTAATATAATAACGCAGTCACTCTCGGACAAGAGAATTTTGCTTCAGTCCAGGCAGTTATAAAAGTAGATAATGAGCAGCAATTTGATTTGGGCCGTGATATTGATAGTCTTTTGGATGTGTAGTATCCAATCGTTTCACAATTGCACAGCAACAATCAATATCAACATAAACAGAAATTAATGCTCGACTCGTAAGGTCAGGGAGACTCCGTAATAGTGGTACATTTTGTGTGCGACCTTTTCTGTTTTGTGAACATTCAACAGAGAGTTTACAGATATTGTTATTAGTCGTTCTAGGAAGTTTGGGGTCTCTCGTTTGAACCCCGGTCTCAGTACTTAAGACTTAAAACGTTTGTTTCAAATGCAAATTGGATAAAAATGTGCTGATGTTTTTATTGGCAATATTAACATCGTAAAAGCCCCAATCTGAGAGGTCACGGCACCTAAAGTAAAGGCAAGAGAATGAAAAAGTGATTCTCCACAGCGACATTGACATGGTTTATTTCCAATAAAGCGACAACGTCATATCTTTAAGTTTGTGTAGAGAGGGGAATGGCATGTAAAGAGTAGAAACAACAAGGTAAAGTTCACCGCCTCGTAATCCTGAAAGGCAAATTTCAGTATTCCGTTTCTTGGTTGAACGAGAACAATCCAATAATGATCGATATGAAGCTTCTAACAGACCTCAAGAACCCATTGTGATAAAACAAAGAGAATATGACAAAAATTTTGCTGAAAAGATACAAAGATGATACTAAGAGAGACCTAATATGAAAATAAGTAAACACGACCCCAAATGTTCATCGGTTATTTTTGCTCGTATATAACCCTAACATACGACTTTGGGAGACCATACTCAGAATATGCCAACATAGATAAACCTTTCGTATATCTTAAAATTCACTGAAGTTAACAGCTAGAGAGACCATACATGAAAAAAGGGTAGATGGGGAGACGAAATGTGCATCATATACATTCACTCATATATAAATAACCCTAAAACACGACTTTGGGAGACCATAAACAGAATATGCCAACATAGGTAGAGCTTTTTTATATCTGAAGCAGGGCTTGAAATTAATTCTTCTGGGAGGTAGCAAATAGTCGTATTTCTCTCTGTCAGAGCTACGAAGCATTTCATTGTTCCACTAACAGGGGTCAACTTCATATGCTCTGAGGCACGAATCCTACATACCAATCCCTACTATTCAAACAGTTACAGATAGTTCATGCCCATACACCCTTTTGTAAAACAGGCACAATTTTTAGTGAGTTGTATATCTTTTGTTTGCTCATAAAAGTGTAAAAAAGTTAGCTTCCACATCAACCTGCGAAATGTTTGTTTACATTCTGTGTGTGCCAGGTCAAGTGACCAAATATTTAAATGAAGGGGTTGTGGGTTTTTGTAAAATATATACTAAAATAGTTGATAGATGCAGAATTACGTATAAAATTAGTTTGTACACCCATAATATTTGACTTTGGTTTACCCCAACATCCGCCACCGTATATATGCACAAGATATCAGTACCTGGCCGTATGGACGTGCAGAACACGCATGTTCCTCCACTTTAAACCTTTTCAATGCACCTGGTTATTAATTATGATTAATAATGATTTAAACTCTCGTATTGATCTTACATTTAAATGCTTACAATGGTAAGCTAAGAAAAAGCACACATTTATTTCGGTGGCACCGTTATCGTGAAACTACTCGCACACATACACTTTACCGTAAAACAACCTGCTACTGTTTCCATTTCACTTCACTTCCACACTTTACAGAAACCAAAGAAAAAATAATCAGCCCGCACTTCAGCGTATATTTCACTATGTATTTACTGAAATCACTAGCTCACTCAAAAAAAAAACATAACGCGGGTGGGGGGGTGTTTACGACTGGCTTTACGGTCAAAATCTAGTTACCTTTGATCAACAGGCGGTAACTTTTGATTTTTTTTGTTACTGGAATCAACCCAGCACTGCATGAACACAGCTTTACACATTGCCTGAGGACAGACGCAGCTTCCAATCGGCCGTCCCTTAAAACCACAGGTTTCACGAATTGATTTTACTTAGCAACGCCTCTTGTATATCAGCCCATTGCTTCTCCCAACTGGTTTAACTAACTGAAATAATTCTAGCTTACATTAAAAAATAACAATAACGAGGGGGAGGGGTTAACACTGACCCTCAGGTCAACATTTAATTAAATTTGATCAACAGGCAGTAACCTCTAAATGTTTTTTTAAGATGGGGATACGGTCACTTGCCGCTTTAGTTTAATGCAAAAAAAAAAAATTACCGGACTAAACAACACCTAACGCACCACCAAAGCACCTGTCTTGTTTTTTTTTCATAAAAAAGGCGACCCAACATATCTACCCTACACTGGGATACACCTTTGCTGTGAATCGACACCTAAACACACTGACTGAAGGGAAACGCAGCTCTCACTTAATAACCGACAATGGAAACTGCAGGCTTCTCGAATGGATTTTATTTAAAACAACAGTCCTTCACTTTGCAATGCTCTTGCTTCTCACACATTGATCGATTATCAGCACAGGGCCGTGTTTACACTATATTGCTAAATAGGTCACTGGCCGTATGGACGTGCAGAGTACGTATGTTCCTCCACTGCAAACTTTTTCAATGCACCTGGTTATTAATTATGATTAATAATGATTTAAACTCTCACATTGATCTCACTTTTAAATCCTAACAATGGTAAACTAAGGAAAAGCACACAGTTATCGTGAAACTACTCGCTCACGTACACTTTACCGTAAAACAACCTGCTACTGTTTCCGTTTCACTTCACTTCCAAACTTCACAAAAACCAAAGAAAAAATAATAATAATACCGCCACACTTCAGCGTATATTTCACTATGTATTCATTGAAATCACTAACTCACCCCCCCCCCAAAAAAAAACTGATAACGCGGGGGGACGGGAGTTTACGACTGGCTTTACGGTCAAAATCTAGTTACCTTTGATCAACAGGCGGTAACTTTTGATTTTTTTCTTTTTTTTGTTACTGGAATCAACCCAGCAACCCTTCCAACCGGCCGTCGCTTAGAACCACAGGATTCATGAATTGATTTTACTTGGCAACGCCTCTTGTATATCAGCCCATTGCTTCACCCAATTCATTTAAATAACTGAAATAATTCTAGCTTACATTAAAAAATAACAAGGGGAGAGGGGTTAACACTGACCCTCAGGTTAAAATTTAATTAAATTTGATCAACAGGCAGTAACCTCTGAATGTTTTTTTAGAAGGGGATACGGCCACTTGCCGCTTTAGTTTAATGCAAAAAAAAAAAACAATTTACCGGACTAAACAACACCTAACGCACCACCAAAGCAACTGTCTTGTTTTTTTTTTAATAAAACAAGGCGACCTAACATATCTGCCCTACACTGGGATACACCTTTGCTGTGAATCGACACCTAAACACACTGACTGAAGGGAAACGCAGCTCTCATTTAATAACCGTCACTGAAAGCCACAGGCTTCTCGAATCGATTTTTTTTAAACAACAGTCCTTCACTTTGCAATGCTCTTGCTTCTCACACATTGATCGATTATCAGCACAGGGCCGTGTTTACACTATATTGCTAAATAGGTCACTGCCAGCTTTGCGGTCTGCTTTAAAACAGCGCACATAAACCGCAGCAAAAAACCACTCACATTCAACTGTTTTCGTGTGTTTCTGAGTGGGGAAGCTAACTTTTCTGAGGGGGGAGGGGGGGGGAAGAGGAGGGGAAAGGTAGGGAGTGACAAGGAGACACTAATTAAATCACTTTCCCCAACAGATATCATAGAGATATATCTCACAATATATAAGATATCACAGATTTATCTCAAAATTTATGCCAAAAAATGAAGAGCTGACTTGGAGCTAGGTACATGCAGTGACAGGTTTTTCACTAGCATGACAACTCAATGTCTGAAAAAGTCAAAATTCTACATCAAAATAAGCCAAATCACACTTAGGCGTTCCCATTAAAATGCGCAAAAATTCTGCGTTTCGAATAAAATAATTCTGTAGTAACAAGCCGTATGCTATTTTAAAAAATTATTAAATATTTTAACAATTAGTTTCAAGTTCAGTTTCTTGTATGTTTTTTGCGATTTTTCTTCAATATTTTTCTACCAGTAACCTAGGACCGTCTGCCACTTTTCAATGGTTTTTTTCGCAATAGCTGTGGTGTTTTGGACGCGAGCCGGTAATGCTTTTGTATGTGGCAAATACAGGATTTTACACATATTTTCTGTTCTGTGCGAAGTAAAATGTCGTGATTTACGAAAATACGAGGTCGATATATTTTTTCGGGCAGGATTTTCGAGCTGTAACTCGCCACTTTATTTTATCCTCGAGAAATGCAAATATTAAGTGCAAACTGTAAGACTATCAACTCGCTTTTCAAAATGACTGCTAAGAGCTATAAGCCAATTCGGACTTTGACTTCTGCTTTTCGGCTGAATTCAGTTGGGATAAGGATATAAAGAAATGATAGATAAAAACAGCAAAAATCAACAAAATTCCATTTTGCCAGAAATATATTCTCACATTGGTTATTAAAGGGGCTGAAAAATGTGTAAAATGTTTTTTAAAAGATCATGTGATGGTTTTATAAATTTGAAAGTGTGCATGTTGAAAGAAAATTGAATTTTGATGTTTTCCCTTATCATTTTTTTATAATTTATCCCACAAATTGCAGTCGAAACAACACCTTAACCGGAAAGACCCGAAAGTGCGAATTGGCTTATAAGGATTACTTATGACAACAAACCCGACTTTATATGTGTGTACTAACAGTTTACTTATCGCAGCTCAAGATTTTGCATTCTAGGACCAGTAGCAGGTGTCGGGAGGTTCGGCAAAAATATTATTTTCGGGATAATTGTTGTTTTCGGGAGGTGGCGACACTTCAGGCAGAGGCGGATTTAACCTAAGTTACTGTATCATTTCTTTCATTTTTTGCCCGATTCCCTCGCAGTCGAAATTCAAAATTCAAATTTTATTCGAAACGCTTAAAGTGCTAAGCCAGTAGAGATAGAACATAGATACTTCCTGATTATGATGAGGAAATGATGTTGATCAACCAGTAAGCCAATTCGCACTTTGACTTTTGCCGAAAAGTTTTTGCGTTTCGACTTCATTCAGTTGAGATAAGGAGATAAGGAAATGATACAAAAAAACGACCCGAAGGTGCGAATTGGCTTATTTGCTGTCACGTCGTATCCACTTTCTAGAAAATGCAACATCCAATATATTTCCTAATATACCACATATCCAGAGTTTATTCAAGTCAAGAGGATCACTATTGACATTGATTGTCACTATAACTTGTTCTTAATGGTATAACTTATACTTACTGAAACATGCAATAAAATAAAATAAAAATGACGTCTCGAGAGATCTTTCGCGCATGCGCCTTCAAATTGTTTTTGTTTTGATATTGTGTTTTTGTTTTGATTTTAGACAAATCAAATCGAAGCACGTGTTATTTTTCAGGAAGGTTGAATTTACGGGCCAAGAATTAAAAAAAGGACTTTTTTTGTCTATCCTTCATGAAACTTTGCCATATGATAGAGTAGACTTCCCTAAATATGGGGAAAATTTTAGTTTGCCCATATACAGCCGATTTCGTTCAAAAATGACAATTACAAATGGTCTCCCTGAGTGGTATTTGATATGGTTGTGAAATATACAAGGAGTAGACTTTAGGGCGACTTTTCGAATTTGTCTTTCAGTCATAATTTTTCATTTTGGTCATGTCTTATACACATTATGCTTAAGTTTAGTGTCCGTCTTAAAAATCTAAGAAGAATTGGCTACTTCTGAGTTTTCTAGAGGCCTTATAAATAAGGAGACCCGGTTCTGGTCTCCGAATTTTTTCGGTCTCTCTAAACCTTATAAATCAGCACGTGAGGTCTCCTCAAGCATTAAGGTATATATATATATATATATATATATATATATATATACATATAAATATATATATATATATACATATATATATATATATATATATGTGTGTGTGTGTGTGTGTGTGTGTGTGTGTGTGTGTGTGTGTGTGTGTGTGTGTGTGTGTGTGTGTGTGTGTGTGTGTGTGTGTGTGTGTGTGTGTGTGTGTGTGTGTGTGTGTGTGTGTGTGTGTGTGCGTGTGTGTGTGTGTGTGCTCCTGTCTTCACGGCGAAGTCAGAGCCTGTGGTCGTAAGCTCAAAGTGAAACTGGAGCTTTTTTGTGAAACCGGACCCAAAACCCAGGGTCTACATTCAAAAACCGAGTTATGATAACCATGATTTATATTGAGAGATGGGCTTTCATATGAGAGGGGTGTCCAGAAACGCCTGGTGTATTTTTGGGGCAAAATTTTGTTTTTTTTTAGTTTATACACTTCCCAATAGGGGGAGACCCACCGTGAGCGAGCACATGGCAGGTTAATTAAAACTTGGCCAATCAAGTGGTTTCCACATGGTTTGAGCCTATTTTCTCGACCAATGAATGAAGAACACTTGAAAAAGCACGTGTTGGGCGACTTCATGAGATATGGGGGGTGTCACCTTTTTTGTTTACAAAATTTTCCAAGTCCTAGCAGCTTGTTATCCCTGTAGCAGCTCATAAACGTATAGCAAAGTGATAAATGATGTTTATTTTTCTGTAAAACAGTGTTTTTTACAACCTTTTACTTGGTTTATACAAAAGCATATTTTACAATAGTTACATTCAAGGCTTTCACCCACATTGTGAAATGTCCGTTTTCACGGTGTGTGTGTACCTTTTCTATAACTTTGCATTGTCCTCCTTCTTAAACTTCAAATTATCAACAGCTTAAGCTATTTCCATTGTACTTTCTTTTACAATATTTGTTAAAAATATTATTTTATCTCCATTAGAATTAGCTGTGTTTGGCGGTAATTTTTCTTGGAATTTTCTTTTTGTGTTTGAACTGATGATGTGTCCAAAAATGCTTGACTGACGGCATTAATTGTCCTTTATGTAAGTGCCGATCTGAATATATTTTTAGGTTAATGTTTTAACTTGATTTGTTTTAACGGTTACAAACTGTGAACTTTACTTTCTCTTTATTCGAGTAGTGATTTTTAAACACTGATATTAAATACCACTGTGTTCATACCTGTTTGGTATGCACACAGTGGTATTTTTTTTGTCAATGTATGGTGGCTGGATTCGACTGAATTTTAAATTCCTCTAATGATTTCTAGAGGAGTGTGGATACACCTCAAAACATGAAGAGAAATGGCTTGCGTTTCTCATAGATTGCTCTTTTTCGCCTGAAACTGCGGTCCTTATAATTAAACATTTATTTTCTTTTGTCTCTATTTCTCTTAGCTCAGTTTGTCCGTAAATTTGGTTAGAATTGCTTTGCTTTTTTTTCAATGATAGATCTAATATCGCTTGTATGACTGCCTTAATTTTTTTTGTACTTAAATATTAAAGATTCGTCAACCTTAGATGTTTTTTATGTGAGGAATAAGATAGACTTAACACTTTTAATGTCATGCAGCGGAAATTCACAAACCGCTTGAGAAAATGCTGGCTACACCCGTTATTAAATGTTACTGTTAGAGTAATATTGTAATAAAAAACTTTTAAGATCTAGTTACAAGGCTACAGTTGGCGTCAAAGTCTCACACCTTTCAAATTAGCATTTCTACAATTGAAAGAAAACTTTTTATGCTTGTAATTCCTGGTAAATTTCGGTTTTCCGGTTTACTATAATAGTTTGCAGACTGTTTCTCATATTTGTATGCTATTTTTCACAGTTTACTTGTTATTTATCTGAATGTGCTGTAGACGACATCATACATTTATTTTTCTCTTATCTCTATTAAAATTAGATGTCTTTGCACATGCTTTTAGAATCTTCTAATTTTCCTTTTGAATCGATGGGCCCAAAATCGCTGCGAATGACTGTCTTTATTTTCTATTCATTGGTGATATGATCTTAAAACGCTTCAATTTTCTACAACTGCGTGGAAAAATCCCTTATATGTCCGTTTTATTATTTGTTTGTGAAGAGATAGGGTTTGTATTCTCTGGTATGTTACATTACTCTGAAGTTTTTTGTTTGGACTAATTGTAACTGCGAGATATATCACCATTGTTTTTCTGATTGTACACACCAAAGTCTTCTGAAAGTAGAAATTGTTATTGTTTATGATATAATCCTTGAAGCCACCCCGTCTCCTGTTGATATTTCTGCTTTTGAGAAAGAAAAATATATTCTTAAAAATCGTGAAAGCGGATCCTTAGAATAAATAATCTTAGGTATCGCAACATTGATAAGGGCTGCCTTGAAAAAGTTGTTCAAATATACTTTAAATCCACCCCCTCCCTACTCCCACCTACCCCAAGAACCAAGTTATTTATGCGGAGACATTTGAAACAATACTTTTAATGTCACGCAACGGAAATTCACAAACTCCTTGAAAAAATGCTGGCTACGCCCGATATTCCATGTCGTGCTGTTTGAGTGACATTGGATTAAACAAAAAAGGACTTTTAAGATCTAGTTATAAGGTTCTAATTGGCATGAAAGTGATACACATTTACGATTCAGCATATATAAAATTGAAAAAAAAGAGAACAACAACTTTTTATGCTTGTAATGTGTGGTAAATTCCGGTTTTCAAACTGGGGAAGATTACTAGAATAGTTTGCAGACTGTTTCTCATATTTGCATGCTATTTTACACAGTTTATCTGAATGTGCTGTAGACGACGTTATACATTTATTTTTCTCTTATCTCTGTTAAAATTCGCTATATTTATACATGCGGTTAGAATCTTCTCATTTTCCTTTTGAATCGATGGGCCCAAAACCGCTGCGAATGACAGATCTTATTTTCTTTTCATTAGTGGTATGATCTTAAAACGCTTCAATTTTCTACAGTTGCGTGCACAAATCTCTTATGTGTACGTTTTGTTATTTTTTTCGTAAAGAGATAGGGTCTGTTTACTCTTGAATGTTATATTTCTCTGAGGAGTTTTGTTTGGACTAAGTGTAACTGCTCGATATATTGTCATTATTTTTCTAATTGTAGAGACCAAGGTCGGATGAAAGTGAAATTGTTATTGTTTATGACATAATCCTTGAGGCCATGCCGTCTCCTGTTGATATTTCTGCTTTTGAGAAAGAAAAATATATTCTTAAAAAAATCGTGAAAGCGGATCCTTAGAATAAATAATCTTAGGTATCGCAACATTGATAAGGGCTGCCTTGAAAAAGTGGTTCAAATATACTTTAAATCCACCCCCCTCCCTACTCCCACCTACCCCAAGAACCAAGTTATTTATGCGGAGACATTTGAAACAATACTTTTAATGTCACGCAACGGAAATTCACAAACTCCTTGAAAAAAAAGTGCTGGCTACGCCCGATATTCCATGTCGTGCTGTTTGAGTGACATTGGATTAAACAAAAAAGGACTTTTAAGATCTAGTTATAAGGTTTTAATTGGCATGAAAGTGATACACATTTACATTCGGCATTTATAAAATTGAAAAAAAAAGAGAACAACAAATTTTTATGCTTGTAATGTGTGGTAAATTCCGGTTTTCAAACTGGGGAAGATTACTATAATAGTTTGCAGGCTGTTTCACATATTTGCATGCTATTTTACACAGTTTTTCTGAATGTGCTGTAGACGACGTTATACATTTATTTTTCTTTTATCTCTGTTAAAATTAGCTGTATTTATACATGCGGTTAGAATCTTCTCATTTTCCTTTTGAATCGATGGGCCCAAAACCGCTGCGAATGACAGATTTTATTTTCTTTTCATTAGTGGTATGATCTTAAAACGCTTCAATTTTCTACAGTTGCGGGCACAAATCTCTTATGTGTGCGTTTTGTTATTTTTTTCGTAAAGAGATAGGGTCTGTTTACTCTGGAATGTTATATTTCTCTGAGGAGTTTTGTTTGGACTAAGTGTAACTGCTCGATATATTGTCATTATTTTTCTAATTGTAGAGACCAAGGTCGGATGAAAGTGAAATTGTTATTGTTTATGACATAATCCTTGAGGCCATGCCGTCTCCTGTTGATATTTCTGCTTTTGAGAAAGAAAAATATATTCTTAAAAAAATCGTGAAAGCGGATCCTTAGAATAAATAATCTTAGGTATCGCAACATTGATAAGGGCTGCCTTGAAAAAGTGGTTCAAATATACTTTAAATCCACCCCCCCTACTCCCACCTACCCCAAGAACCAAGTTATTTATGCGGAGACATTTGAAACAATACTTTTAATGTCACGCAACGGAAATTCACAAACTCCTTGATCTTAAAACGCTTCAATTTTCTACATTTGCGTGCACAGATCTCTCATGTGTGCGTTTTATTATTTTTTTCGTAAAGAGATAGGGTCTGTTTACTCTAGAATGTTACATTTCTCTGACGAGTTTTGTTTGGACTAAGTGTAACTGCTCGATATATTGTCATTATTTTTCAGATTGTACAGACCAAGGTCTTCTGAAAGTGAAATTGTTATTGTTTATGACATAATCCTTGAGGCCATCCCGTCTCCTCTTGATATTTCTGCTTTTGAGAAAGAAAAAGATATTCTTAAAAAAATCGTGAAAGAGGATCCTTAGAATAAACAATGTTAGGTATCGCAACATTGATAAGGGCTGCCTTGAAAAAGTTGTTCAAATATACTTTAAATCCACCCCCTCCATACTCCCACCTACCCCAAGAACCAAGTTATTTATGCCGAGACTTTTGAAACAATACTTTTAATGTCACGCAACGGAAATTCACAAACTCCTTGAAAAAATGCTGGCTACGCCCGATATTCCATATCGTGCTGTTTGAGTGACATTGAATTAAAAAAAAGGACTTTTAAGATCTAGTTACAAAGTTTTTGTTGGCCTTAAATCTTATACACTTTGCATTTCAGAATTTATACGATTGAAAGGAAAGAGAACAACCTTTTATGCTTGTATTGTGTGATAAATTTCGGTTTTCAAAGTGGGGAAGATTAATATAATAGTTTGTAGGCTGGTTCTCACATTTACGCACTATTTTTCACATTTTACATTTTATTCTGTTGTCTTTGTTAAAATAAGCTGTGTTTGTCGCACGTGTGGTTAGAGTTTTGTAATTTTTGTTTTTGAATTGATGGGCCCAAAAATGCCTCAGTGACTGTCTTTATTATCTTGTTGCTTATATTTTGATCTTAAAACGCTTAAATTTTCTACAACTGTATGGATACATCTTACATATGCGCGCTGTAGTTTTTATTTGGTTAAGGCATGAGGTTCGGATACTCTGCAATATTACATTTTTCTGAAGCTTTTTGTTCAGACTTAGTGTAAATATTGTATAAATTGCCATTGATTTCCTTACTGTATGGAGCAAAGTCTTCTTAAATTAAATTATTTAGGGTGGGTTGCAACCCTGACCCCCCCCCCCCCCTTTGTTTCCGCCACTGGTGACAGTCATTGTTCAGATTTGCTTCCGCATTGCACGTAATTAAAAGTGTGAAGTTGAATTTCTTTTGAAAATGTGTTTGCCTTCTTTGATTGTGGTTCTTGTGCTGCGGAAGCAGTGATAGAGAGACAGTGCAATGCATGGGGGATGGTTAATTGACAGCAGCTTATGCGTATGAATATGGATTGAGTGCAAGCAAGTGATGTCAGACTTGAATTTGCCAGCCAATCAGCGTCTTTGAAATTCAGAAAATGCTGCATATTCTATGCGACGGGATTAAGTCATTTTAACGCGCGAAAACAAGACCCATCAAAGTACTTATTTTCTTTATTTCTTTGTGTGTTTTGTTTTACTATTGTTCAGATACAGTGAAATTTTGATCACATAACTGTTTTTAGCTTGAAAGATGAGCTCTTAAAAGGAGATTTTAGAACTATTTTGGTGTCCGGATGCCGCGTTTTAATGATGTTAGTGGGCCGGCTAGCGTGGCTTGCATCCTTTGTTCGGCGCCATCAAGACTGGAAAGACGCAACTTTTTACCAAAATCAGGATAGTTTATTGTGGAAGTGTTTTGTGTGGATAAAATATCATACTGAAGGTAAGTAATAAGAGTGAAAGTGCACTGAATTTGTCTTTCTTTTTTTTTTTTGCAGTAAAAGTGGTATTTTACCTTTGATAATGTTTGCGGTGGAAACTTTTGAAATATTTCAGTAAATTGAGAACTATCACCGGACTTTTTCCTTTGTTAATGTTGTTAATAACAATTGCGTACACGTTTAAAACAACGCTGTTCAAAGCCGTATTTTTTTTGCATAAGAGTGACTTTGGAAATTTCGGATTCAGGTCTAATTTCTTCTTAAATCCGCAAATTTTTTCTGTAATTTTAATGCTATATGAGCAATGAATTGTACGGCAAGGTTTTTTATTGTGGTTATGGTTATACTTTAATTCACAAAGTTCTCTTAAGTCCAGGTTCGCTGAGATTAAAATGACACCCCCCAAGAAAAAGTTATCTCCCTCTTATGTGTTGTATTTCTTCTTTTTCCCAAGCAGCGCAGTTATATCAGTTTTTTTTGTAAAAAGAAAGGGCTAGACTCAGCTTGGAGTTATTTTTTGGCAGATTTTGGAGGAAAGTGTCGTGCTATAAGTTAAAAACCCATTGCCCGTTCCGACTTTGATTTCTGACCCTTGTGTGTGTCAGGGTTCGCGCTGGGTTCTCAGGAAAGTGAGTAAAAAAGGAAAGTATGGATCAATTGGGTCCAGAAAGACTCGGTGGGTTCCGAAAAAGTGAATCATTTCGTAAAAAATGCCCAAAAAGTGGACAAAAACCCCGTCAACGCAAACCCTGGTGTGTGTGTGTGTTTTTTGTGTGTGATTTCTCTGTGTTTTATATGGCAGGGCGGCGAATGTTGAGCTTAAACCTCTTTGCTGGACTCGTGTGCAAAGTAGTTAATTGTAATCCTGATTCCATTCAGTCAGATGGCTGTACTATGTTCTTTGTCAATTACTGCAATCAGGACTTGATTAGGAGTGGTTTGATTATCTTTGTAAATTGTTTAAACCCTTTCTCCTGGGGTCCAATTGGAGCGGAATTTTTTCGCTTACCTATGCATTTTTGGAATAATTAAAGAGGGTTGTGTTTTGTTTCAATGTGTGTAAAGTTTATATATTCTTTGAAAGTAGACCTCACGGCTTTCGCATGAAACTAGAATAAACAGGCCATATACAGTGGCTGTGTAAGGGTTGCAACTAGTTTTTTTCCTTTTTGGAGAGATTTTGATATCACCTGCATTTTTTTTATATTCTATTCAGGGTTCGCGTTGGCGGGGTTTTTGTTCACTTTTTGGGCATTTTTTAAAAGAAATGACTCTGGACCAAACCGAGTCACTTTCCTGTTTTTAATTCACTTTCCTGAGAACCCAGCGCGAACCCTGCTATTGTTTGCCAAAAAGGGTGCTTAAACATTTGTTTCATTTTAGGAACGGTGCTTTCTTTTAAACCCGGAATTACTTTTGGGTCTTAATTCGCCCTATATATATATGTATCCTTATCACAAACAAAAGTATATTTGTGTGTAAAATATACATTTTCTTTCAGATGCCAAAAAAGAAAGGATTCAAGAGGCAACCAAAGGCCCACCACCTCGAAATAGAGGAATACAAGGTTGGGGACATCATCCTGTTCCAAAGGAAGGCGGTTTGGTGGCCGGTCAAAGTTACAAAAGCCTCGGGGGGTATCATAACTGTGCAGTACATTGGCTATAAAGAGGGGTAAGTGCACAAGTTTTTATAGCAAGTTTCCTATCTATTTCAGATTGTCCTGCATGGATTAATGTTGTGCAGTGATGTCATTTTTATTAATTTTGCGTTGTTCTAAATATTTCTTTTCAGCTTCCATGTGTAGGCACTAATTTTTTGTCCATTCTTTTCCTGCATCGTCTTATTTGTGTGTTTTATACTTTGCCAGTAAGCTCTGCTTTCAATGTAAAGATTGGTGGTGTTTTGATGTGTAATGTTCTTGCAGGATTTGAAGTGTTAGCTTTGTATAGTGTTTCATGATGCTTTTTATTAGGGATCTCACTCACGTCGTAACAAAACCCAGACTGGTGAAACCATGTCCAAGCGATATGGATATCTGTAAGAATATTAGTCAAAGCTGGATCGTTCTTATTAGAGTAACAGTTCATTTGAGATGCATAATGTTTCGAATGTGATGTGTTTCCCCTTTATTCTAAAGCCCATTTAAGATGCAGTTCGTTTCATTGTTTCTTTTGCCTGAGACGTTTTTGATTGTGTGTAGTTGTATTTTACATTTTTTTTTCATAGTTTATAACCCTTGTAGTGTACAGGAGTGGAGCTTAATGCCTGTTCCCTCTTCTCCGGAAAAATCGTTCTTGACCGATCGTCTGCTCGGGACCTCGGTACCATTAGGTACGGAGGTCCCGACGTGGCACTGAGGACCCAACAAGTTTTTCATATGAACTCCCCACCCCCCATCTTTGATTGTGTCTTACAATCGCTGCTTCTTCCTCCCCCGCCCCCTCCTTCCCAAGCCGCGGTGCAGCGCATTTTCTCATACAAGTTATGTTGCCGCCTATGTTACTTTTTTGTGCTCGAGCGGTGAAGGACCAGGGGTGACGATAAAACTGGAGCTTGATGGAACAATAACAAAAGTGAAGTTGTATTTCTAAAAATATACGAGTGATGTCACTGAAACCACTCCCTCCACCTCCCCCTCCACCCCCCACCCCTCCATCCCCCCTGCACTGAGAACCCAGTTCGCTTCCTCAGTGCCACTTCGGGACCTCGTCACTGGTGGTACTAAAAATCCCGAGCAGACGGTGACCCTGCTTCAGCCCTGGTGTGTTATGTACAGTTTTCTCCCATGCTCGAATCTTTAGATTTACAGTAGATATGCAACGTGTTAAACCCTTGCTTTCCCTTTGTTTGTAGCCCCTCCCCCTTTTCCTTTTTCTTAACTTGCAATATCTTTGCATTGTGCGATAAAATATTTTATTTTTTATGTACGAGGTTTTATTTTTGCATGACCGACCAGTAAATCATTCAAGGTGTAAGGATTCCAAGGACCAATTTTAACTTTTATATTTTGAAATTGTCCTAATTCTTCCTTTATTACACAAGAAATATGTATTTTTATGTTGATTTAAAGAGTTTTTTTTAAATTGAATGTGAAATATAATTTTTAGAATCGGAAAAAAAACTTTGACAGTCTTCGTCAAATTTCAGTTTCTTTGCCTCCTGTCATTCATTGTGGTCCTTATACCTTAAATGCGGCAGAGCAATGCCTCAAATCGCAGTAAAAAATGGAGACTTAAGGACATAATGCATATGTTGTTATTGAAAACGACTAGTTGCGCATCCATCTAATCTAGGTACAATGATTGTTATTTTAAAGACAAGGTGAACAAAAGACCCACCGGCACCTACCGCACGGTATGGGCGCACGCCCAACGCAAGCATGCCTTGAGGGATCATAGTCACCTCTATGTTGCCCTCGGAGGTGGGTTTTAGATTTCATGTAATGGTGTGCTTAGTTTGTTTCACAGTTTTTATCGGTATTAAATTTATTATATTCAGGGTTCATAGCGATCCTTGAAATCCTGGTAAATCCTGGAATTTTACCTCCAAATGTCCTTGAAAATCTTGGAATTTGACATCTGGTTTTCGCTATGAACCCTGTATATTACTTTCTGGTTGAATAATTAATATGACATGTTTGCTGAAGTTCTGGTTTCGAAGAAAAGTAGTATATTTTGACAGTTAAATATGTTTACCGGCGAAAAAAGTTCACTTGAAAACTGTAAGATCAGTTTTTTACAGACAAAAACATAAGTTGAAGTTAATTTTTTTTAATCAGAATTGATCACGCAAGCAAACGTTGAAACAACTTCAGACAGTGATGTTGTATTCATGGGGGAGGAAATCCCAGAGGTGAAGAAGGAGATAGTCCCCAAGACAGAAAAGGATTTTTTTGGCAAGTTTCTGTCATGTACAGTTAAATATTTTGAAAACGCTCAAGACCGTTTTATGTGGATCCTATGAAGATGGAGGAATTTTTTTGTCAAGTTTCTATCATGTACACTTAAATATTTGGAAATCGCTCAAGACCGTTTTATGTGGACTCTACCAGAAACTTGAGAACTCATCTCCTTTTGACGTGCTTGCATTGAAAGTTGAGAGTCACAAAAGTTTAAAACTTGCATTAGAAATGTAATTGTAAGGACTTGTAAGGACTGGAAATAAGTGTCTTCTGTTATTTATTGTACATAAACAGGCGAAACTTCACAGACAGGGCGGAAAACACGCGCCAGTGAAACGGTATCCCACGCGTCACCAAGCCCAGTTTCTACTAGTTGTAGTGCAATTGAAGTTGCTGCGAAAAGTGCTGAAAGCATACCCCAGGTGCCAGCTATTTCTGCTAGTCAAAGTGCAATTGAAGTTGCTGCGGAAAGTGCTGAAAGCGTACCCCAGGTGCCAGATATTCCTGTTAGTCAAAGTGCAATTGAAGTTGCTGGGGAAAGTGTTGAAAGCGTACACCAGGTGCCAGCTATTCCTGCTAGTCAAAGTGCAATTGAAGTTGCTGCGGAAAGTGCTGAAAGCGTACCCCAGGTGCCAGATATTCCTGTTAGTCAAAGTGCAATTGAAGTTGCTGCGGAAAGTGTTGAAAGCGTACACCAGGTGCCAGCTATCCCTGCTAGTCAAAGTGCAGTTAGAGTTGCTGCTGAAAGTGCTGAAAGGGTACCCCTGGCGCCAGATGTTCCTGTTAGTCAAAGTACAACTGAAGTTCCCCCTAGTGCATCTCAACCTGGTGTGCAAAGAAGTAAACCGAAATGGATACCAGCGTTTAGATTCAGTACAAGCCCAACTGAAGAGGCGCCGATTGCCGCTGCTGTGGAAGACGTGTCAGAATTCAGTGTCATTCACATTCGAACCGAACCTACACAAGGAAAAGTACTCGCAATAAAAGGAGACCCAGAGAAGAGCGGTGAATATGCAAACACTGCAGAACATCAAACGCGTGCCAGTGAAGCATCCAGACCCCAAACCGCCTTAAGTGAAGACCTGTTCCAGTCAGAGAGTAAGAACGCATTCAAGTAAATTTTAAGTAACGAAAGTATTGGTATTGCTTTTGGTGTCAAGTAAAGGTTTTTTTCTATAAAATATGGTGCCTGATTGAGTCTAAATACCAAAATATTATCTCCAAAATATGTTTGGCGAAACCGTATTTCACTCAAAACATTGATAAAAATACAATTTCTGAATTAAAAACAGTTGGAGTGTAAGCGGTAAAGTAGTGTGACAGTCGAAACACTAATGACGGTAGTTAAATTATGTGACCAGTAACGCTTTCTAGATGCGTAAATCAAACTTGTGCACGAGTACAAATTTTTCTGCCTGTTATTCTACAGGTGAAGAAGAGCACAAGCCAAGTTTTAAAATAGAAGTCCGGGATTCGGACCTGGCAGGGACTCTACTTGGGGTTGCCAGTGCAGTGAAGCCGGGAGGTGTTCGATTTATCCATGGCTCGTCACCAGAAAGTACGTATGAATTGGATTTTTTACCAGCATTTCTTCCTTTGTCTAAAAGGATTTGGGGAATTTAATTGTCATTTTTTTATTCCCCACAGGGGGAATATATGTGATCGACCGCGGGTCGGTCTGTCGGTCTGTTATCAAGAGCTTGTCAACGCGATAACTTGCTGCAACTGCTGCAAGTATTTTACTGAAACTTGGTATGTGGCTTCTGTGGGAACAAACACAGATCGATATTGTAAATGGGCCAGGTTCGTCCAAGGAAAATGGACCAGCTGGACTTTCAGTTCTTGATTGCCTATTGATAGCCGTGTTTAACTGGTGGGTGGGGGGGGGGGGAGGGTTGTGGGGTATGTGTGGGCTATGCACACTGCTCCAGTTAATTTTGTCATGATTTCTATGTTGTTTTTGTGTTATTTCGGACCCTTATAGGACTGCTTTAACTGGAATTAATGAACTTAATGTTTAAGAAATGTTTATAATCCAGATAATTTTTTGTATGATCAGAGAACGATAAAACTAACACCATTATTTTATTGTTGTCTTGCTTGTAGGTGCTGCAGATATTACATCAGGTAAAAGAAAAGAAAATGTCGGCGTTTTATTTGAAGTTCCAAAAACAAGTCCACAAGCAGTTACTGGAGGCGCAGCCACCGTCGAAAAGCTTGAAACCGGTGCCACTTCAACGAAACCCATGCCTCTCTTCCTTGTTCAGCGTGAGTATTGCTTAAATGTTATTTCAGTTATCTAAAAGTTAGTGCGTCTTGGTTTCATATTCGGGGGAATGGTATTCCTACACACGAAGGGTTTACGTTTGTTGTAAATGTGTACTTGGGGTTTTGTGTGTGAGTGCATGGATATTTCCTTAATGTATTTAATGTTCTTTATTATATGGCTGAAGGTCTGTAATTAAAAAAAAAAACAACAAACAACAACTCTCCAGTTTAATTCAGTTCTGTCTACAGAACTGAACATTTGGCCATTTTTAACGTCTGGGTATTTTAACTTTCTTGAGAAATTAGTTTCATCAGTAGGAAATGGTGATAGTAACACTATTGAGAGTCGTATTTGCTGGATAATTGTGCTTCATAGCTGAAAAAACGATGCATAGTCTAACTCTTTTTAGACCCCAACCTGGTGAACCCGAAGGGGTCTACAGTATTGACCTCTGTCTCTGTCCGTCCGTCCGTCCGTTCAATCTTTGTACGCGCTATATCTCTGGCACCGTTCAACCGATTTTAATTTCCTTTTGCACACAGAAAGACCAAGTAGTGGAGCTGTGCGACGAAGCGTTGTTTTTGGATTTCTCGAAAAATTACAAAAAATGCGGAAATTTTGAATTTTTTTTGCGCTTGACACTGATTATTGTGTCCGGTTTGGGTCTGCGCCTTCGACGATGGCTTATCTAATTTTTTTGTTTTTTCTTTTCTTTTTCTTTTCATCAGAATATGGGGTCGAAGAACTGGTGCAAATTGATGAAAGTCGCAAACGTAAACTTGACGCAAGAACACCATATATAACATCTATAACACGTTTACCAAGTGCAAGTGCAAGTGTTGCTTTCGACGCTGCTACCAGTGCTGAAGAATCAGTTCCAAGTACTACTTGGCCATCCCCTATAGGTACAATTGTACAAACCCAAACACTCCACCCTGAAATTTTGACGACACCTGCCGTTGAGGTGCAATCGATCCAACAAGTAGAATGTGACCCCGGGCAACCACAGCAACTCATAAGTTTAGAGCCACATTTAGAGGACCCCGCTTTTTCTGATCCTGAAGTGATCGGCCCATCCGATATCGAACTCCCTGAAAGTGTAATGAGTTCAATAAGCCGACAACTTTCACGACACGAATTAATAGGCACCACTCGCAAACCAAGAAAAACAATACGCAAGACCAGAAAAGCCGTGGTATACACAGATTCGTCAAGCGACGACCATGGGCAAGAAGATCCCGATTATGATATTTCAGAATCCGAGGTCACCTCTCCTGCACCCACCACAATTCTAAAGAGAAAAAGGCGCCGCCACTCTTCTGAACGCAACTTAACTCCACGGAAAAAATCGTTCCCTCCCACTCATTCCGGACCTAGCACAAGTAAAAAGAAAAAGGTACAAAAAACAACAAGGACACGCAAAACCAAAGCCAAAAGGAAACTACAGGTCGACACAGAATCATCCAGTGAGAAAGAACAGGCTCCAGAAGTATTGCCTACATCCATTGCTGGTGCGACAGAAGAGACAGACACACAGCAGGAAACACAAGAAGAGCTTCCAAATTTGGAAAATGTTAGAACCGCCAAAAGAGTTCATGTTTGCTTCCTTTGCCACAAACCCTACCCAAAACTGGCCAGGCACTTTAAACAGAAGCACAAGAATGATACCGAAGTGAAAGCCATACTTTCTTTGCCAAAGGATACTCGAAACGAAAGACTTAACCGCCGGCGATTGTGGCAAGCACTGAAAGCGAAGGGAGATTTTTGGTACAACGTAAAGGCAAAAAAGATGGGAATAAAGAAGATCATAGAGAAATATAACAACCCTCATGGAAGAAAGAAAGGTGCAAAAGAGAAAGTACTTTTACCTTGCTTGTACTGCAGTGCGATGTTAAGTCAGGAGTACCTGTGGAAACACCAATTAAATTGTATATTAAACCCAAACAAGGAGGCTCAACAATCCAAAGAAATGGCACGCCCCAAAAATGTGGTTCAAGTAGCCAGAGAAAGGTTTATGGCAAGCCAAACCGATTTGAAAGCCGGTCAAAGAATTTTATCAAAAATGCGTCAAGACGAAGTATACAACGTCATTATTGAAGATTTCCTTCTCATGATTTTTTTCGAGCATCGTTGCAAGAAGTATGGTTTCCTTGAAATTAACGACAACAGAGTTTCACAACATACACGAGAGCTTGCTAAATTTCTGATGACCTGCAGACAACATTTTCCGGAACAGCTGAAAGACTTCTTGTCCATCCTCAATCCAGCGAATTTTGATATTTTTATGAGATGCGTCAGGGTCCACTTTCAAACCGAGGACGCGACCCACATGAGAACCCCCTCCGTGGTGTTGAAGTTAGGCCACTACATCAAAGATGTGGCTTCTGCGTATACTAACCATCTGTACAAAACCGGTGAATTTGAAAAAGTGCAAAAAGTTGCAGCCTTCTCAAAGTTGATGGAGAAAGAGTACACCTTCGAAAGCAGTAAGGCGTTGTTCATTTTGAAGAAAAGAAGATTCAACAAAGATAAAATAATGCCTCTATTCAAGGATATCGAGACAGTTATGACACACATAGACAACAAATTACAAGCGCTGACAGGAAAGGAAGGAGAAGATGCTTATGTGCAATCGACCAAGTACAACATGTGTAAAATCATTATGTTTAATAGGAAAAGAAGCGGAGAAGTGGAGCGCATGCAGCTGCAAATGTTAATGGACGGTCTAGGAAGCACAGGTCAAGCTGACCAAGAGGTGATGGACAGCCTCGATGAATATGAAAAATTCCTATCAACAAGAGTTAGACGCGTGGAATTCCTGGGAAAGCGAGCTCGAAAAGTGGCGATTTTATTAACGAGTTCAATGCAGAAAAGCTTGCTAGAAATGTTGGAACTGCGGTCAAAGTACGTCGATGCCGAATGCACTTTCGTTTTTGCTAGGCCTGGTAACTGCAACACTCCGCAAGTAGGCCACAAGTTTATGAAAGAGGTAGCAGCGGAAGCAGGCGTAACCAACGTAGATGCATTCCGATCGACATGTCTGCGAAAGCATTGCGCAACTATGAGTCAAGTCTTGGCTGTAGGGGAATTTCAACAAGATATTCTGGCAGAATTTATGGGACATGACCTCAATATTCATCGAGACTACTACAGATTGCCCGTTTCATTGATTGAGAAATGTAAAGTCCTGCAGATACTTATGGCCATAAACAGCGGAAAGCCTCGAGACATGTTTAACAACAAGAGTTACACAGAAATGAGAGAAGACCCAACGTTTGGAGAAGTTGTTATTATAGAATCAGGTAAGTGAATCGAGCGAAGTTGGACAGTAAATAAAAACTTCAGTTATTGAAAACTTAAGTAAATGAATCAGGTGAAATGGGACAGTAAAAAATGTACAAGTACCAGAGAAGCGCAAGTCAGTAAATGAATCGGGCGAAATGGAACAGGCTTTGCTGTGAGATGTAAAATTCAGTAGAAAGGAAAAACTAGAAAATTAAAGAACAATATGTTTCAAAGGTCTGGTTTTATGGTTATTTTAAAACAGAGTCGGAAGATGAGGAGTGTCAAGAGCCGGAAGATGAAGCTGCTACTTCAAGTGTGCCAACAGCTACCAAAAAACGGAGAAAACCTAAATTTGAGTGTCACTCGGATTCTGACGATGGTAAGCTTTAACTTATGACTTTGACCTGTCTGTCCGTCAGCACAGTGCTCAGTAATTTCTTTTATGTCGTAACTATTCTGTCACCAAGAGTTTGAGTTCACGGTAAATTCCGTTCATTTCTGCAGTAAAAAAATGCTTCGAAAACGTCACGCGTTTCTTTATCGGGTTCATGTATGGCTTTCACAAATTTCACCCACTGTGCTCCTGGTGGTTCAATCCAGTTATGTCAGACAGTTTCATACATTAATTATTAACTTTTTAAAAGGAATATAAATCATGTGTGGATCAAGTGGGTTAATTATTTACTGTTAAACATAGGTCGAGAATGAAAGGTATTGTAAGTTTTTCAATTTTTTAATGTTACTAGTACTATGTTGCATTCAACTGAATAATAAGTATAACGTTTAAATTACAATGTGCATACACTGTTTAGTTTGCTGGGACTCCATATAATTCAATTAATTTTGCAGAAAAAAGCCGGAGTAGACGTTTGGATTTGTCTGACCTTGAAATCGCTGCGATAAAAGACAAGTTCCACACCGAGATCAAGCAGTGTTCCTTGCCATCAATGGAAGTCATCATGGAGAAAATTGGAGAGTCGGAAGTATTAACAGTTACTGCTCCAGACGATGTCGAAAAATGCTTGACGAATTTGATAAAAGAAAGAAGCTTGAAGATCAAATCGGAAAAGCACAGCAAAAAGCACAAAGTGAAAAGGCGCCGAGAAGATCCAGAAAGCGAGGCCGAAGAACCACGTCGTCGAGCTCAATGTAAATACATAAAGCAATTATTACACTTGAAACAGTGTAATCTATAACTTTTAAATCAGACCTTTGCATAAAATGGGGATTTAGCTCTATATTAATTGCAAGTAGATGTGTCCCTGGAGTGTGTGTTATTTTAAAGCTATTGATTCAATGTACGAAGTTTCATTATTTTTTCCGCAAAAGGGGGGAGGGGAATATGTGCGATCGACCGTGTGTCGGTCTGTTGGTCGGTCGGTCTGTCGGTATGTCATCAACAACTTGTTAACACGATAATTTAAAAAGTGCTGCAAGGATTTTACTGAAAATTGATATGTGGCTTCTATGGGAACAGACCTAGATTAGTATTGTAAATGGGCCAGATTCGTCCAAGGAAAATGGACTAGCTAGACTTAGAAAATTTCAGCTCTTGATTGACTGTTGATGGTCGTGTGTAACTGGTGGGGGGACGAGGGCTGTGGGGAATATGTGGGCTATGCACACTGCTCTAGTTTTATTATGAATTGAAGGCTTATGTTTTTTTTAACTTTTAAAGGTCAGAAACGCATGTGGACGCAAAAAGAAGTAGCCGTCATCCAGAAGCATTTTGGGAAACACATAGAGAGAGGGGCAACACCCGGAAAACTAGAAATAGACAAAGTATTAGCAGTGGAACCAGACTTAAAACACAGGGACTTTGTGACTGTCAAATCACATATCGTCAACAAAATTAAAGCAAACAAAAGGAAAGAACTGAAGATGTTTCGAAAGTAACATTTCACGCGTCTTAACAAGGTTGCAACTCACCGGTTCAATATACTTTTACTTGGCAGAAATCGCATGCACATAATTTGTAAATTAATTTGATTTTTCCTCTTTTATACAAAACCTTATTGTAAATAGAAAAAGAAACGGTTTTAAAAAGTCAATGCGATTTCTGTTAAGAAAAAAATATATTTCAAAAAATTCCAGAATTGTGAGAAATTGACTTTTTTGTGGGTTCACTTTCAATGTATTAACTTGTAGTGTTCGATGTGTTCGACTTGTATAAAAACACTGCAATGTTTGGTGTGTGAACATTATTTTTGGTACACATTTCCAGTCTTTTAGGTTCAAGTAACTGAACGCGATTGATTCTTGATATTGCCTTTTTAGCCCTCGACCAATATTTGCTGAAGGCTATTGCTATCGGTCTGTCTGCCCGTCCGTCTGTCCTTTTCTCTGTCTGGGCGATATTTCAAAAGCTATTCATCGGATCTTCACCAAACCGTACAAGAAAAAAGTATGTATAGTGTAGATGTGCAACGGAGGTGGGGGAGGGGTTCAGTTTGTCACTTGTACGTTCATCTGTCCGTCCGTCGCACTTTAAACTTTTTTTGTCCGGGCGATTTCTAAAAATCTATTCATCGGATCTTCACCAAACCGTACAAAAAAAAGTATGAATAGTGTAGATGTGCAACGGAGGTGGGGGAGGGGTTCAGTTTGTCACTTGTACGTCCGTTTGTCCGTATGTCGCACTTTAAAACTTTTCGTTGTACGTGCGGTATCTCAAAGAGGTAACTCGCACACAGTGATGTTACTGCTATTGGCTGAGGGCTCTGCATGTCCGATGCCTATGTTTAAATTGAGTAACAAAATAAAAAAAGATTTTAGCAGTGTGTACCAAAAATTGTTTTTATAAACACATACCGCATTCGCAAGTGGCACCCAAATGTTTAAAATAGTCAACATGTTGCGAAGATCGGAATTTAGAACCGTGGTGAAACTGGATTTTACAGGCATTGGCAATAGGTGTCTCGTTTTAATGTATTAAAGATACAGTTTGGATAGTCTGCTGTAGCACTATTTTCTTCCTATTTTTTTTATTTTTGGCACAGCAAAGGTGAGCCAAAGGCTGCCTTTTCATGGAAAACGGTACGTGACGCGGATGTTTATAGGATTCATGGGGCAAGGGTCGGTTGTGTGAAAATAACGATGCAAGTGATAAGCCTTACTGCTCTTACGGATCTTGTACCAGGCCGTTACTTTTTTTGCGTGTATAAATCGGAACAGACTAATGATCAGGTTCCTTTTGGGCTTTTTTTCTCTTTGAAAAGTCTAAAAATGTATGGGTTCTTTGAATTATTAGGGCTTTAGGCCTCTTCGTGTTAGCCCCTACACTTAAAGGGGCAGAAACGTGGTTGGTATTTATCCGTTAAAAATACCATATACAATTCTTTTCTAGAGTTAGCAAATGACAAAGATTTGCTAACCCTAGTGGGTGGTGTGTGTCTCGGTTTTTGCTTCTTGTTAGATTGGTCTTAATGGATACATTGGCGAAAGATATAGTTTGGATAGTCTGCTGTAGCACTATTTTCTTCCTATTTTTTTATTTTTGGCACAGCAAAGGTGAGCCAAAGGCTGCCTTTTCATGGAAAACGGTACGTGACGCGGATGTTTATAGGATTCATGGGGCAAGGGCCGGTTGTGTAAAAATAACGATGCAAGTGATAAGCCTTACTGCTCTTACGGATCTTGTACCAGGCCGTTACTTTTTTTGCGTGTATAAATCGGAACAGACTGACGATCAGGTTCCTTTTGGGCTTTTTTTCTCTTTGAAAAGTCTAAAATTGTATGGGTTCTTTGAATTATTAGGGCTTTAGGCCTCTTCGTGTTAGCCCCTACACTTAAAGGGGCAGAAACGTGGTTGGTGTTTATCCGTTAAAAATACCATATACAATTCTTTTCTAGAGTTAGCAAATGACAAAGATTTGCTAACCCTAGTGGGTGGTGTGTGTCTCGGTTTTTGCTTCTTGTTAGATTGGTCTTAATGGATACATTAGCGAAAGATATAGTTTGGATAGTCTGCTGTAGCACTATTTTCTTCCTATTTTTTTATTTTTGGCACAGCAAAGGTGAGCCAAAGGCTGCCTTTTTATGGAAAACGGTACGTGACGCGGATGTTTATAGGATTCATGGGGCAAGGGCCGGTTGTGTAAAAATAACGATGCAAGTGATAAGCCTTACTGCTCTTACGGATCTTGTACCAGGCCGTTACTTTTTTTGCGTGTATAAATCGGAACAGACTGACGATCAGGTTCCTTTTGGGCTTTTTTTCTCTTTGAAAAGTCTAAAATTGTATGGGTTCTTTGAATTATTAGGGCTTTAGGCCTCTTCGTGTTAGCCCCTACACTTAAAGGGGCAGAAACGTGGTTGGTATTTATCCGTTAAAAATACCATATACAATTCTTTTCTAGAGTTAGCAAATGACAAAGATTTGCTAACCCTAGTGGGTGGTGTGTGTCTCGGTTTTTGCTTCTTGTTAGATTGGTCTTAATGGATACATTAGCAAAAGATATAGTTTGGATAGTCTGCTTAAGCAGTTTTTATCTTCCTATTTTTTTTTTATTTTTGGCACAGCAAAGGTGAGCCAAAGGCTGCCTTTTCATGGAAAACGGGTACGTGACGCCGATGTTTGAGATTCATGGGGCAAGGGCCGGTTGTGTAAAAATAACGATGGAAGTGATTAGCCTTACGGCTCTTACGGATCTTGTACCCGGCCGTCATTTTTTTTGCGTGTTTAAATCAGAACAGAGTAATGATCGGGTTCCTTTTGGGCTTTTTTTGTCTTTGACAAGTCTAAAAATTCTTTGATTTATTAGGGCTTTAGGCCTCTTCGTGTTAGCCCCTTCACTTAAACGTGGTTGATATTAATCCGATAAAAATACCCTATACAATTCTTTTCTAGAGTTAGCAAATTACAGAGATTTGCTAACTGGGTGGTGTGTGTGTCTAGTGTATTGATGTCGGGATATACTTATTTTGTTTATTTGTTTCCATTCCACTTTTTTATTATTATTATTTAGTCGAAAGCGGTGCTTTGATCATGGTGCAAATGTACATTTCGATGTCGTCAAGAGTGTTGCACTGCATGCAAGGACAATTTGCATGGAAGATATGCCAACCCTAGCTGATGCGGCCGTATTCGCAGAGGATTAATGCACAGTTAACTGTACACTTCACGATGCAAACTCCATGTTCTAACTAAATTACAAGGCTACCACATTTATGAAACACTACCGAATATTGTGTGTGCTACAGGATCAGTTCATCGAATCAGTCAACTGTGCAGTTAACTTCAGCGAATACGGGTGCTGTAATGTGTATCGAGAGTATGTTAGTGTTGGCATATACTCCAATTTTATTTCTATTCATGCTTTCATCATGGTGTAAATATTCATTTCGATATATTTAAGAGTTGGTTTGCTACATGGTAAAGGTGTATTTTAAGTGACCAAGAAAAACCTTCTTAGACAGACGAGTATTTATTTCGCATTTGACATGATAAGTATAACCGTATTTGACCCGACCCAACATGAAATTTTAAATTAAAGCTTGGTTACTTAAAGTATACCTTTACCAGTGACATTTATTCAAGAGTTCTGTAAGTGGTTTATTCGAGCGTGTTCCAAGTGGGCAAACTGTTGCCCTGTAATAAAACTTGAAAGGATTTGCTAACGCTAGCTGAAGCGCCGTATTAACCGCGGTTAACTGCGCAGTTATCTGTACACCTCACGACACAAATCCCATGATCACAATAAATTACAAGGTTAGTTTTTAGGTCAATTTATTTCGTTGATAATGTTACATTTATTAGACATTTCTGAAAATTGTGTGCTACGGGCTCTGTTCATCGAATCAGTCAACTGTGCAGTTAACTTCAACAAATACGGGTGCTGCACTGTGCATCGAGAGTATGTTAGTGTTGGCATATACTCTAAGTTTATTTGTATTCATGCTATCATCGCGGTGTAAATATTCATTTCGATATATTTAAGAGTTGGTTTGCTACATGGTAAAGGTGTATTTTAAGTGACCAAGAAAAACCTTCGTGACATTTATTCAAGAGTTCTGTAAGTGGTTTATTCGAGCGTGTTCCAAGTGGGCAAACTGTTGCTCTGTAATAAAACTTGAAAGGATTTGCTAACGCTAGCTGAAGCGCCGTATTAACCTCGGTTAACTACGCAGTCATCTGTACACCTCACGACACAAATTCCATGATCAAAATAAATTACAAGGTTAGTTTTTAGGTCAATTTATTACTTGATAATGTTACATTTATTAGTACATTTCTGAAAATTTTCTGTGCATATACTTCAAGTTATTTGTATTCATAAATTGTGTGAATACGGCTCCTGGTGTATCGAGTGTATTAGTGTAGGGATATATGTCCAATTTAATTGTATCCTTTTATATTTTACATTCTTTCAGAGCTTCTGGATCTAGTTCATATTTTCACTTCAATTTTTTCTGGTTGACATTCAGTTATATAGCATACTGAAATGAGACCTTGCTAAAAGATACGATTAATATTTGGATGAAAAAAAATAGTTGACCTTTTTTTTATAAAGAATGCTGTTTGGAATCTCTTGAGTGTGTGCTTCTTACAGAAGTGCAAAACGTGATATGGAAGCTCGAGTGATGTCACCGAATTAGATCTCCTTGCACTTTGATTAAGCGCAAAAAGAATGTATTGTTGGGTTTTTTCTCTGTTCTAGCGTCTAGTCAGATGTTTCCCACTTCAGTGCAAAAACCTTTGCAAATTACCAGTCTGCGATAATAAATAATTCTTGTCGGATAAAGTTAACTTCAATATTGTGTCAAAATAGTTTTTGTCGGATAAAGTTAACTCATTTAATATATCAGTTCACGCACTTTTTTAAATGTGTGACAGTTTTGAACCGCTGAAGACACAATTTAGCCCGCAAAGGGTATGACCGTGTCCTTAAACACAGCGCATAACTAACTCGTAGGGCAGAAACACTTGAAAGATTGCCTCCATTTCCACTATTTTTATTCTGCAAAAAAGTATAGCGCCTGCTCTGAAAGTTCTCGATATTTTAAAAATATGTATGGGTTTTACTCCCTTTATGATTCGATTCGTTAACTTTTCTATTTAAAAAAAGATTTAGAAACGCTTGAATTTTAAATAGCTGTTTGTATGCACCGTGCAGGAAGATAACATGTTTCAACATGGCCAGACGTGTTGTTGCATATACCCATTGATGCGCAACGGATGCGTTCATGTCACAAGTTCAATATTACCGGTAAAGCATAACCGCTATTCCCAGAAATTCTGAACTTTACAAAATGGAGCCGTCATTTGAGGAGAAAAATTTAAATAAATTACTTGATGTAATTGACAATAGGTTTATATTAAGCCATGACCGAGGACAGGTTGTCTATGGAGACCAGGCATACGTAAAAGACTGTTTGGTGTATTTGTTAACGGAAGACAGTGTTTTCGCGCATGTTTTATACTTGGCAGTTGTTGAGGCGATCCAGGATATGGAATTTACGGAGGATCCGCCTTTATTGGCATATTTAGTTTTTCTGACTAACCGTAAACTTTGGAAAATTAAGCACCAAGAACCTTTCAAAATGATTTGGATTCAGATACTTATACGCATATGTTCGAAACAAGTTTTCATGTACTTTGTGTTTTTGATGGGCCAGAAACAGTTGAAGAGTTCGAAATTGGTGTACTGTAATAGAGACACATTTAGAAACGTGACCATGAACCAACTATGTGCATAGTATTTGGCGCTTTGACTTCACAACTTAAAGATAAATGGTTACTTGTTCAACATATACGACGCAGTTACTGAAACAATTGATGAGGTGGAATTTACAGAGGAACCATATTTGCTGGCAAACTTAGTTCATATAAATAAACCGTAAATTTAGTGAAATTGTTCAAGAACCTTTGACAGGAATTGTTATATATCCTGATATGTGTTAAGATATGTTTCCCGAAAGTATTCATGTATGTGCACGCTATTTTCTATGCTGACTTCTTGTAGCTTAAGTGCAGTTGAAATTGGAACACATTCAAAAACTTGCTACCCGCGCCCATATTGGGATTGTAAAGCAATTATGACCGTCACTTAAGCGTTGTCAGACCCAATAATTCTCAAAATAAATGTATGGCCAAACTGAGCTAAAGGAAATACAGATAAGAGGAAATAAATGTACAGTCTCGTTTATAAGACATTCAGGTCAATAACAAATAGAATGTGAGAATTAGCCTGAAAACTATTATATTACTCTTCCCTATTTTGTAAACTGGAATTTACAGCAAGTTGCAAGCATAAAAAGTTGTTGTTCTCTTTACTTTCTATTGCAAAAGTGTTGAATTGAAAAGTGTAAAACTTTGATGCCAATTAAAACCTTGTAACTAGATATTAAAAGTTTTCTTTTAATTCAATGTCACTCCAACAGTACGACATAGAATTTGTTTGTGAATTTTTGTTGCATGACATTAAGGGTATTGAGTTTATCTTATTCTTCACATAGCCTCGAGACTGGAAGATCTTGGGTTGAATCCTAAGACTTTAAAACTTTGACTCCTCCTTGCTACCCTGTGAGGCAATCCACATGTAAGGGTTAGAAGGATGGCTGGAATGCCCCATTTCAGTATAATGTGGCAGGGGGATCCCGATATGACTATAGTTGATTGCGATCTAAAGAACAATACAATACAACCTTCACATAGCATCCATGGTTGAAGAATCTTTACCACTTAAGTACAAAAAAAATTAGGCGGTCGTACAAGCGATATTAGATCTATCATTTAAAAAAAGCAAAGCAATTCTAAGCAAACAAGCTGAAGTAATAGAAATAGAGATAAAAAAATAAATGTTTAATTAAATTTAAAGACCGCAGTTTTAGGCGAAAAAAAAGCAATCTATGGAAAATGCAAGCCATTTCTCTTCATGTTTTGTGTTGTATCCCCACATGTCTAGAAATCATTAGTCGAATTTAAAATTCAGTCGAATCCAGCCACCATACATTGACAAAAAAAATAACACTGTGTACATACCGAAGAGGTATGAACACAGTGTTATTTAAAGTCAGTGTTTCAAAATAAAAAGTACAAAAAAAGTAAAATTAAATGTCACAGCCATTATTTTCTTAATTGCACATATTGTGTGCAACAAACAGAATAAAGTTAATACATTATGCTAAAAAATATTAATTCCGCAATTTAATCGTTGTTGGACCCAAAAAGATAAATATGTAAATAGAACAATTTCTTCACATGTAGAATACACATAGCCTCCATAACCAGTTATGGGCTGGTGGGACTAGTTTTCCCATCCATAACGTGGTTCTTGTGGGGGGGGGGGTAAAAGTATCTTTGATCCACTTTATCTGAGCAGCTCACATCAATATTCCGATGCCTATGTTTCTTTTATTCTAACGACCTTCTTTCAAAAGCAGTAATCTGAACAGGATTAGGTCATAAACTATTGCAACTTTTTTAATTTAAGAAGACTTTACTGCATTTAATCCGGAATTCAATGACAATTTATAGAATATTTACAATTAGTCTGAACAAAAAGCTTCAGAAGAATGTAATATTGGAGAGTATGCGAACCCTGTGCCTTCACCAAATAAAAACTACAGCGCGATATGTAAGATGTATCCAAGCAGTTGTAGAAAATTTAAGCGTTTTAAGATCATAACATCAATAAAAAGAGCATAAAGACAGTCACTGAAGCGGTTTTGGACCCAATTCAAAAAGAAAAATTAGAAAATTCTAACCACAGGTGCAACAAAGACGGCAAATTTTCACAGAGATAAGTGAAAATAAATGTATGGTGTTGTTTATAACACATTCAGGTCAATTACAACTATAATATGAAAAAAGCCTGTAAATGTAAGAAAGAGCCTACCAATTATTATAGTAATCTTCTCCACTTTGAAAACACGAATTTACACATATTACAAGCATAAAAAGTTCTTGTTCTTTTTCTTTCAAATGTAAAAATGCTGAATTGAAAAGTTTAAAACTTTGATGCCAATTAAAACCTTGTAACCAGATCGTAAGTTTTTTAAATTCAATATCACTCATATAGTACGACGTGGAATATCGGTCTTAGCCAGCATTATCTCAAGGGATTTGTGAGTTCCCTTGCTTAAAGTGTTTAAAGTGTCTCCGCATGAATAACTTGGTTCTTGGCGCAGAAGGGGTGGATTTAAAGTATATTTGATCCACTTTTTGAAAGCAGCCCATATCAGTGTTGCGATGCCTATTTTTGTTTATTCTGATTATCCGCTTTCACGCCTTTTCTTAAATATATTTTTCCTTCTCAAAAGCAGAAATATCAACAGGAGACGGGATGGCCTCAAGGATTATGTCATAAACAATAACAATTTCACTTTCAAAAGACATTGATCTGTACAATCAGAAAAATAATGACAATATATCGAGCAGTTACACTTAGTCCAAACAAAACTCGTCAGAGAAATGTAACATTCCAGAGTAAACAGACCCTATCTCTTTACGAAAAAAATAATAAACCGCACACATGAGAGATTTGTGCACGCAACTGTAGAAAATTGAAGCGTTTTAAGATCATACCACCAATGAAAAGAAAATAAAGTCAGTCATTCGCAGCGGTTTTGAGCCCATCGATTCAAAAGGAAAATTAGAAGATTCTAACCGCATGTCTAAATACAGCTAAATTTAACAGAGATAAGAGAAAAATAAATGTATAACGTCGTCTATAGAACATTCAGAAAAATTGTGTAAAATAACATGTAAATATGAGAAACAGCCTGCAAACTATTATAGTAATCTTCCCCAGTTTGAAAACCGGAATTTACCACACATTACAAGCATAGAAAGTTGTTGTTCTCCTTTCTTTCAATTGTATAAATGCTGAATTATAAATGTGTATCACTTTCATGCCACGTAAAACCTTAAAACTAGATCTTAAAAGTCCTTTTTTTAATCCAATGTCACTGAAATAGTACGACATGGAATATCGGGCGTAGCCAGCATTTTTTCAAGGAGTTTGTGAATTTCCGTTGCGTGACATTAAAAGTATTGTTTCAAATGTCTCTGCATAAATAACTTGGTTCTTGGGGTAGGTGGGACTAGGGAGGGGGGTAGATTTAAAGTATATTTGACCCACTTTTTCAAGGCAGCCCATATCAATGTTGCTATACCTAAGATTGTTTATTCTAAGGATCCGCTTTCACGATTTTTTTAAGAATATATTTTTCTTTCTCAAAAGCAGAAATATCAAGAGGAGACGGGGTGGCCTCAAGGATTATGTCATAAACAATAACAATTTCACTTTCATCAGACCTTGGTCTGTACAATCAGAAAAATAATGACAATATATCGAGCAGTTACACTTAGTCAAAACACAACTCGTCAGGGAAATGTAACATTCCAGAGTAAACAGAGCCTATCTCTTTGCGAAAAAAATAATAAAATGCACACATAAGAGATTTGTGCACGCAACTGTAGAAAATTGAAGCATTTTAAGATCATACCACCAATGAAAAGAAAATAAAGTCCGTCATTCGCAGCGGTTTTGGGCCCATCGATTCAAAAGGAAAATTAGAAGATTCTAACCGCATGTGTAAATACAGCTGATTTTAACAGAGATAAGAGAAAAATAAATGTATAACGTCGTCTACAGCACATTCAGATAAACTGTGTAAAATAACATGTAAATATGAAAAACAGCCTGCAAACTATTAGAGTAAGCTTCTCCAGCTTGAAAACCGGAATTTACCACACATTACAAGCATAGAAAGTTGTTGTTCTCTTTTCTTTCAATTGTATAAATGTTGAATTGTAAATGTGTAACACTTTCATGCCAATTAAAACCTTGTAACAAGATCTTGAAAGTCCTTTTTTTAAATTCAATGTCATTCAAACAGTACGACATGGAATATCGGGCGTACCCAGCATTTTTTCAAGGAGTTTGTGAATTTCCGTTGCGTGACATTAAAAGTATTGTTTCAAATGTCTCTGCATAAATAACTTGGTTCTTGGGGTAGGTGGGAGTAGGGAGGGGGGTGTATTTCAAGTATATTTGACCCACTTTTTCAAGGCAGCCCATATCAATGTTGCAATACCTAAGATTGTTTATTCTAAGGATCCGCTTTCACGATTTTTTTAAGAATATATTTTTCTTTCTCAAAAGCAGAAATATCAACAGGAGAGGGGATGTCCTCAAGGAGTATGTCATAAACAATAACAATTTCACTTTCATAAGACCTTGGTCTGTACAATCAGAAAAATAATGACAATATATCGAGCAGTTACACTTAGTCCAAACAAAACTCGTCAGAGAAATATAACATTCCAGAGTAAACAGACCCTATCTCTTTGCGAAAAAAAAAATAATAAAACGCACACATAAGAGATTTGTGCGCGCAATTCTAGAAAATTGAAGCGTTTCAAGATCATACCACCAATGCAAAGAAAATAAAGTCCGTCATTCGCAGCGGTTTTGGGCCATCGATTCAAGAGGAAAATTAGAAGATTCTAACCGCATGTGTAAATACAGCTATTTTTAACAGAGATAAGAGAAAAATAAATGTATAACGTCGTCTATAGCACAAAATAACATGTAAATATAAAAAAAAACGGCCTGCAAACTATTATAGTAAGTTTCCCCAGTTTGAAAACCGGAATTTACCACACATTACAAGCATAAAAAGTTGTTTTTCTCTTTTCTTTCAATTGTATAAATGCTGAATTGTAAATGTGTAACACTTTTATGCAACTTAAAACCTTGTAACTAGATCTTAAAAGTCCTTTTTTAAATTCAATGTCACTCACACAGTACGACATGGAATATCGGGCGTAGCAGCATTTTTTCAAGGAGTTTGTGAATTTCCGTTGCGTGACATTAAAAGTATTGTTTCAAATGTCTCTGCATAAACAACTTGGTTCTTGGGGTAGGTGGGAGTAGGGAGGGGGGTGGATTTAAAGTATATTTGACCCACTTTTTCAAGGCAGCCCATATCAATGTTGCAATACCTAAGATTGTTTATTGTAAGGATCCGCCATCACGGTTTTTTTAAGAATATAATATTCTTTCTCAAAAGAAAAATTATCAAGAGGAGACGGGATGGCCTCAAGGATTATGTCATAAACAATAACAATTTCACTTTCATCAGACCTTGGTCTGTACAATCAGAAAAACAATGACAATATATCGAGCAGTTACACTTAGTTCAAACAAAATTCCTCAGCGAAGTGTAACATTCGAGAGTGAACAGACCCTATCTCTTTACGAAAAAAATAATAAAACGCACACATAAGAGATTTATGCACGCAATTGTAGAAAATTGAAGCGTTTTAAGATCATACCACCAATGAAAAGAAAATAAAGTCCGTCATTCGCAGCGGTTTTGGGCCCATCGATTCAAAAAGAAAATTAGAAGATTCTAACCGCATGTGTAAATACAGCTAATTTTAACAGAGATAAGAGAAAAATAAATGTATAACGTCGTCTATAGAACATTCAGATAAACTGTGTAAAATAACATGTAAATATAAAAAACAGCCTGCAAACTATTAGAGTAAGCTTCTCCAGTTTGAAAACCGGAATTTACCACACATTACAAGCATAAAAAGTTGCTGTTCTCTTTTCTTTCAATTGTATAAATGCTGAATTGTAAATGTGTAACACTTTTATGCCACTTAAAACCTTGTAACTAGATCTTAAAAGTCCCTTTTTTAATTCAATGTCACTCAAACAGTACGACATGGAATATCGGGCGTAGCCAGCATTTTTTCAAGAAGTTTGTGAATTTCCGTTGCGTGACATTAAAAGTATTGTTTCAAATGTCTCCGCATAGATAACTTGGTTCTCGGGGTAGGTAGGAGTAGGGAGGGGGGTGGATTTAAAGTATATTTGACCCACTTTTTCAAGGCAGTCCATATCAATGTGACCAAACCTAAGATGGTTTATTCTAAGGATCCCCTTTCACGATTTTCTTAAGAATATATTTTTCTTTCTCAAAAGCAGAAATATCAAGAGGAGACGGGATGGCCTCAAGGATTATGTCATAAACAATAACAATTTCACTTTCATCAGACCTTGGTCTGTACAATCAGAAAAATAATGACAATATATCGAGCAGTTACACTTAGTCCTAACAAAAAACTTCAGAGAAATGTAACATTCCAGATTATACAGACCCTATCTCTTTACGTAAAAAATAATAAAACACACATATAAGAGATTTGACCACGCAGTTGTAGAAAATTGAAGCGTTTAAGATCATACTACAAAAGATCATAAAGACAATCATTCCTAGCGGTTTTGGGCCCATCATTTCAAATAGAAAATTAGAAAATTCTAATATCAGGTGCAACACAGACCGCTAGTTTTAACAGAGAGAAGAGAAACCGTGTAACCAGATCTGAAAGTATTTTTTTTTGAATTCAATATTACTCCAATAGTACAAGGTGGAATATTTGGCGTAACCAGCATTTTCTCAACGGGTTTGTGAATTTCCGTTGCACGACATTGAAAGTATTGAGTTTATCTTATTCCTCACATAAAATCCAAGGTTGAAGAAGCCTTAAGACTTAAGTACAAAAAAATTCAGGCCATCGGACAAGCGATATTAGATCTATCATTTAAAAAAGCAAAGCAATTCTAGCCAAATTTACGGACAAACTGAGCTAATAGAAATAGACAAAATAAATGTTTAATTATAAGGACCGCAGTTTCAGGCGAAAATAGCAATCTATGAGAAACGAAAGCCATTTCCCTGCATGCATTGTTTTGAATCCACACTCCTCTAGAAATGATTAGACGAATTTAAGATTCAGTCGAATCCACCCATCATACATTGACAAAAAAAATACCACTGTGTGCATACTAAAGAGGTATGAACACAGTGGTATTTAACGTCAGTGTTCCAAAATTAACTGCAAAAAAAAAGTCAAATAAAAGGTCACACCCATTATTTTATTCTTTCCAAAGATTGCACATGTTGTGTGCAAGAAACTGAACTATGTTGAAAAAAATGCTCAAAAATATAAGTGCCGCCATTTAATTGTTGTTGGACCCAAAACTTCAAAAAGATAAATATGTAAATAGAACAATTTCTTCACATGTAGAATATACATAGCCTCCACAACCAGTTATGGGCTAGTCGGACTATAGTTTCGGCATCCACACTTCTTTATTTCAAGGTCTGGTTACGAGGTATTAATTGATATTCAAACATAAATACATTGTTTACCCCATTGTGAAACAGTCTCTAACGGGAAACGTAGACCATTACAATATATTTGAGAGTTTATTTTAAAATATATTAATAGAAACTTCTTCGCAGTTACAAAATTCCTTTTTAACAGACTGTTTCGCAGTAGGGTAAACCGTCTACGTACTCTGGAATTTGACGTGCCGACATGCATTCGCATGATATTTTTTGACACGTATATTTCAAATGACAGGAAAAATAATAGTAATAATAATTTTGGAATGGAAGTCTAGAAACGCCTTTCTTTTATGACTTGATATTATGCACCGACTAACGGATACACTTCTGTTTGTAAACAAAACCACGTGTATTTGTAAACAAAACTTTGTATATTTTGTTATGGAAATGACCTAAAAAGACCACGTGCAAGGTCTACATTCACTTTGAGCTTACGTTTAAAAGGCCGTTTTTCTCTTACACACACTGTCCAAGTTGGCTGGAATTATGTTTTGCAGTCTTTACTGAATATTGGGAGATCTAAACAATATTTTTTTAAGCCAATTAAATAGGAGACGGCAAAAAAATTCGGCCAAGATTGTATTTGATCATTTTTGGAATACACCCAAAAATAACGATTTTAGAACTCAGGCTCCATCTGCGCCTTCGGGCTGGATTCGACGCGAGCCTATGTATGTGTGTGTGTGTGTGTGTGTGTGTGTGTGTGTGTGTGTGTGTGTGTGTGTGTGTGTGTGTGTGTGTGTGTGTGTGTGTGTGTGTGTGTGTGTGTGTCTGTGTGTGTGTGTGTGTGTGTGTGTGTGTGTGAATCCCACTCATTTTGCTGTGCTGCCTATATTTCAATGCTTCAGTATATGGCTGTTTGCACAGTTTTTTGTATTTTAACTTAAAAAAGAGGTAAACCAAAATTATTGAGCAGGAATGACGGTTGACCCAGTTGGTTAGAGTGTGGGTCTGGTAATTCCAAAGTCTTAGATTACAAAAAAGTCAAATAATTGCCAACAACAAGGCAGTGTTGCTTGAATAATAACAATAATAATAATAATAATAATAATAGTAATAACAATAATAATAATAATAATAACTGTAATTTATTCTGGACTGTACATTTCAAGGTTGTGTCAATAGAGAAACCTTATCCTGAATATACATCGGTAACCAGTAATACATGCAGAAATTAACTTGTAGATATTGTAAAAGTTGGGCACATATTGAGCACATTTAGGATTGAAAATAAAATAAATTCTTAATACCAATTTTGATTTTGGGTATGAATTGATATTTACTTTAAAACAAACTTGCTAATAGCTGTAACCAATTCTTGAAATTCAATAAGCAGGAAAGAGTGACAAATGCAAACTAGACCGCATTGCGCTCCATAGCAAAATGACTAGTTTGGATAAACTATGAAAGAACTTATGTATTACACAGTGAATATATATAATTGATATAATAATAACTCGACTGACAGTTTGAGGTTGCGATATCAAAACAAACAAACCACAACACTAACTCTTTTTTAATTTGGCTATGATTGGTAGATTAGCAACTTAGCAACATCTTTGACACAACGTTGATTAAGCGAAGACTAAGCAAGACTTTTTAGACAGTTCTTTTGGTCGCGACAAAAACATAACTTTCTCCGAAGTCGGATAAGTGTCATCGTCATTTTAACGTAAGGCTGAATAGATTAATAAAAAGATCGCATTCAAACTTCCCATGAAGCCCCGTATCCTCAATCCCGAATTTTTTTCAATAGGCCGGGTCCTCTTGGATAAACTAAGAGTCATCAAAAGGCAGAATACTATCGTTCCCTCACCTCCACCGAGTCCACCCACCACCTTCACCTACAAGTAGCTCTCATGTATCACTGTTTACATATTGTTTGACGATCCTGACATCCGGCTTAAAAATCCGTAGCATTTATGTGTTATATCTGTTTAATCCTAAGGCTGGTTTAGGACAGAGAGTTATAAGGACATCCTAAGAATGATGTTTAAAACCGGAATATGCTATGATTATTTATGGCAGTTATTCTAACACGCCCAGTGAATGGATATTCCACTTTAGCAAAACACTGAGACGGGCTAAGTGACAATTGGTTCTGAGATGTGTTTCTCTATTAATATGAAACTGCAACAATGTGACGGTTTGCTCGAGGGAGATGGCGGTTAGCTCAGTCGGTAGATCGTTGGTCCTGTAATCCTAATGTCCCTGGTTCGAAACTGGCCAGGGGTGGAAAGCAGGTTGATAGGCTTTCGCTCAAGTTGCCTCAGTTAAACGACTGCACTAGATATTCACCAACACGGAATTCAAAATTAGCACAAATGAGTCTTCCGAGTATTCCTTTAAAAAAATGCAACAATGTGCCTCCGTATTAACTGCAAGCTGCATTAAATCAAATTTCATAACTGTCTTGGACAAACAGCACACAAAGAAAGTAAAAAAACATGAAGGGTGAATATTTAAATTTGAACAATGCTGTAATTAATACTCATGACACTAGTGCATTATTGGTTGTGTTGTTGTTGGAGTGGTGCGGGTGGTCAGAAAGCGGGCGTCCACGGTTGAAAATGTTCATCTCTTCACCATGGCATACAATATCTTCAGAAAGGAGTAAAGCTGCAACGTACAAAATTAAAATAATTGGCATTTGATGAATTCTACAAAGCAACAGTGCATATGCTTAAGAACAGATATTTAAGAAAGTGAAAACAGCACAGAAATACGATTTGGGATTTGTGAATGACATGTCAAGCACTTTGGACTGCTTTTAAACTGAGTTTTAAATTCCCTAGATTGTAACTGTATGCCATCATAAACTAAATTTCAACTCAATAAGGGGCCTTTAGAACATTCTTAAACTCTTAATATATCCTTAAACTCCTAAAATTTTAACTCTCTAACATGGATAGATTTATATAGATTTGAGAATCTTTCTGATCTATTTTGTAAGCCTTGGTTATATTATAGATTTGTTTAACTCCAACAACTTAGCAGATTTAATAAAATGAAAACAATAGAAACATTGTCAAATACTAGTCACAAAATTTATAAAAATTAGCAGGGCAGTTCATGTGATATAATGTTTGACATTTCTGACGTCACTCTTGAGCGTCAGTTACATGTTTTTGTCATAAGTACAATGGAAGGCAAAGAAGAAAAACAGAGTGCTTTAAGAACTTCCTAAGGGTTATATTAAATCATCGTTGGCA
This sequence comes from Protula sp. h YS-2021, assembly GCA_949752745.1. Lineage (NCBI taxonomy): Eukaryota > Metazoa > Annelida > Polychaeta > Sabellida > Serpulidae > Protula > Protula sp. h YS-2021. Next base: position 27,384,171 of record OX457032.1, read on the forward strand.
AACAGTTACACATAAAGGAATCGGCCAGACGATGTCTATCAGTTGCACCGTATGAACATAAGCTGGACAAATTTCAGCAATAAATAACAAGAAACAATTATAGTTACAACTATTTTAACGCAAGAGGTAGTGGGAAGCTTTGATAACAGGTATTCGTTCCACAAGAAGTAAAAGCAACAGTGTCTTCAACTTACTTTTTGTAATTTATTGGTTGGATTTAAATCCTATAAGTTATGTATTATGAAAAGAAAAAAAACTGGGTGATCAAATACTGTGATTGCATAGATCGTATTTTATACAGTATTAAATACAGTTGGTGTAACGATAGAAAATATTACCCATCTAAAGCATAAATAAAGTTATGACTTTCATTTAAATTGATGGAAGTACACACTTAGGGTGCATACAGAATAAACAGCAACAAATCAACTGAAGTTTCTTCAGTTTAATTTTTGATGTGAATGCAATTAGGATAACATACTTTCAGGTCAATTTAGAGTTAATATCCTGATAACCGTCACTCAAATGTTCTTAAAGTTTAAGATTATAAAATTTTACATTCTAAGTGTGTCGTTTTATGGGCAAAGGTTTCGATTTTCATTAACTAACAAATAATAGATAACATGATTTTGCATAGTTAAGTTTAGAATGTCTGTACAAAACATTTCCTCATGTAGGTATTGGCTATTGTTTTTAAAAATTGTTTTGTAACTTAATGTCGAAAATATTTTGCAGGAATTCTAAGTGTTATCCTTTCCTAAACTACTTAGAACTCCTTAGGCTAAGAATGTAGCCTTAGGCTCCCTGGGCTATATAAATGCATTCACGTCACATGCCACATGACTAATTTTGCCTCCGTATTAATGGAAGCTCACATTCAATCAAATATCATAACAGTCTTGGACAACAGCACACAAATAAACTCAAAGACATAACGCGCACTTCAAATATTTAAATTTAAACAATGATGGGAGTAATCTTCATGACATTAGGATGTTTTGCAATAACCATATACATAAAACGGATTATAAAATGCATGCATGAATACAAAAGGTAAGGCATTTATATTTGGTTTATGTGAATCTTAAAGTAAATTCTTTATAACTGCATTTAAAGGCCTGTAGCAAGCTGTCAATAAAGTTTATTTAGAAACAAACCGGGTCTTAATAAATTATACTAACTTCAGGTTAGAATTTACTTTTGATAAAGCTTTTTTAATTGAAGTTGCTCAAACACCGCTCACCGTTTTCAGTCTGTTGCAGGCTACATTTACAGGCCTTCCACACTTGTCTAAATGCAATACCAATCACCATTCATATTCATACACTACCAGCTTATTAGCGTTACCAAGAAAGGCGCGATTAGGATGTAAATTTAACTATCATTGAAGATGAATATGCGATTCGCAATCTTTTTAATGTAATTTGCTTTATTTACTTCGTTCTTTCACACCTTCCTTTTTCAATAATGCCAACCAGTTCTAAGATCCTTAGTCCATCCTCGCGAATCCCTTATAGCTTAACTGCGTTAAATACCTGTGGTTTATATGTTTAGAGCTCCCTTAGTACATTAAAAGCACTATCTATCACCAAATTCTGTTCAATTGCGGCACCTTATCTAGCCTACGCCACAATAGCCTTGTAATTAGCAAAGTCTAAAACAGTCATAACTAAACAAAGCCTTTATAGCTATAAAGGTTGTTTTGAAATATTAATTTTACATTGCAATTTGTCAGTCTAATAATTGCAAATCGCGGTTTTTGCTGTTAGTGTCTTTCCCTCGACATATTGGGAAAAGTAACTGCAATCTTTACGACAAAAAGACGCTCCTGACGAGCACCAGAAAATTTCTATACAGACACATTCTGAATGGTTTATTATGGTCCTCTGTAGAGGTGCATTCACAGTATAATACAGTAAAACACAGTTAAAATACTACCATAAGACTAGCTCTTCACTACCTTCCTAGTGCCCACAATCTCCATTTCTGATCAAAGCAAACACACTTGACCCGTGTCTTTAAAAAACGCCTCAGACGGAACGATTCCTTCCCTCCGCACAGCCTTGACCCTGAACCAGTCCTGAGGATGCATTTGTCGTTGTTTACATATTTTGTATGGGCAAATAACCAAACATTAAGGAAGGGGCACATTTAGAATATAATTTGAACAAGATGAACAATAATAATAAAGCTAAGTGTTGAAACGGTTTCCTTGATGTCTTACATTTTTGTCAACCCAAGAGCCAATGGATACTGGGCGTTTTTCCCAAGTCTGTGACATGCAACCACACATGATTATGATTATTGGTATTAGCGCACAACAAAAACTGCTCTAATTCTCTAATGTACGTAACCCAAGGTGTCCTAAAAGGTTAGCAGTTCTGTTAAGATGTTTTATTTTGATATTTTAGACTTGGCTATGTGAAATTATTTAAGCTCCTATTTGTTCGTTTGATAACATCATAAACAATTCTGCAACACACTTAGGATGTAGAGCATTATGGAACTGTCTCCTTATATACAGAAAGATACACTCAGTTAGAATTCATAATTGACTAACAACTAAGATAAACTAAGAAATAAACTTATTAGGGAACAATTTATATGTTTAAATTTAAGCAAATTTTGGATTTCATATTTATGGCAATGGTACGTTTTGCAATAATCTTGGTTAGAAAATTTATATTGAAATGTGTTTACGAGAATTCAAGGTAAGATGTTTAGATTACGGCTAGCATACATTCTGAATAGTATATTATGTTCCTCTATAGAGGTGCTTTTACCAGATGACACAGTTAAACAAAGAGTTCGATTCCATTTCGGAGTGGTAAGCAGAGGACTGATGTTCGCTGAGCGAATGTAGTGGGATATATCAACTGTCACGGAATTCAAAATTAATGCCCTCTGAGGCTTTCGACCATCCCTTATAAAAAACGAAGTTAAAATACTTTAACAAAACATGTTAGTTGGTGAAAGGAAAATCTGCCTTCCACTTTCACTATCATGTCCATAATCCCCATTTTCAATTAAAGCGAAGATGTTTGAAGGGCCTCTTTAGAACAAAGCGCATGAAAGAGAACGTATCCCTGCCGTTCTACCTGAACCGTGGGTGCGTGTTTCACTGTCTACATTTTGACATTTCTGACATCCGATCTTAAATCCTCGTGGGCGAATAGCTAAACATTAAAGATGGCGCACACTTAGAATATAATTTGAACAAGTTGTAACAATAACAATGAAGCTAAATGTGAATAGTTATCCTTAGTGTCTTACGTTTTTTGTCAACGCATAAGCCAATAGATACTGAACGCTTTTCACAAGTCAGTAAGATGCAACCACACAAAGTATGAATACCAAACTAGAATGCGAACAAAACTTGCTACCGTGTGAATAAATACAAGAACTTTTTTAATTGTAAAATACAAATAGCTGCAATGGTGTGCGAAAGAAAATATGATTTAAGTTATGCTGTTTGTTGTAATATCTTCAACTCAAGAAGTACTTAAGGCCTACCTGTTGTGTTTAGTATTGGGTAATGAATTACGCGAACAATGCTTTATCAGAACGTTCTTAAAGCGTTCTCTTTGTATTGAGATGATTTTCATTTTTACGAAAATGTAAATTATTAGAGTGTTTTACAGCATTCTTTTCCATCCAAGTCTTTTCAAATGCAAGCAGCTTTTTACCGTAGCCTATCATAGTCATACAACAACGTTTAAAATAGTCATGTTAAAGCACTGCTGTGAGAATTTTTATACAGTTGTTGAGTGACTTTGATTTTTCTTTGTTTGGCAAGGACAAATCCCGTCAATTTCAATTTACAGAGCAAAGTAGCCTTTATGATGTCTTCTTCGAAGAAATTTGAAAAAAAAGCCCACAATGTGGCATATGTCTTGTAATTCATAGAAACAACGCAGTTATATGGTTGCTATCCACTAGTTTAGGTAATGCTTTTTCTGAATTACGCAGTTATAGTTCCTTACAGATTCTTGGAAATTATTTTAGAGATAATAACTAGTATTCACTCAGCTTGCAGTTTGGCTAGATAATGACAGCCGAAGAGATTGTAAATGAAACGACACAAGCAGGATGTAACGTTTCCTATTACTGCGGATCTTTTTAAGATATTGAAACTACTATCATAATATCTTCATAAAATGGTATTCATTAATGTCTGTTAAATTTAAAAATACTCAAAATTCTTGAGAAATTGTGAATACTCGATATTTAATTGAGTACAAATGGCTCTATATCCATGTGGCGATTGTGAGAAATAGATCTCAGTGCTGAGAACAGTGATGTTGTGTCTCACGTTTCATATTTTTTTTAATTTACAAAAAGAGTCAGTGTTATCAAAGCCAAAACAACTGCCTGGTTGTTTTAGAAATTTCGCGTTTAATTTCCACAGGCAAAATTATATATTATAAAAATAATTTAGATTTGAATTGGGTCGAAGTAAACCAGTCTGCTATAGCTAAAGAAAATATGAACATTTTACACTTTTATGTGCATTTAAGACGCTCTTGTATAAGATGTGATCTTTTAAATCTTGGTTTGACAAGTGCATTTTTTCAACAAGAACAAAAGCAACTAGATCTTACGGAACTAAGCTGTTGGAAATCAAGTCTAATTACAACTGCTGTATTCGTTCTTTTTAATTTATATTATTACGAGAAACAAGAAACAAGATTTTTCTTCTGTAAAACACTAGCTGTCACGTTCAGCCCTTTCACTTGAATAGCGGATTGTTTTCCGTTGCTACTACATCAAACTTTTAGAGATCACTTCGAATGTTTACCTTTACGGAGAAGATAACAACGGTTAGTTTAGTTAGTATTTCATTGGTTTATTTTCTTTCACAAGAATATGAAAGATCAGTTTGGTCCAAACATGTGAAGACCGGAATAACCAACAGAATGGGCGAGCTCTTGCTCTCGATGAAAACACGTGATTCAACATAAAACGCTATCAAATATACATAATATCATCATGCTAAGAAACTCATATTTAGGATTTTATTAGAGTGATATTTAAGTCTCGAATCTGAAATTACCACAGACCATGTACAGATAAACATCATAAACCAATGAAGAAATTTATGTTACTCTTTTACACACAAAATCATGAAACCTTTCGACACTTAGAAGTGTGCCAATTCTAAGATTATACACAATCACAAATCTGCATAAATTTAAAAAAATATATTATTCTATAGGTTAAGGAAATGATGTCATTCTTAATAGATTAAAATGTGCCCTTATATAGTTAGAACACTGAAATGGTGAAGGAAGTGGGATGAATATTTATTTCTCATTTAGATTTAATGTCGCAGGTAAACACAATCTTAGAAATGTACCGATTAGGATGTATCGTATTATTTGGAAGGGTTTCATTCTGAACATTCTCATGCGGATCTCACGAGTCATGTGATGTGATTCTGAATTGCATCTAAGTGATTATTTATCAGACAGTTATTGCATAACAAATGCAATTTCCAGGACATTTACTCAGAAGGATTCGTCACACATTTAATATTTCAATATAACGGAAATACTCATGTCTTATACTTTGTCGTTGTTTACAATGTAGATTGTTCACGACAAGCTCTCCAGAATAAGAAATGGTAATAAAACACAACAACAATTTGATGCGAACAGGATTCCTCACAGGTCAATAGCTTGCAATAAATCCAACAAGTATTTTAATATAAATGACATTTTAAATACTTAAATGTGCACTTTTTACATGTTAGTAAAACATATATTATAATATAATTTCCTGTTGCTATGGTTGTGTGTTATTTAAGAATTGATTATTTTAACTTATTCTGAATTCTTCGATGTTTCAAAGTAAGAGGCTTTGGAAAATATGATAATGGTTTCGGAATGAAAAGATGAATAAATACTAGAGTGGGTGGTCAAGGTTTTTTTCAAAATAATATTGGATCTCGCAATTTCATTCCTCAAAAAAGTCTGCCAAGGTTATAAGTGTTAGAGAATTAAGCAGGAAAGATAATTTATACTGTAAAATAGCTGCACTCGGCGTTAAATGTCAAACAAAACAGAAACAACAACACGAGATAAAATACGTCTTGCCGTGTGTTTGCCTCGGTTAGCCTTCTCAATGCTTGTTATGGGAGCACATTTAGGGTGCAGCATTTTTACATCGCCACATGGCTAGGATGTTATCCGAATATGGACGTTAACGCATCAGAAAAACATATGTGCACTGTTTGAATCCAATTCTATATATACCCCTTTTCTGTCAAAACAGGACAACAGAAATCTTTGAGTCTAAATAAAATTTTATAAAAAATAAATACTGAAATCATCCACAAATACCTGTATAGAAGATCAAGTGCACATAGCATATTCATGAATGACATAACAAGTATACATAAGATATTCATTAATATTCCCATTATTAATGATGGAGTTTCTGCAGTGTCTGCTTAACTTATAAAAAATTAGTACATGCTTGGGATGTTATTGCCATTTAAAAATCTAACCGGTGGCGTTTTACATTTTATCTTCAAATAGACCCTCCCAGAGCTGTTTTTATGAATTTGGATGATCTGACTTTTGATAAAAATTTTCGTTTCGCATTAAATGGGTATTATAATTTAATGGCTTAATAAGGTCTGTATGGTGTAACACTTATATTACCAAGTTAAACATTGTATTTAAAAGTGCTCAATGTGAAAAATGCTAGTATGAAAGACGTGAAGGAAAAATAATGAGAAAGCGCCTGATATGAAAGTTATTTAAATACCTTTTCTATCTAATTTTTACTTTTTCCAAAGAATGAGGAACATAGCAGTCGAATTCTTGTCTTAACACATTTTGGTATTTATTTTTGATTTTTGTAGAGAGCAGTATATGAGAGAGGCAGAATTAAAAGATGAAGATTTGACATACCCGATACAACAGAGGTTAGAAGAATCGATTACGCTTACTATGCTATAAGTTACAGTTAAATTACCAGAATCCTAAATCCTGAAATAACAATAACGAAACGGATGTATCCTAAAAATGTACACATATGCATTTCATATTTGGGAGCAAAAAATCTCTACCTTTTCGGATCAAATAATACATTCATAGAATTAAGAAGTTTCAATCTAAGTATTAGGCGTTAGCTAAGGCACTGAGTTTTAGGATCAACTTTCAGAATATCTTTGAGGTTAGGGTTGGTTTGCAGAATTCTATTATCAATCATTAATCACACTGATCAGCTCACCGATTTTCTTTTAAACTTTGCTATTTTTCTTTAGTGGACACCAATGTTGCGAAAAAGATGACAAAGAATTAAAGTATTCAGTCGAAGAGAGGTAGGAATCAGTTTTGAGACTAGTGAATTTGATTTTCTGTTTAACATTAATAAACTTCCTTAAATGTAAGTAAAATGAATATGTAATAGATGTAATTATGCTATTAAGGCTTTCATAAAGGATCTTTTTAATTTCTTTTACGGCATTTTAACTTTAAATCTATACTTGTTTCGATATTTCACTAGTGGCCAACAATGGTATGAAGAAGATGGTAGAGAATCACACTTTTCAGTGCAAGAAAGGTACATATCAGTTTTTAAACTGACTGTCATTTCTGTCAAACATGGCTAGAGAATTTTCCTAAATGTAGACTTAGAAATGAATAAGATGTTAATAAACACAAAGAGAAAGAAAAGTAGTGTTGTTTCTTCTCAGTAAACATTTGATCAAAGTGGCAAGGTCAGTATTTTATTTGTGATTTTAACGACCCAACCGGGGAAAAAAACAAGTTTATTATTTTATTGCCTTATTCTGATTAATATATTATATAATTTTATGGTAAACGAATAAATAATACGAAGGAAGCCATAACAATATGGAGAAAGTAAAACTCTTTACAAAACCTGCCAAACTTGGATAAAATCAGCGACTTTGTTCATGTTCAACAAAATTATGGAAAAATCCTAAATACAGAGGAACGTCTGAAATCGGACCATCCTTGGGACCGGAAAAAATGTGCCCTATTTCTGAGATGGTCCCATTTGGGAGGTTTGGTCATTCCGGGGTAAAATGTTGTTGGTTGAGCATAGATTAAACTTTGATGTCCAAACACAGCGAAAGTAATATTCGTTTACAATAATATCTATTACTTATCTTAACTGATTAGCAATCTGTATCTTATAGACACACATAATTTTGCATACTTTTGAGATTATATTTAGCAAACAAGTCCAATGTATACAGCTACAAAAATTATCCATGCTAGACTGTCTGAACTCCAGAAAAGTTTTAAGCACCATGTTTCAAAGAATTAGTGGGGGCGGTAACAGTGGCTTAAGGATTATAGCACGCGAGAAGTACTCAGAGAGAGAAGGCACACTTCTGGTTGGTTGCACACTTGTTACCATAATCCCCAGCAACAATATCCAACACGGCAACATGCTAAGTGTTGTAAATAATGTGCCTCACAGATACAGTGATTTCCTCCGTGCCCCACAATGGTCCGATCTCAGGCATTTTGAGTGCGCGGGACCGAAAAAAGTGGCCTGAAGTGGTCCGTTCCGAGGTGGTTCCAATTGGGAGTTTCCTTAACCATTGAATCTATGGAGTGCATTCTGGACCGAAAAAATGTGCCCCATTTCAGAGGTGATCCCAATAGGGAGGTGATCCGATGTCGAGGTTCCGCTGTATGTACAAATTCCATAGAAATACAAAGATAACGCATTGTATAGCTATCTTATATAGCACTTCCCTTTTTAAAAATCAATGCTAAAGTAAACATGATTTTTTCAGTTGTGAGTCTCGGCCAGGAGTAGACGTTTTTGCACTGCCATAGTGTTAAAGGAAGATGGATTTACAAATGCACTAGAATGCACTAGAATGCACAAAGAATGCAAGGATTTATAGCTACTGGTTAATACGCACAGAAACAAAACTGGATATTTCATATTTATAATGACAGTTTAACGTCATTTTTACAAAGTTTAAAGTTCGCTTTTCTTTTTTAGATAATTCTTCGTGTCTTGCAGTAGAAGTTTGAAGATTTAATGAGAAAAGAGTGCAAACAGTGTAAAACTCTTTCATGTGATAATATATATATATATATATATATATATATATATATATATATATATATATATATATATATATATATATATATATATATATATGCAGTCAGATAACATATATGTATATGCAATCGGTTGTGTAAATAAAAGTTTATTTTATTCTTCCTCTTATATTTTTCAAGGGTGAAAATCATTCTTGAATTTGGAACACACATTCCAGTGTCACATACGACAATATTGATTAATTATCTGATGACCAGGGCAAATAAATAAAATGATTTTCATCCCCCTGCCGAGTCAATGAAAGCACTCAAATGGAAGTAATGGCAGTTTTGAATTCGTGCTAAGACCAACAAAATAAATGGATGTCATTCCTCTGCCGAGGCGCTCAAAACATAAATAAAAATGATTCTAACAAAATTGCTATCAAAATGTAGATTTAAAATGTAGCATATGTCGCAGATTATCTTCTGAGGCATACTTTTGTCTTATGATCCTACAGAGATACTGAAGAAAGAAACAAATAAAACAAATAAAAAACGAAGCGTCTAAAACGTTTCGGGTAAAACAAAATAATGGGCAGGTCATCAAGGCGATCAAAATTTCAAATTAAACCAAATGTCACCTTTGTGCAATCGCATCGTCAGTGTTTGTATTTTTAAATAACTACTTACAGGGAGACAAGCTTTATATCGTAAAAGCTTTCTGTTGAAGCGTTCTATAAAATTGTCGGATCTTCCATACCTATAAAATGAAAAGAAATGGACCCAGTTGGGTGTTTTGTTTATTTTTGCAAGAAGCAATAAAAAATATTACACCCCGGCTGAGTGAAAACTTAACATGAAGATAAGAAACAAGAATGTTTCTTCCTAGCCTACTATGTATTTCGAAGAAACGATGAAAATTCAAATTGCTCAAGATTCCCTTGTATTTCGTTACAACCAGCTTTCATTCTTTATTTTTACACATACGTTTGTCTGATGCTCTAGTGTGTGGCAATATAATTTTTGTAAGATAATTTTTGTATTTTTCTCGTTGTTCACCCTGACGAAAGGGCGAGAACTGCGGAAGAAAAGGAAATATTACTTATACATATCTGTCGTTTTCCATTTACATCTGCAATGACTGAGAATTTTGCTGTTAAATAGTCTAACTATGTACATACACCTAAGGCAATTTCATGTCATGTGTAAAAGGATTCACAAATTATATCATCAACAGTAGCTGCAGTAATATATATAAGAATGGATCAAAGAATGTCTACAATGTGGTTTTGCTTTCTACATCATCTCTCGTTTTCTCCCTATGCGTAAAAGATAACATTTGAATGGTCTCTTTAGATTGTCTTGCCTCTCTTCTTTTTCGTTTAATTTTATTCTCTCTTTTCAAAGATGTCGCTCTTCTCGATTTAAAATCATCTGTGGCTACTGATCGTAAGCCATGTTCTTCAACTGAGGACGTTTCGTGTGCAAACGTGTCTGGTGTACGTTTACTTATTCTTCCTTCAGTATTATAGTCTAGGTGAACCTCTGCATAGGTAGAGTCTTGATTCTGTGACAAACTGGTACTTTGATTTAATCCAGTTCTTTGCCTCTTGTTTTCCGTTTCAGCAGAGGCGACAGCGCCTTGCTGCTCTTCTTCAGAAAATTCATTTGCACAATTTGTTTTATTTGAATTTGAAAGAAAATCCATTTTGTTCTTTCTTTGATTATAGACATAGCAAACCGTTATAACATTAAACGTTACACTAATTAGAAGAAAGGTAAGTAGAATCAGTTGTAGTATCTTATTAGTGAGACATTCGTCACTATGTTTCATGTTATTGTTGCTAGCTTCTGTAAGCAAAGACTTGGCCTTTCTCCGGTGCTCCTCAATATAATCTAAAGATAAACAATAAAATCATATTTTCATGAATCCCTTGTACTTGCGAGTACCTTAATATAATCCTGAACTAAAGAACAAAAAATATGCATTCATGAAAATTCTGCAGTTAGTATATTTTGTTACAAATTAATTTTAAATGATACAGTTAATTCCTTAAATTTATATTTGTGAAATACATAGTGTCAATGGTATTGTAAATTAAATATTTAATATATATTATCTATTGAAGAGAATATTTTTACTGTCACCGGCTGGATACGGGTATTAGCGTGTGTATCCAAAAACATTATAACTTACTCATGCTCAACGCGAAAAAAAGTTTTCTCATCTGTTGTAACTAGGCAACAAGAAGCGAAATATAATATTTTTCATTTTTCTTCTTGTTTCACATAACGACCAGTAAAGGTTAAAAAATGGTTTACTGAATATATTTTTCTAAAATTTTGGAAAACCTTGAACATTTTGAATGACAAAAAAACTTTTCTTTTACACGCAATGCGAAATTAAAGCTTACCTGAACACATTTCTTGACATTCTTCAGTTTGTTTACGTTTATTCCAATGCTTCACATGTTGTATCGTGCAAATCTTACTACAGTGTGTACAAAAGCCAACAACAGCATCGCAGAAGTAGAACTTTAAACATTCTCCTGACGAATGAGACCTACATTGCTGCACAATCCTGTATATTCAAACACATTTAGACCTACGTCACTGCACCATTCTCTGTCTCAGTCAAACATAAAGAGCCTTACATGCACATTGAAACACAATTAGGCCTAGCGATTACACAATCGTGCACATTCCGACATAATTAGACCCATATAGCTGCACATATTTGCATAATCAAACATAAAGAGCCCTATTTGACTGCACAACCTTGTAAAATTCAAACAGAGGATTCAATGAATCCACAATCTTGTGCATCTAAACATAATTAGTCATAAGTAATTGCAGTATTCTCAGTCTCAGTCAAACATAAAGAGCCTTACATGGATATTAAAACATAATAAGGCCAATGTGATTGCACAATCCTGCACATCCAAGTACATTTAGACCCAGATAAATTTAGACCAAATTTCTGGACAATCAGACATAAAGAATCCTACATGACTGCAGAATCCGGTAATATTCAGACACGGGGCCTCAATGAATGCACAATCCTGCACATTAAAACATAATTAGAACCACTTTGCTGCAATTTTTCTGTACATTTAGGCATAATGAGACCGTTTGACTGCATATTACTTCAAATTAAAACATAGCAAAAATCTACACGACTGTAAAAAGCCACATGATTTAACGATCCCTGTAATTTTTAACATAATGAGACCTACATACCTGAACAATCCTGAATAGTCAAACATAATTAGAGCAACATTACTGCACAATCATGCACAATCCAACAAAAATATACCTACATGACTGCATAATCTTGCGAAAGCAAACAGAAATAGAACCTACGTAACTGCACAATTATGCATATTCAAACATAATTAGATCACATCGCTGTTCAACATACCACAGAATATATGCCGTTAGAGAACATTTTTTGTAAACTGGCGATAGAAAAATACTCAGTTAATTAATTAATCAATTAATAGATGCTTCATCTGTTGGTGCAACTAGATCAGTACAACTTCTCTTGTATTCTTATCATTACATTTTGCACTTTTTGATTTGTTCAAATTATTCAGTAAAATAATTTCTTGAGTAAAAGAGGATGACTCACCCAGCCTGCGTAGCTTCGAAAAAGTAAACACAGATTACCAGTTGTATTCTCATTAATAACTCATACCGGGACCATTTATTTTTATCCATTTATTTTACCCATACACAGCTTGTATCTGCTTCATTTTGTCGTACTGTATTTCATAATTAAGACTATAAAAACATCTTTGTTGTGCACATAATATTGTGTTCCTGCTTTGCTTCACAAAATCACAGTCTAGTTTTATTCTTTGTTTCAATTCAAATATAACCGCCAATCGTTTGAAATATTAAGTCAGTCAAATATGGGCATTGGGGTGAATTTTACCCCTTTTGTGTGAAATAAGCCCGTACTTTTTTATAAATCAATATGACGTTTTTCACTTAATACGCTCTCATTCCCCCCAGGTCTTGTGACTCGTGCTTGTTTTTATTACCCCCGTGCTGTTAGCTTGAAAATTTGACAGCCGCGCGTGCTACTTCAAATGAAAAACTATTCATTCACAGTGGACAAGCTCTTTTTATACATAGAGCTTTACTGCAGTGTAGGATAAATTTGGTATTAAATATCACAGACTATAATCTATTTTACATTAAGTTCGAGTGTTTCCTGTATTGAAGAGCATTTTGCTGTCTCAAGTATATAAACCAACTATGAAACCCTCACGTTCTCTCAATAAATGACCTCAGTGTCAGTCCTGACACCGGAAGTTAAAAGATTGCACAGATGTAGCAAACACAGAGTCCAGGGAAATCAGGAATTGAACACCTGCTTACAGGAGGTAAATTAAACTTCTCCATATCCGATGATTTTAATAAAATACAATTAACAGTTACACGTGTATAGTTTCATTTTTATTCTAATGCTAGTGTAATCACTTGCATTACGATTATGTGTAATATTTCGCCCACATTTTCTTATTTTCGTTTCTTGATGTTTCTCATTTAAATAATCCATCTCGTTTCTACATGATAATCCTTCTCTGGCCTCTCATTCAAACACGTCTGACAACCTTTCTTCAGCAACATTCTGACAATAATTGCTATAGTTCAGCTTGACAACGCTTGGCCGCATAACTGAACTGAACATAACCGGGGTAACTGAACAAAACGGTGTCAATACCATGCCGTAACCATCATTCTACCATCATTCTGGCCTAGTTTAAATCCATTCGAGCACTGATTGTGACAAAAAACACCTTCCAGCATTTTGCGCCTCATTATCGTCAACAAATGTGTTCTAAGAAAAGTTACAACTGATCCCTCAAGAAAGCATGGCGACAAGCTTATAATGCAGGAACTGATGACAAAGGCTTGGTATCGACCAATCAAAACCGTTGGCACCTTAGTACCAAGCTTCATTCTCGTGCGGTAACAACTACACGCGTTTTCTAAGTAAGTGCCAAAATGTTTCTTTAATGCCTTCAGCTAAAAGCTATTTTTCTCTACTCCTACTAGCTGTTCGTTGGACAATATGTTCTGTTATCTGAGATGTTGATGTGAGAATTTACTGACAAATTATAGAGATTCCACCTTCTTGCGTTCTCTGCCAGTACATCTGAGTTTCCATCAATGTAGAGTCTTTCCCGATAAGGGTTACTCTTAGGTTATACACCGTTAACTGGTGTGGAACGTGCTGGCTGACAAACCATGAAGGAACCACAGGCCATTTCGGTTCGGTAGACGCCTGTAAATCTAGAGCTGAACCAGACTTCTCGGCATTGCCTAATTGCAAAGGGGTTTGTTTGGGATTCTAATCATATCAAGTCTTGGTTACGCTCGGTACCAGGTACCAAGCACTCATCATTGCTGGGTTAGGCCTGGGTGCGGAGTACCTACTGGTTTCCTGAGTCTTGGTTGAATGGTTTGATGCTGAGTCACGACTGCGTACTCACTACCAACCTTAGTACGCACCAAATAAGAAGCATACGCAGAGGCCTTGGGCCGTGACCAATTCTTGGCCAGAGCTGCGTTACTCCTGCGCTAACACACGCTAGGAGTGCCAAGTACCAACCTTTATACAGCTACTAGCTTGGTTGAGTAAGCACTTAAGTGTATCTGAGATGAGTGTTAGTTAATTTACAGACAAATTACTTATACATTGTTCTTTTGCTTTGCTTCAGAGATGATAGAAGCCAGTCTGGGTAAGCTCGAGCTAAGCTTAAGTCCCATCCTCCCCAAAAACACCAATATCTGATTTGTTCTTATTTAGAGAGTTTTACCAAGAGACCTACCATCATTGCCTGATTGGCCAGGGTCTGCGTCTGCTTTCTCGCTGAGTCTAGATCGTGGGGTGTTGGGAATCAGTCGTCTAGATACTGGTAAACTAATATACCTTGCCCATGGGCATGATTTTTGTGAAGACGAAAGGTGCCATGAAGAGACCAAAAGGGAGAGCCTGAAACCAGTATTTCTTTTTCCTAACTGAAACACAGGTATTTCTTCACTGACGGTGAAACAGAATATGTAAGTAAGCGTAGGTCAGATTGATGGACGTACTCTACATGCCCTTGCTAAGAGACTTTTTTATGATCTGGACTGTGTCCATTTGAAAAGGAGTCACATGATGGAACTGGTTTAGGGTGGATCAGTCTATGACTAATCGTCATCCCCTGATTTCTTGGGTAACAAAAAATCCTGCTGAAAAACATCCTTTCTCGTTTTCTGACATCTCCCCTATCTCCCTCGCACACCAAGTCTCCAGTCATGTCTCGTAGGGCCTGGTGTTGCCCTGAGCCTTGGTTGTAGGATGCGGATAGGTTGCTTGGGGTTTTGGCGAGGAGAGGTATGGGTGGGTCGCGCCTGAAGGGGAGTGTGCAACCTTCTTCTCTAAGCCTTCTCTCAGCCAACGCACTGATTCTATGGAAGGTTTGTAACCCTCTATATTTTCTAATTTAATAGACTTATGATATAAGTCGTTTACCCCCTGAGGGATACTTTTGTTTATTGCTACCTCCCTGCACTGCTGCGAAGTCTGGAAGAGTTTTGTCACTGCCCGACAGCCTGGGCTTCTTTGGGGAAGAAGCCCTCGTTGCTACTGGATCTGTCCTGGGTTGTGGGTATTTGCGTTTCTGTGGGCTTGATTAAGGATGAAACACTCAGACCATGAGGGCCAAATCCTGCGACAGTGTCCTACTTTCTCGGTTCACTCTGTCCACTTCTTCCAGAGGAAAAAGCTCCTTCTGTCTCAGAAAAGGCGTGGCGAAGCTCGCGAAAGCCAACACTTGACCAACAATGCTGTAAACCGTGCGTTTGTTTGGTTGCTGCAGGACATCTAAGGGTATCAGATCAACCGTGGAACGATAAGTACCCTGTTTAACGGCACAGTTTTTAGACTGATGAAAGCTTGAAAAACCCGGCCTTCACTGGTATCCGCAAGCTTGAACTCCCTCTAGCAAAGAATGCGCTGGTCACCTCCTCGTTTGTTTTCAGCGCAATGAATGAATTGGATTGTGGGTGAGCTGCTTGTGACATGATTTGGATTGGTGTATCATCTCTGTATGTCACTGGAGAACCAAATTCTACCTCAGCTAGTCTTGGAATTTCCTGAATAAAATCTCTAACCCGCATCCGCTGTGACTCTTCCACGGCGTTGCTCATTCAGAGAATAGGGTCAGTTGTACCAGGGGCGAGAGGCCGTCCGGTGAGTCATCTTCTCCCTCTGCGTCCGAGTCTTGATCATCCGGATTGCGATCCCTGGTTCGGCTTTTGTGTGCTGGCTTCCCGTGAGTGTCTAAATAGCGCTTTTTTGTTCTTTGGGACCGAAACTAGCGGTGACAAGTGTGGAGACACGAGTTCCTCTTTGCTGCGCCACCATGTCGAAACCGACACAGGGATCGACACAGTCAACACTGGTGGGTTATCTGGTGGGCATGAGGCTGGCGGAAGATGCGTGTTTGCGCCTCGAATTGTCTTCCTCCGAAAGTAATACCTCTTTGGGCGTCCCTGAATCTATTTCTAATGCTGAGCCTGCATTGCTAAGAACAAAGACAGATTCAGGAAGTCTGACTGGGATAGCTGCGGCACCTCCGACGATTTAGAAGGAGAAGTGTCAGGGCATCGGGGATACCAAACTCCCTTACATGGAGGGTGGAACAGAGAGGAATGTCTCGATACCTCCTGCACCTATCGCAGAGCAAATGTGGCTTGATAGCCATCTAACAACGTCCTTTCTACAGTACAGCTCCGTAGAATTTTCTTTGAGCTCTCCTTTTCTTCCCTCGTCACCTCCGTAACAACATCGCATAGCAACTAGTATAATTTTCTTGCTGTCTGCCATCATCACCGTTCTAACAATATCAAGTCCTTAACCCAGTACTATAAATTTCACAGCCCTGGCAGTGATCGCCTTCTCAATTTTCAGCAAAAATCACAGGCTGCATAGCATCTCGCGTATTCTTGCTTTCAGTCAGGAAAAATTAAAACATAAACCAATTCTTCAAGTTTTGAGGTAACACCAAAAATGAGATTAGCAAGTGTATCAATTTTTAACAGTTTGTCTAAAAACTGAACGCCTTCTCCCTACGAACAAAAGATACCTCCATTTTTTTCTTAGCAGAGCCTTTAGAAAAATAAATCATAAGCTCCATACAACGGTGCCCTGAAATATTACTTGTGTATGTGAATATAAACATAGAGCTGTGGGGCTATCATATCAAATTCAGGTAAAATTGCTTTTTTAGTTCCTAAAAACACACATGCTATCTACATGTGTATTGTTTATATGCTGCTCGTGCATTGGTCAAATACCTAGATTGTTCATCACACAATCAGTTCAAGTAGCCTCGTACACAAATTCAGACACGTATTTCGCACCAGCACACAGTAGCCATAAAGCATCCAACGAATATAGCCATAAATCTACAAACAATTTTCGTACATTTGATGACAATTCGCGTTCAATGCCGAGTATTTAGACACAAATTCCCTAGAATATTTAAAATTCCAGAAAAAGTTGAAAACACAATATAAGCTTTTCATAAAAAGATTTTATCTTCTACCGATTATGGCAAATTTGATTTTGGTTTTCAGTCTGCATTTTTATGTTTCCAAAACGTATCCAAGTTGTAGATCTATCTCTGCACTTTATTTCCGTTATATGAAATGTAACACATAAAATGCACCACAACATATTTTGGCACAGGAAACAAAAACATGACCTACATAAGTCTAGCTATTGCTTATCCTTGGTACTTGATGTACAACTTATCTATTTTTAGAATATTGGAATTTTCCACGTGTGTGTGATTATGTGTCGTATCAATGAAAATATTTTTGCTACAATAATTAAACACATATTCAAGGAATATTGACAAAGGAAAATAACTATCAAATTAAATAGAAAACCTTCTTTCTTCATTCAAATTCCGTATCCAACTGTCGAACAAATTGATTTTATAGTTATGCAATAAAGTTAAGGAATGATAAATAAGTTATTCATAAATCAAATCAGTAATATCATAAATTTAAATATTAGTATCAAAAGTTAATTGTTGGTATCATCTGAGCTGGCTAAAGCGTTGGTCCGGTAATCCCATGGTTTCCAGTTTGAGTCCAGCTCGGATTGGGAAGCAGAGGATTGATATCCGCACAGCCAAGCTAATGCAGTAGGTTAGATCACTTATAACAGAAAAAGGTCAACACTCTCCGAATTTTCCTTCCATAACTTTCAAAAACTTCAAATTTTGAGATTATAATTTATTTGCAATTGTTATTATGTGAATTTTGCATATTTCACATCAAAAATCCTTTTAATAATATCAAGAAACGATTTCTTGATATTGTCCCAGCCTGTATTTATATCAGAAGAAGCTTCATTAATATCCTAAAATAAAATCTGTACATAAAAATTGAATAACTGATATAATTAACTGGATCGATAATATCAAAAACATTTTCTTGATATCAATACCAGTATCAGTGATATCAACAATTACTTCATCAAAAATTCAAATTCTGATATCAGTAATTGGATTAAATGCACTGCCATTTTCTTTACACTGTAATAATCAAGCTGGTATTTAAAAGTCAACATATTTTTTCACATCACAATACAACGTATAATAATTCATTAACATGAAGCGTAAGAAATTAAAAATAGCAAGTGTTGATATAGCCCAGTGCCGTAAAAAAGAAATAGTACACGATTTTGCGTACCAACTAGTGACTTCTTAAAATTGCCCTAAAACGCGTAGGACTTTTTTTGGAAAGAAATACAGTGTACTGAAGGAAAAATTACCCTCCTCCCCACCCACGCCTTTTTGACCAAAATTGGCACTCCTCGGGGACCTCGCCTGGCATACACATTCTCCGACTTTCTTTATTTTATTTTTAGGAAAACATACAATACCAAGCGACTCTCTCTCTCTCTCTCTCTCTCTCTCTCTCTCTCTCTCTCTCTCTCTCTCTCTCTCTCTCTCTCTCTCTCTCTCTCTCTCTCTCTCTCTCTCTCTCTCTCTTAACTTTTACAGAAAAGGCAGAATCACATAGGTTCCCTTACCTCAAAATCTCCTCAGACCTTTACAATGTCACAGGATATGACGGGAGTACTTGAACCACTGCAGTCCAAAGAATATTTCAGTACCCACAAAAAACGCGACACTGAACTTTTTATTTTAATATCTTTTAATCTTTTTATCATTTTTTTAATTTATGCGATTTTTTCATTGACTGAAAGTCTTATTTTAAAATGATAATGTACATTGTCTTTTTTTTAACAAAAGAAGTAGAAAATGAGCGAGCCAGGCGTCGATGGGTAGCCATCCTTATGATTTCCGGAAATATAAGCCAAAGCTTTCCCACTTCCCGTTATTTCAAAATCACCCGAGCCGTTGTCGTTGCTTCCGAATGGGCCGAGCATTCGTCTGTTGGTTTGTATCCGAAACAGGCTGAAGTAGTTTATCACTTGGCCGGAAATTGATTCGATGTATTCTCCCGGCGAAAGCGTTGTTTCGAATATGGTCACGTGTTCCCTTCTGTCAAAATACTGATTCCCAGGAATTTCTCCGTAGTAAAACTGAACACTATTAATAAAGGAAAAGAGGTTTCATAAATGAAACCATGGAACTATGGAAAATTAAAAACGAAACTTGAAAGGCCAAAAGGAGCATATATGCCCTCAACATCTAGATAAATCACTGAAACGTGAGAAAACTCTTTAAGATGCTGGTAATTATCATGGAATTAACGATAAATGATGTGTTAGAAATGTGAAATTCAAAGTAGTGACCTTCAGTGGCCAATTCAGTAGCTAAATCATAAACATCATTCCATAACCATTTCACCACCCAGTGAACATTACGGCGTTGAAGCAATGTTGGATAGACGGTATTTGGTTGCCTGTGGAAGTCGAAACAACGTCAACCTTCGACGTTAGATAGACGTCGATTATCGAATGTCTAATCAACTTTGCATAAAAGCTGCAAATGGAAATCGAAGCAGCGTCTATCTCCTAACGTTGTGTAGTTCTCGTGAAGGTGGTTATGTGTAGACCTCGAGATTATAATAATTTAGAATCTTGACAGCGACAACAATAGTATAGTCACCTTTCCGTCACAGTACCCAACTCATCCGGTCACGCAGTCGAGTTCCATTACTATTTTTCAAAATAGGTAGGAAAGAACTTACGCGCTCTTGAAATTTAAATATTTTACGTCTTCTTTCGAATTGACCATTTCCAGTAGGTGTTACACAAGGGCTTTGGTGGCTATTCCGACGTCTATACAACGTCGATTTGTCAATGTTTAATCTATCGCCGATTTTTTTACGTCTGCTCAACATTGCACCAACGACGTTGATTAGACGTCGCAGAAAGTTGTGTATTGGTTGCAATCAAAGTCTATTGAATCGAAGACGTTGGTTGGGACGTTGATCTATACTCACAACCAATCGCAACCAAACTACAACCAGAGTTAGTATTGTAGTAGGGTGGTCGGATTGACGTCGCATCCTGAAATCGACACTGGGTGGAGCTTAGAATAATTACCGTCACCAAGTCTTACCAAAATTGTTCACAAGCTTTCAAAATCGTGCTCGCAAATTCAAACTAATTTTAAGAGTGAAACTTGAAACGCGTGATGATTAAAGTCATCAAGTGACTTACATAGTCTGACTAATTTAGTGACTAACTTAGTCTTATTTAGTGACTAATTTAGTCTAACTTAGAGGTCATCTATTCAACTACAGTCTGTGGTAGCGAAAGTCTTTCACAGGACTTGCCTAATTCCACTCATAAAGCTCATAAAACTGAAACTTAAAGGTTCAGAAAGCGTAAGCAACCCGAGAGGCCGTTGATGTTGGCATTCACCAAATTTCTATCAGACCCATAGTACATCCGTGTGAACACTCACACCCAGTTTCATTGAAAATTTCCCAAATGCTTTGGTGGAAAATTTTTTACAAGACGCACAATCTGAAGGCAGTGGTGTCAAAAATAAAAATTCCAGCGATAACCAAAGGACTTAACCCCCCCCCCACCCCCCTCCAACCTCCCAAGGTCACGAAAATCTGAATTACAGCACAAGACTTTATTCATAGAAGCACTCATTCTCACTTTTATCAAGCTACGCTCGCAAGCTCTCACGGAATTATGTTCACAAAGGGCCAACCTTTACGACAGTGTCGAAAGTAAATATACAAACTAAACTTGTGACCTTGAACGACATCTCAAGGTAACCAAACTCCAACCTTCCCCAGAAGCTATCAAAATAAATGCTCAACCACGTTTCATTAAAATCCATTGAAAATCTGAATCGTGTTCACAAGGTACACATTACGGGTACCGGAAGTAAATATTCAGCGCTCAGCAGTGATATTGGATGAGTACTCAATGTCACCAGATTCGACTCAATATTAGATGTATTTCTACATCAATACCCACCCAAAAGCTCATCAAAATAAATTCAACTGCATTCGCGGGATCTTGGTCACCGATCCCAACAGAAAACATTCCAACTACGGTGACTTTAAATGACAACTCAAAGTTTGTCAAACTCAGCCCGAGAGGTCATCAACAGGAATGCTTATACCAACGTTCGTCAAAAACCATTTCACTGCTTTTCTACGGAATCAGGATCACAAGACCCTCCATATACGAAGAAGACCTGTTAACTTGCATGACCCTTCATGGCCATTAACCCTGACAATCAATTTCATCAAAATGCGTTTAACAGGATTTGCCATAATCTTGCTCAATGAATGAGGGCGGACGGACGGACAGTTAGTCAATTCAAAAGACCATGCATCTAGCAATGAAAAATATCAATAAATTTCTGGTGTCGAAGTACTTTGTGAATTGCTTTTGTTGTCTTCAATAACATTAAACTTCATTATGTTTGATTAAAATTTTATATTTGAATTATATAATTAATTACGTTAGTTGAAGCTTTTTAGTGTAAAAAAAATTGTTCAAAATATTTGCATAATCTTTTGATATCGTTAGGAAGGAACAGCAGGTCACCTCTCCACGATGG
The DNA here is from genome assembly GCA_949752745.1 of Protula sp. h YS-2021. Taxonomy (NCBI): domain Eukaryota; kingdom Metazoa; phylum Annelida; class Polychaeta; order Sabellida; family Serpulidae; genus Protula; species Protula sp. h YS-2021. Next base: position 27,406,291 of record OX457032.1, read on the forward strand.
AACCGTACGCAATAATCACACGACTTATATTCCCACTTAAAGACACCACGTGGTCATTCCTGGAGCCTTCTGGAAAGTAATCATCTTGTGAAGACTCCCCCACAGGACCGTGCTGCCTGTAGCAATGACCATCTAATCAACATAACAAAAATGTAGATAGATATACGATCCCCAGGTGGCCCACTCAAGTACCACTGGTTACCATTCATCTCCATGACTTTTTAAACAACCCCTAACAGCAAAATGCTGATTTTAAAATAATACCCTTTTTAACCAAACGCGCATTGAAATACCCAAATAAACCCAACTTTTGTAGGAAAAGCAGAGTACTGAATGAAAGATACTTTTAACAAAATTAGCACTCCGCGCGCACCTCACTCAGGCCTCAAATTACTCCCCCGGCCCCTCTTTCTCTTTCTCCGCTGTTTTATGGCAACACATAAGATACTATGAGATACTAAGTGCCACCCCCACCCCCCTCCCTCCACCCTGGACATGAAACACAAGGGAAGATGCAAATATAACTCAAAAGTCTAAAAAATAAAGAGAATTCGTGTATTTTTTTTCTTTTCATTTATTTATTTATTTTTGCGTTTTGTTCTTTCCATTTCTACAAATATATTTGATGTTATACAAATTCTTCTCATGTAATTGATGTCTTTTCAACAACTACTGAATTTTAATTTACGCATGAATAGGTCAACAGTGTTCACCTTTATTGACGACTTTGCCAGCCACAGTGTTGGTTGACGGCGTCGGTCTCGCCTTGTGCTCCATTGCCTCATCCCCATACACGGTCCTGCATGTTTTCTCAAAGTGAATCGCATTCTCATGTCTACCGTAATATGGAGAATTCCTGTAATAAAATTAATGTTTATATCGTAATAATTCAAAAACGAATACATTTGAAGCGAATTACATTCTCTCCGTGATCGCCCCCCCCCCCCTCCCAGCCCCCCAACCTCCCGGTCTCTCTTTCTTTCTTTCTTTCTTTCTTTT